>QVRM01001791.1:0-396178 GCA_003439945.1 Dermanyssus gallinae | reverse complement strand
AGATGCTGGTGTGGGATGCGATTGTTGCCGACTCTTTAGCCCCTTCAATGGTCGGTACTGGCGCAGCCCGCCTGGGCATGCGGTTGCCTTAGCGGAAACAGCCAAGTGCAGGAAGTACCCAAGCCTGGACTATCCCCACTTGTTCTCACCTCTAGCTTTTGAGACCTTGGGGGGGCCAGGGTTGCTTACCAAAAATTACTCAGAGACGTCGGGAGAAGATTGGTGGTTGCTACAGGAGACAAAAGAGCGGGGGAGTACTTACTGCAGCGCTTGTCGTTAGACGTTCAGAGGGGGAACGCTGCGTCGGTGAGAGGAACTTTGGCCAGGTGGACCAGCCCCATCTTGGACCTAGAGCCTTAAGTCGTTAGTTTTCAGTGCGTTATGTGACACATTGTGATAACAGACAACATGGACAAATAAATTTGCCGGCGGGCTATGTCGGTCCAATATAATAATAATAATAATAATAATAATAATAATAATAATAATAATAATAATAATAATAATAATCGTTATTGCTGTAACGTTTGTTTAACCTAGCATATCGCTCATTGAGCATGCACGTAGGAGCAGTTGGTCTGATTGCATGCAGCCTTCTGACTAGAGCAAACCTAGGAAGTCCAAGAGCAGATGGAACGACGATAACGACGAGCTCTGGTGCACACTCTATCTAATAATAGGAGAGCATAGTAAACCGGCGAGAGAACGAGATTGCTGTAGAGAGAGAGAAGCGCTAGGAATGACAATGATGGTTGTTACCGTTCTTCTCGGTGTAAAGAAGTCGGAAAGAGGACTATTGCCATTCAGTAAAACTAACAATGACTCATCGTTTGTATTCGCGTTGCTGATTACACTCAGCTATGTGTCCCTGTGAACTGCTATCCTTCCGTACTATTTTCTACTACTTTCTGAGCTCTAACTATAACTCTTACACTTTGGGAGCTACTGGCGCAGCTGCACCTCGGACATGAACAGATGAACGATTCCTATTTCGTTAATGTTTACATCCCATTGTCGCATTCTGTATAATTTATATGAACCACACATCATTGCTTACCAATCAATTTAATGTATATATATTTATAAATATAAATATATATATATATATATATATATATATATATATATCTGTCTATGTGTGTTCAGTTCATTCTATAGATACAGATTGTATACTCTGTCTGGACTCACTGTACTTATAGCTAGACTACTGTTACTTCTGTAACTGTGACTTCAGGTTTCAAGTTTGGTTTTTAAGAAGTCGCTATGTGTTTAACTCATTATAGGATGTCTTCCATCGAACGTGATGACAAACTACAATATGCCTACGTGTAACCCTAATGTTGACGACCCGCAACCGCGTTGTATATCTGATGAAAGCCTTTACCAGAAAAATCACCAGCACGTGGGTTTCCCGTGGCTAATCTGAGTGATTTACATACCCTACCAGTAATTGCCTCGGTTATTCATACCTGCCCCCGATCCTAAGGTATCGAAGGCAAAACGACGAAAGTCCATAGAGTCCCCGATAATTGCATACTTCCGATACTTAGTTATCTCCGCCAGCGGAACAGCGTAACCATGCCTGGCGTAGCTGCGCCGTAACCGACTATTGAAGGCGCTAAGGAGTGCGTCACGGTAGTGTCCCAAACAAGTGTTCTCGCATTTACTGAGTCGTTCTATGATACGCACTAGTTATCTTTGCCTCGGCACTAGTATTCCCTTACGAATAGCCACAAACACACCTATTCTAATTCGAGACGCTACCTCTGCTGGTTTCTATGACGCCTGTTGCTTTGTTTTTCAATTGAAACAGGCGGTGGCGTACCTGTCGGCCGAGAAAGAATGGCCACGCTCCGTCATAAACGTCATTTCATGAACTCCCGACTGCCGAAGTTAGTCGCATTGTTGGAAACTAGCTGCTGCACAAATTGGTAGCGGGAAACATTGTTTTTTTTCCCCCGCAAACTTTGTTCTTCTCAGAGTTTGGCATTCCACCCTCTTCATACGCACTTTGATGCCCCTGTTGTGTAGAGTGAGTCGAGCGCGGCTGCAATTTGTTTGTATATATATATATATACATATATATATATATATATATATATATATATATATATATATATATATATATATATATATAGCCCCTAAGTAGATTTTGTTTACCCGAGGCGCGCATGTCACGGGCTACGCCTTAATCCGCCTAGGCATCGAGGCATGAGCTTAGAGTCCGTTTTTTGAATGCGCCGACGGTAGCCAGTGAACGCTTGTACATACAGTGAACGAGTTCCTAGCGCTAGCGCCTAGCTAAGGAAGTTGCTAGGTCACTCCGTGTAGGCGAGAGCTGAGATGTGAGAGTTTTTTTTTACAGGGGCCAGGAACAAAAATGCATAACGCACACCCTTTGGTCTGGGTAGTGTGGGACTCTCAAACCTACTTAAAACCTGGTGACCCCCTAACCTACATGACAGGGATACCTGTGGTATTACTTCAGAAACCGTCTCTTTCTTAGAAGTGCGTCTACGACTGTTTTAAAGGCCGATGGGCACTCCTTCATTAGACATTTGATCGCCTCCGGTGGTATGCCGTCGGGCCATGCCATCTGACATCCTTTCAGCCGCTCGCTGGACCTCCTCGAGCGTTACAGGAGGAATATCCTCCTCATTCACCGTAATAGGGTCTCTGCCTTCCTCCGTCTGCACCGGAAAAAGGTGAGCCACAATGGCTTCTACGAGATCAGGTGGGATCGTTAGAGCTCTCTTGCCCAGTTTGTCCATCACAATTTTGTAGGGCTTCCCCCACACGTCCTGCTCGATTTCCCTGATCAGTTGGTTCCAGCACCGAAGCTTACTCTTTCTGATGGTGGTCTTCAGGTTCACGCGTGTTGCCTTGTATTCGGACCAGCGATCATCTACTTTATCCCGCCACTCCTGCTCAGACGATTCCGTTCTAGTCTTTTTGGCCTTCCCGCGGGCCCTAGTATATCGGCGCCGGGCTCCAATGCACTATCTCCGTGCAACTGAGAGATGTGAGAGTTGTTTAACGCTAAGTAGCTCTATATACCACATCAGACCACTAGAAACCACTCCTTTCATAGCTTCGTAATAGCACGACGAGAGAAACTCGAAACCTGCGTTGAAGTAATTTATTTGATCTATCCGTTACGCACTGTTGTTTTTCCATTTTTTAACTTATTGGGGGTTGGATGGTAATGCACCATCTCTTTTTATTGAGCTATCTGTGCTCCCCGTTTTTTTTCCGATCATGGTCGAAGATTTTTTGTCCACTCGGACATTCACCTTTTTTTCAATTGGGAACCATGAAGACCAATTTAGGAGTAGCTGGTCTGGGTCTCGAACCCAGACCTCCCGACTGCAAGGCAAAGGCTTTTGCCACTAAGCCATCTTGCTCGGTGATTTTAACCTTTCTGTTCAGATCGTTATTAGAACGAGCGACGAAAAAACAACCAAGCACGCGTGTCTTGAGTAAGAAATGATGCAGAACGCTGTACTTTCGGTGGGCACATATAGTGCGCTTTCAATATTTTGCTTGTGGTAGTGCTGTGGAACTAGAGTAAAGTACTTACTAAGTGTACTACACAAAGCATTTCGCAGCTGCAAGCTAGCAATCAATTTTCATATATATATATATATATATATATATATATATATATATATATATGAAAATATGGAATTCGCTGACTCAGTAGCTTTGATTGATTGCTAGCTTGCAGCTGCGAAATGCTTTGTGTAGTACACTTAGTAAGTACTTTACTCTAGTTCCACAGCACAACCACAATGTGCCCACCGAAAGTACAGCGTTCTGCATCATTTCTTACTCAAGACACGCGTGCTTGGTTGTTTTTTCGTCGCTCGTATATATATATATATATATACATATATATATATATATATATATATATATATATATATATATATATACATGCATATATATATATATATATATATATATATATATATATATCAATAGAGATAGAGAGAGAGATAAGACATGAGAGACAACTATGTATATCGTACTTGAATATACGTACTTTATTGGTACCTTTTGTGTATATTACCCTGTGCTTGTATGCACCGTTTATTTATTACATGACATGGCACCTGGCATGTCTAATTATGCATTATGAGGCGGTGATATATTATCTCATAAAAAGCGCTTACGCTCAACGACGAAATAGACTGGAGTGGGTGGGTTGTGTTCTATGGGTGTCCACCTGGCGACCTGGCTACCTGTCACGCAAACAGACCATTTGTGATCTCGTAACTAATTCGTAGCTGTAACGGGCAAATTAATGCAATGTTAAAGTTCAGTTTATTTGATTTGACGTCTAACAAGTATTCTACCGAGTCCGCTTGCCGCTTCTGTTCTGAATTTTCATGTGGCGAGTACAGCTATTGCTAGCAATATAGTATTGTTGTTGTTATCTTTGCGCAATTAGTACACCCTAAACTGTGGGACGTGTGTCTGTTGTTGTTGTTGTTGTTGCTGCTGTTGTGGTTTCTGTCGTTAGCGTCACAGCTGTTGTTACTACAGTAATCGTTTTAAAAGCACAGTCGTGATGAATACTAAGTTGACTTTGGCCGTATCGTTGTGACAGGTGGTTCGCATGGTGTGTTACGTTCTGCTGGCATTTATCATCTGCTGGATGCCTCTTCAGGCCATCGTTCTCTACTCACAGTTCCGGGACGACTCTCATAAGCAGGTGAGTTTAGGAATCGTTGTTGTTGTTGTTGTTGTTCGTGTTGGTGCTGTTGTTGTTGTTGTTGTTGTTGTTGTTGTTGTTGTTGCTGTTGTTATTATTACGATGCTGCAATCTACCTGCTGCTGCAATTAGTCATCCCAACCGTTGGGCGGTCGTCTGAGTGAGTGCAGGGTGTCAGACAACAATACCTTTGCGAGCACAAGTCATATGGCCTACATAGTACGAATATTTTTGTCTTTTGACTACAACATATGAATCGCGTGTAGCAACCCCGCTCAGACGTTTCAGTTTTAGTACCGAGTCTGCTTGCCGCTTTTGATGTTGATTATGGATTTGTTGTGCTTACGTCTGGTACTGTTTGATTAATTTCCCACCGGACATCGCCAAGCTCTTGCTAGCGTCATTTACCGTTGTGCATTCATGGCTGAAATCAGAATGAGTTACGTGATCTATTTACTTAACTTTCTAAACAGTTACCTGAGCGTCATGATACTCTTGGAGTGCCTACTTTTATAGGGTAACTGCTACCGCAAAAATGTTTATGAGATACTTAAAGGGGTTACATTTTGTTAGGAGAGGCAATAAGATACCGGAGAGTAAGGGGCTTCAAATGAGCTCACTTTCTAGATCACAAGGCTTAATATAAATAAATTAAAACCGCTCGATATATCAATTCTCCTATGTTTTCTTTAACCATAACAATCAATACAGCACTTACTAGCATAGTCCTTAGTAGTAGGTAAAACATGAGTGCCTAAAAGAGTTATAAACAGTTTAGTTAATTACATTTTATTAGAATACTTTTCAGTCGAATATTGTATATTTTAAGTAGCATGTGCCATCTAGTTATATATATATATAGCCAACAATAATATGGCTATATAGATATTGTATTATCTGGGTGCTATCTAGTCGCAATGTGCTCATTGGCACTACGTTTACGATCTACAGCCAGACTGAGACCGGCAATCGATTTTTACAGCGTCCTCTGACGTGAGAGAGAAAGCTCCCATTGCGAGGGAAAGCATTCTGCTACCAATCAATAGCGTGGCTGTCTGTAGTAATTTATAAGTATTACATGTAACATATAGTCTGTAACCTCTTGTTCTTCTCAAACCTACATATTTCTTGCTCTGTCTTGGAGCCCTATCTGACTAAGTACAAAAAGTTAGTGGATGATGCTTAAGACACATTCCTAAGGCACCTGTGGTTCAGGTGTCCTGCATAGTGTGCGAGGTCCCGGGTCATCGAGCGTACAGTACGGCATGCCCAACATACGGGAGAAATCTACTGGAAGTGCCAGGACGAGCGGATAAAGACCGTCCAAAACACGCAGCTCTAGTCGGCGGACTACTAGCACCGGCAGAGGCCGCACAATCCACACAGACACTACTTAAAAAAAAGTTTTCGGGCTGACTCTCAGCCAAGATTTAACGTCCATGGGACTGCTTTTCGCATTGCTTCATAGACGGACATACCCCATAAATGCAAACGTGCAACGATGGGGCTCGAACCCGCGCACCTATGTGTCTTCTCCGGTTGCGAGGTGCAGATTTATCCACCACGCCACTGGGCTCGACACACAGACACTACCTACGCCAGCCCCGCTGAGCCAGCGACGCTCTCGCCGTAAGACCGTCGGCACCGAGCCGGCGGGTGACGGCGGCGCCGACTGGAACACCATGTTGGCTCAGTGTCTTCTCACGACAAAAATGACCAAGATTCTGCAAATGGATCTTCACCGCTGCAGAGGCCGCGCATGACCTGCTGGAGTCGTACGTTGTACAACATCGAATCGCTCTCTGCGTTGTGACTCTCATACCTAAACCAAACGCAGCAGCGGGATCGTCTTCGACCCATCGCCCCCCATATGTCTACTCAACACAATCAGCAAACTCTTCGAGATTGTTCTGGTCAGACGCCTGAACGAAGAGATCGAGGAGAAAGCCGCTCTGTCGGACAACCAATACGGCTTTCGCAAGAGCCGATCGACTCCTAATGCCGTCGAACGAGTGCTCCATGTAGCCTACACAGAACAACAACGGACACTTAAAACGCGTAATTATGTTTTACTTATCCTGCTTGACGTGCGAAACGCGTTTAATACAGCGAATTAGCTAGTAATAATGGACACGCTTGAACTGGCAGACATATCTCCCTATATGCAACGGATTATTTCCTCGTAATTTGACGCGTGTTCACTTTCAATTCAATTATATTTATTTCACTCAGATTGAGTATAGTAGACAGTTCAAGATGTTTCTTCATAATACTCTATCTTCTTCACGCTTTCGGCGAGAAAAGTAGTGCAACGATGTTTTGTTCAGCGCTGTGCATCCCACTGCATGGTACTTGGCACACCTCTACAGGCAGAACCGGCAGGTGCACAACTCGTACTCCTCGTGAAAGGCTGCGTGGAGAAGATACCAGGTAGTGATAACCATGCACTATGTACCTGGTGTATACGTGGCGACTGTCACATGCAGGACCAGACCAAAGGTGCACGGCATTGAAAACGTCCAAACCACCGACCTCCGGTCTGGCCTGTTCGACTTTAGCTTCCCATTCAGAAATGAAGCATTCGTATGGTACTGTACGCGGCATCTTCAGCCTTAGTCGAATTGTTTCAGTAGCCGGTGGACAACCTAACATGAGATACACAAAGCGGCTTTTTGCTCGAATAGACAAGCAAAGCACTCGCTTCATATATAATGAGATCCACCTCTCAAGCTGGCCATACATCAGTCCCGGAACAATCTTAAGCATGAAGAGCCTCACTGCTGAGAAAACGGACAGTCTTCGGACATTGCCTACTTCCCCGTAAAGAGAGACAAGTGCCTTCCGTACTGTTTCATTTATATGCGCTGTGAACGTCGTTCCCGTATAATGAGCCCGAAGGCCAAGATACTGGAAAGAGTTAACAAACTCCAATGGTTGGCCGCAGCAACGTATAACGTCTCTAGCAGCCAATCGACCTCCACGCCTGAATTTCATGGCTTTGGTCTTCCTGGTGTTTATCTCAAGTCCCTTCGAAACAAGGAACGCTTCTATCATAGAGGTAATGCGCTTGATGGCACCTAGGTCGCGATGAGCGACCACGATATAATCTGCACACATCACCACCACGGCTTTTCGGTACTCTTGTCGGACGTAACCGACGAAGTTAGCAAGGAGAAGTGTATACAAGACGCAGCTCAGCGGGTCTCCTTGCGGAGTTCCCACATTTTGCTTAATCTCCAATACACCCTGCTCACCGTCTACCAACAAAGTGTCCTCCTCAAAGAAACTTGCTATTACACTCAGGAGAGAGCCACCCACTCCTGCTCGTTGGAATGCTTCAACCAGCAGATAGCGAGGGGCTTTGTCAAAGGCCTTGACGCAGTCAATAAAGACTGCATACAGATGACTTCTGGGTTGTGCCACAGCTCGCTCGATTTCTGACTCGCGTGTTCACTTTCGGCCAACGGTGAGGTCCACTCTGTCACGACGGGAGTCCCGCAGGGCTCAATGCTCGAGCCGGTCCTGCGGTTAGACGACCTGCCCGACGGAGTGGCCATAACTACGCCGATGATCTTGCGCTGGTGGTCACCGCGAGAACGGAGGTGGTGCTTGAGGCGCGAGCAAACACGGCACTTTTCAAAATAGACTGACATGAACAATGGCCGACAATTACCTGGAGCTGGGTCCTCGGAAGACCGAGGCGATCTTCCTAACCGGCTGCCGTCGTGCTAGGCAAGCATCCTTAGAACTTGCAGGGCACCGGCTGACTATCAAACGGGAGGCAAGGTATTTAGGCGTAACGCTGGACACAGGCCTCACCGGCCTGCCACAGAGCATCATCCTAGCGGCCGTGGCAGAGGCCATTGCCCTGTATGCCGCGCTCATATGGACTGGTATGGCGCTGCGGACCGCAAAGGCACGGCGCATTATACGAAGTTCCCGAAGAGCGATGGCCATCCGGATCACGCGGGCGTATCGGAATGTCTCGACGGACCTCCTGTTGGCGCTCGCCTGCCAGATCCCTTGAGACATACTTGCCGAAGAAAGAAGCAAGCGCAAGGTGGACGGCGGCACTTCCTGGGCCCAAACACTGGTAATCCAACCGACCAGCTGGGGATACCAGAGGAACTTGGGCAAGAAGCTTATTCAGTGACTTCAAAACTTAGTATAAACTCAATGAAACACTTATATACTACTCCGTGCAAGTCCTCACAGAGCATGGACAATTCCAGTCGTACCTTTTCCGCATAGACAAGGCGAATACAGATACTTGCGTTCTCTGCACCACAGGCACACCCAATGACGCGGCGCACACCGTAGAGGACTGCGAGGCCCTTGCGGCTTACCGCACGGGCTCCTTCTATGTCCACAAAGGTAGCCCGACTACGACCATCGTGGCCAACATGCTCAAGTCGGCAACGGACTCGCACGCTGGGATATTATACCTAGACAGAATTATGCGTAAAAAATTCGCCAGGAGAATCGCTGTAGATCGCGATTCAACACCAGGTCTCTAGTGTTCACTCCCAGGCAGGACTTACTCCCTGCTCGGAACATACTCGTAGACTAAAGTAGACGCAGCATGGGACTCCCCTCTCCTGGTCTCGAGGTAATGATTCACAATTCCGAACCAGGATGGGGTGGGAGAGGTGGTTCTTAGTGAGTAGCACGCGCGGATTGGATCGAGTATTAAACTCTTCCCCGGCGTTTAGTCCCACACTACCCTTCACTGACATCGGAGGGTGTGCGTAAAGCATTTTCCACCTTTACAACAAAAAAAACGTGCCTAGGCACCTATTCATTAAGTGAGTAATCGCTAGTTGCAGCAATTTCGACTGCTTGATATGATCATTTCTAATCATATTTGGCCCCAGCGCCTTTTCATTTTTGGTATGCAAAATTGCAACTGCAACTTCTAATTTAAAATTAATGGTCGGTCAGAACACTAGCACTTCGTCAGGGATTGTGTTGCCTGACGAGAACATATCTCTGAGATGCTGGACAGGAAATGAGGCATGCAATTATTTCGTTTGTCTGGCGGATTTATTTGTAAGCCTGGCATTCTGTTGAATAAATCGGGTCTCTTTTAGTGTCCTAGAGTACTATTAGCGTATATGGTTAAGATTAATAAAGTTTAAGTCGACTCCTGCGTACTATGCGACTCGGGGGAACCGGATTATGTAGAGCACACTGTTCTGCATTGTGGGGCCCTCCGGGAAGCGCGGGACGCGGGGGCGGCCGCTGTGCGAGGCCGACCAGTCAACGAGGTCGTCACCCATATGATGACTTCAGCGGCGGCCTGGTAAGGAGGTATTGCCCACTTTGGTGCGATCATGTCCACAAAGGTGGTCAAAGAGACTGCCAGGAGAGCTTGTCTTAGCGTCCACTCAGGCTCCGGTCGAGAGGGGGAATCTGTAGACGGGAGGCGGGTGGGTGATAGGCAGGCTGACCAGGCTAGGCAAATACAGCAAAGGATTCCCCAGATGATGACTCTCGACGCACCCACAGGCGGGCGGGCTGCGGAAGGTATCAACGGCCTTTTCGAAGTCGCCGCCCCGCACCAAAGCGGGCTAGGGCGACTGTAGGAAGGCTGGAGTAGGGAGGAGAGGCAAACTGGCCACTCCCATGGATACGAAGCGATGCCTAGCAGTTACCGTTCCCTGGGGGTGGGGGGGAGGCGGGTGTTAGTGGGTTTGTGAGTCCCACACTTGTCACTGGCTGTGGTGGCGCATGTACATCACGATTCCCGTAATCCCCCATATTAATGCTGAGAGGTTTCAACATAAAAAAAAAGAGTACTACTGGCGGGCCATATAGTAGAAATCGTCATTTCAGGACGGTAACGTCTGTGTAGGTCTCTCATACTCTCTAAAGATATGTACGGTTCTACGATTTAAAGGTACATTTATAAAACACAAACAAAAACTGCCTAACGTTAGATACACCGTACTCTCCAAGGGCGTCGGTCGTGAAAATGCTCAATAGCCCGTCCGCTTGGACGCACACCAACAAAAAATCATTGCATTCAGTTCGGCTAAAAGTAGCTGTTTGTCTCGCAGCTGATTCTGTGTCAGTCTTACCGGTTCCAGCTAATACGTAAATTGTCATACACCTATGCGTTGATCAACGACGTATTTAATTATATACAAGGTCCGATAGGTAAATTAACCAACCACCTATCCTGCTGAAAAGCTATGCAGCTAATATATATTTTATATATATATAGAGAGAGAGAGAAAAAATAGGAAACACCTTTATTGCAAATCGAGGGGGTTGGATGAGAGTTATATGACCACTTCGGTGGACCTATTTGGCTATGTGCCAGCTCATATTCCCGATATCAGGGCTCGTGATAGCCTCTTATTACCGACAGAGCTAGGGATTTTTAGAGTGATAATATGCAAGAGCCCTATAGTGCAGGTATTTAAGCGCTGTGGACAGGATGCTGTATATTACATGATTGTCCTCTTGAATACAAGGCTAGCCAGAGCAGCTGCGTAGCCCTTTAGCAGGACAAGCAGTTAGTTAATTTACTTATCGGGCCCTCGTTGCTCATGAAGCCAGACATCAAACGGACTCGATATATATACATATATACAATGCACGAGCAAATAAGCTATACTTTATTTAAAGGTCTTTAAGATCTTAAAAACCTATTACGTAAGGCTTGTTGACAAGACACGGGTTGTGTAGGAAATCTTTAACGAGAAAAGCAGACGATGCACCACCTAACTAATATTTATATATTACTGAAAAACAGTAAGTGCAAACACAAGGTATGTTTTTTTTTTCTGAAACATGTTAGGCAGCTTATATGGAAATTGTAGTTCAGATCAGCTGTTCTGTCTAGAGGTCCCAAAGCTACTTAGCTGGCTCCAAGTTTTTCCCCATAGCAATCAATTGAATGTGCTGGCCGATGCGAGACGACGTGGTCTGGGTAGGACTCTAGTGAAATTTTTCCGTTTCGCAGACTCGACTTGATTCAGGCTATCCCTTTGGGACAAAGATCACGCAGACCGTAAAGGCGACAAACTGCTGCAGATTGCTTTTCCACCCCTGGGTCCCCAGCTAGATGCAGTTTGGCTTTTAACAACCGATAGTTCGCAATTAGTAGCCTAATATAGAAGTGGTCTTATATATATATATATATATATATATATACATATACATATATAATATATATATATATATATATATATATATATATATATATATATATATCAAGTGATGAAACACAGTATAAATAAAGTTAGATAATTTTAGTTGGCAGAACACGCTTTTCCTCGCGTTTATTTGACGGCATAGTTTGAGCAGCCGATAACCACACGTAAATTATATGTGAATTTTGTAATAGTTCCGCGGTATTTCTTAATACGTTTACTTCACCAGATACACGAGATACACTAGCGGTTACGACTAGGATAATACGTTTAGTGCTATACTAGAGGAATCAGCTTTGCTTCGTACGCTAATCTGTTGAGCCGTCATCTTTAATAAAAGGCGAATAATGGCATTTTTTTACCTTAGTTTAGACCACAGGAAATCCGATATCACCATTGCGACATCTATCTGGAGACGCACTTTGCACTATGCCATATTGTCTATAAACCTACACGCAATAACTCCACGGCAAAGTTTGTACCCAAGTAGTTGTGAACATTTAGGCAAAAGAAGAAAACACGTTTACGGTATTCTGCTTAGACAAATTAAATGCCGATACTAAAATGACCGCCAAGCCAAAGAGCCCAAATGTCTAAGGTATTTCCTCAGAACGCGCTTTCTTGTTAAATGGCATTTTGTTACTCTCGTCGTTAAGTTATGTCGGGATAATGTTATTTTTCTAAATGCGTCTGATTTAGAAATAACTATGTACTTGCACACTTGTTAAAAACTTTACACCTAATTTCACGTCCTATTGTGTCTTCTGAATCTACTTGCAATGTAAGTGTGTGTGTGCTAAAATCAAACACCGTGTCTCAGCTTTTGTTATGTAAACAAAGTCGTTTGTTTGCATGGACGCAGAGTCTAAAACAGTTCTAAAAGGAAACCTGCATTTAGACTCTTCCCCGTTCCTCCTCGCTTCCTTTGACGGGGCTGTGCCAATAGCCGCGGCATAGATAAGAGATACGAGAGAAGTAATTACAGCGAAAGTGACATTTATACGACATTACACGTTGAATTGCCACATAAAGAAGTAGTGCATATGACGAAGTCGGCGTATGTTCGCCGTGCCTACTCTGGCACGATGCAGTGCGGAGAGCCTGGAGCAACCTACCGCGATAGTATAGGTGCGAACTTTTTTAACTCACTCTCCTGGTACGAACGCTGCTCGGCTTTCTTTGACCAGAGAGCTAGCGTTTCTACCTGTGAATCATGCACGCGGAATAGGCGGCAGGAAAATATTCAGCTTCTCGGCGACTGAATCATAAATTGCCCGTGTCGCAAGAAACGCCATGACAAGAAACGCCTTCGAGTAGAAGTGCTTTTAGAAACCGCGCCGGCGCAACTGTGCGTGCAAATTGCAAACATCAGTGGGGCAGGTGTGTTGAAACATTCCACGAATATCTCTTTCGTTCGATGAAAAAATGCATGCTAACTCACGCGCCTCCCCGTCGACATTGTGTGCATAGAGTTGTCGACTAGGGCTAAATGCATTGGTATCGTTCGAGTGCAACTCGCCAACAACAACAACAACAACAACAACAGCATTGCATATTGTTTACTATATTGTGCTCTGCAATGTTTTATCGTCATTTTTTGTTTCGAGTTTTGCTATGAGTAGAAATTTTCTCTAGCCACCCGCGTGTGCTGCGCGATCCTCAGGCCGCGTGACGTCGAACAAAAAGCTATGCAATCGAGCAATTAAGTTTTCGCCAAACATACATGATTGCAATTCAATGCTCGTCTACGGTCTTCAAAGCGTAGAATACTTCTACTGACTAAAGGCACGTGCAATCAGCGTGCTACTTTTCGTTGCAAGAAGCAGTCTCCCCTGCAGCTTGTGTAAGCAGTCTCCGAGTTAACTCAAAGCTCAAAGTGCTCGCTCGACCTACAAGCATTCGATCGTATTGAGGACATAAACAGTATGTCTGTCTGCTTGTCGAGAGTCAAAGTGGCTACGCGTGAACGATTTCCAACCGGCTGTCAACCGGCTGCTTTCCTGTCAAGCACGCCTTACCTGACTGGCTTCAGCTAACGGTTTGCGTACCAAATCGCCCCCCGATTTGCGGAAATAAAGGCGCTTAATTCGTGCTGTTCTCTTATATACTAGACCGCTGGACATCTGTATTGCCCATCTGCCGGACGACAGGACGATATTCAGAACTCCCGCCTACTCAACTGGCAACATCTGAAGCTCGTCTCTGGCCTGATTCTAAGACGCGTGCGTCGAACAGAACGCAAGTTCGAGGCACTTACGCCAGCTGCGTTTTATTAGTATGGAGTAGCACACCTAGTTGTTGCAATCCCAGCTACGCCTCGTACATACATGGTCGTCGTGGTCGTCGTCGTCTTCGTCGTCGTTTTAGGTAGTCTATGTTTGTGCGCATTCATTATAGTTATATGGCTATAGCATATGGGCGCTGGCAGTGGGTGGTGAGAGGAGCAATAAGCTCTATCAATGAACTAATGGACCGAGAGAAATTGAGCAGTGATATTCCGCGACTATTCCTGAAAGGCTAGCTACAACTAAACTGACGGCCGGTGGTTGGCTCGACAACAAGTCGTTCGCCCTTTGAACAACGGCGGCGGCTGGTTGCGGCGGTCGGTAGGCTTGAAGTCGACGTGAACAAAACAATCCAAGCAGCCCGAACCAAGCGGCCGAGAGGGCATTCGAAGAAACCATGATGCCATGATCGGGACACGGGTTGCACGATGGTCAAGCCACCGCACCGGATTATGTGGTGTGGTGTGCTGTCGGTGACGGTGGTGGTGGTGGTGGCATTAAAACAACGACAGCTTCTGCTTCAAGCAGGTAAAAGTACTGCTACTATTTATGAAGAGCGTCTTGAGCTAGCAGGATTATTTCAGGACGTGGTGGCATTTTTTTTTTATGTGAGACGCCCTCGAAGCGTCGTCGTCGTCGTCCTCGATACAACCTGAGCGAGCAGGCCTGTGCCTCGGCTTCACCGGCCGATTACGACGGGAAGCGCGAGCAGACCGTCTGGCAGGCAATGCGATCCTCGGCATGTGATTGCAACTTGTTTTGTTGACATTCCGCCGCTAAAAATCCGTCGCTTACAGTACTGGACGCAGCTTGTATTTCTTTGCCGTGATCCTGCTGCTATTGTTGTTGTTGTTGTTGCTGTTGTTGTTAGAGGGAGAGAGAAAAACTTGTTTCTTCTATCACGTCATCGTCAACAAGTTTACTCGAAGGAGTTCTCGAAAATCCCGACCGTGTATCTGTTACGCACTAATGAGGAACGTTGTGCGCAACAAAGTGGTGGTTGTAGGCAGCACTTTTTCAGCAGTATTTCACCGCATACATACACACACACACACACATGCACACACGAAAAAAACAACGCTGCCGCTTCTTGACTAAGGGTAGCGATAAACTGTCCATAAGCAAGCGAAGGCAATGAGATATGCAGCAACAATGATAGAACGTCTTTTTTTTCGGCAGCTTCGACGAGCCATTGCCGGATATCGTAGCGTAATCTGTCTGTTCTTGCTAACGCTGTGGTCACCTCAGTTGCGTGATACGCGATGAAGGCCAGGTCTATGTATTCTAGACGACTTGTAGCGGCAATAAGTCCAATCTGTGCTATCGACTGAGACCTAGAGTGAGGGGACACAAGCAATAGACGCAGGGCTGATCTCAGCATGGTGCGTGTTCGACGGAACCGGCCACCTTCTTATGTATTGCCGGTGTTGGCCTTAAAGTAAGCCTGAATAAGCCTAAATACCACAGTTATATTTGAAAACTCGACAAAAAAAACGAAAATGGCAAATGGCAACGTTAACGGAATTGTACGAATGCCTAAGTGCAATACAATGACGACTATGTTCGTAACTTCTTGCGTTACAATTGCCAAGGCTTGCAGTAACAGATGGATAGAGTAACGAACGCCACGCAATCGGATTTGAGTTGGCAACACTGAAGTTGTTGCTAGTTGTACGACTAATCAAGTCACGGGTTCAAGCAACGCTGCGGTTTTTAATCATATGAGCAGTGAGAACGTCTCCATCAATAGCACACTTATAGTAGAATCAGTTTCATTACCAGACCTGCTGATGATCAACGAACTGGAAGTTTTTAACCCTACCACTTTGTCATATCATAATACTGTTAGCTCTTATATTTTGTGCGATAATATTTCTGCTATTTGAGAAGGTAATGTCTACAGTTTCTGGAAAGGCCATTACGCGAGTATTAAATCCCGCTTGTTAGGTACACCATGAAGTAAACTGCAGATTATATTCACTCGGTACTTCGTTTCTTAAACACGCTTACAAACGCATACGGGGTAAAGGGACTTAAGTGGCGGTATTAATGAAGGTGATTCTGAGTTCAAAACTGTATATGTGGTTACTTAAACAGAGCCACTTTGCCCTCCAGAAATTTGCAAAGTTAACGAATTACCAATAATGTACAGCATAGCAACAGTTGTTATTGTCTCAATGTTTTAAAATAAATACGCACACGGTAATGTTTGGGTTTAATATTATTATGACTAATCTCATATACACATAAGGTAATATCTAGACCTTTTAGGGAGTCCGTAACGATAACTAGCAAAGCTAACATATATCCAACTGTAGGCGGCCGGTTGCTTAATCCTCATGCAAAATCGTCTTGACTACCTATTAGCGGATACACCACTATACAATGAAGATTTGAAACGGAGACTCAGTTTAGGCAACGTCAGCATATAAGGATATTGTTCGCCTTTGCGAGGACAAAGTGGTCAATGTTTATCCAGATCCAATTCTTAAGCACCGGTGAATGAAGCACGGGTGCTGGTTAATGGAAGGACGTTCACGGGGTTTCGCCATAACGTTTGCGCATTACGTGGCTACTACCTATATTAAATATAGCAATCATGGTGTTCACCTAGTGCAGGTGAAAGTAATAAATAGTGGTTAAAAGGCCTTAGTAATAAAAACACTCGTATCGCGTATTGCTGCATACATTAGACAGGTCAAACTCAGCATATATATATTAGTGAATAGTTTAGCATATGATCAAACAACCGTAGAAACTCTAATGATCTGTTAGAGCTGTTTCCGATGTGTTAGGTGTCCCTCTCTTATACATACTACCCGCGAGGTATTTCATTTTATTGCACGGTCACGTTAGAATAGATTCTACGACAAAAACCTAACTAGTTATTAGCAGGGTTTTTTTTTTTGTTTTGGGAGGTTTCGGTAATGCATGATGCACATGCGCCACTAGCAGCCTGCGTGACTAGTGTGAGACTCGCAAACCCACTAAACCCGGATTCCTCCCCACCCCCCCAGGCTCGGTATTACTTTGGCATTACATCGAAACCGTGGGAGAGGCGTCTCTGCCGTTCTCCTTCAATCAGCTCTATCCCTGACTATCATCCCGCATGTCTACCTGCGGTTGGATAGGGGGATGCCATTTTGTAATCCGTCCTGTGAGGGTGCGTCGAGACCATGAGGGCCTGGCTGCTCCCCACCCCCTCCTCCCTCCCTCGGCTCCTCGTCTCGACCACTCTCCCGAGAGACCCGCTCAAACCTCTCCCGCCTGGCCGTTTCCTTGGCTGTCTTGAGTGTCAAAACAGCGTCGAACAAGTTCGTCGCCTCCCTCCATGCCTCCGCCGAAGTCATCATATGGGAGACCACCTCCTTGATGGGTCGGCCCCTCACAGCGGTTGGTGCTGCGTCCCGTGCTTCCCTGAGAGCATCACACCGCAGAACAGTATGCTCTACGTTGTCCGTTTCTCCAGAGTCGCACAGTACGCAGATATCGCTGATGGCCTTCTTGATCCTTGACAGGTAGCTCTGGAACTGGCCGTGTCCGGTCAGAACCTGAGTCGTCCAGTAGGAAAGCTCCCCGTGTCGGCGGTCATACCATGCCCTGAGGTCCGGTATCAGACTCTTGGTCCAGCTCCCTGTGGTCACACCGGGTCTTACCTGCGCCCATTCCTCATGCCAGGCCGATATGGTGGCACTCCTGGCCCTGGTGAGATCCAGACCTTCGTCTAGATACATTTTACTTCGTTCAGCCACTAGGAGGTCCCATGGCAGCATTTTGGCTAGGACCAGGAAAACTTCGGTCGAGACTGTTCGATACGCCCGGCTTACCCTGATTGCCAGCGTTCGTTGGATCGACCTTAGTGCCCCCCTATTTTTCGCCGTCCGCATTGCCATGTCCCCCCAGACTGGGGCTGCGTATAGCGCCGTTGATTCGGCCACCGAGGCCAGAAGCCTTCTTTTCACCTCAGCCACCCCAGCGACCCTAGGCATGATCCGCGCCAGGTTCAGGGAGACCCTTTGGGCCTTTTCGGCCACGTACTTAACGTGTGCCGATCCGGTCAGTCCGGTGTCTAGCATGACCCCAAGGTACTTTACCTTCTTTCTGATTTCTATCGGGTGGCCCGCCATCACGAGGTTAATGCCGGTCGTCCTCTTTCTGCCTGTTAGGTACATCGCCTCCGTCTTGTCGGGTGCCAGTTTCAAGTGATGGGACTCCATCCACTCGGACACCATTGACAAGGCCTCATTGGCGGCGCTCTCCAGGGCTCTTTCGGTCCTGGCCGTTATCATGAGTGCAAGGTCATCGGCGTACGCCAACGTCTCCACCCCATACGGGAGACCTGGGATCTCGAGCACCCCGTCGTAAGCTATGTTCCAGAGCACGGGTCCTAGAATCGAGCCCTGTGGGACTCCGGCAGTAACCTCGTACTCCTGCCCCCCTGCAACCAAGCCTCTGTCATCCAGGTAGGATGAAATCATTCGACGGAGGTAGAGGGAAAAGCCCTTCCTCTTCATCGCCTCCACAATTACTTTCCAATTCATTGTGTTGAAGGCATTTTTGACATCCAGGAGGATCAGGAGCACGAATCCCCTTGTTTTAGGGGTCTTCATAGTCTCTTCACCCGCCCGTTTCAGAACCTTCTTTAGAGCCCCTAATGCGGATCTGCCCTTCCGGAAGCCGTACTGGGCATCTGATAGGGCGTTCTTTTCCTGAATCTCGTCGTTTAGTCTCTTGACTATAACGTTCTCCAGGAGCTTACCCATGGCGTCAATGAGGCATATGGGCCGGTAAGCCGAAGGCCCCGTCTTCCTCCCGGGTTTGGGGATTAGAACCAGGCTTGCCCTTTTCCACAGCCTCGGGAATCTCCCCTCTCTCAGAAGCTTGTTGGCAAGGTCTTGGAAGACCTTAGGCCACCTTTTGACCAGTAGCCTCGCTACCTCTGGAGGAATTCCGTCTAGGCCGGGCGCTTTACCGGTTGCCAACCGATTCCGGGCTTGTTCGACCTCCTCCAGCGTCACCTCCGGAATGTTTTCCGGGGTGACCGAGAACTCCTCGTTTTCTCTCCGCGGCTGTGCCGGAAAAAGACCGGTTACAGTCTCCCGCAGCACATCCGGGGGGAGTTTCGGGGGAGGTCTCCGGAGTTTGGCCATAACTATTCGGTACGGCAGGCCCCATACGTCGCTCTCCACCGCGTCTATCAGCTCTTTCTCCGCTCGGGCTTTACTTTTGGGGATGAGTCCTCAGAGTCTCAATCGAGCAGCCTTGTACTCCGTCAATTGGGATTCAGCTCTTGCGGTCTCTCGCTCCCCGTAAAATCTCACCCGTCGTTTTCTTTGCGTTAACCAGCTGCGTGTTCTTGTGAAAATCCTATTTAGCCTAATGCAAGCCCTGCGGGCAGCTGCGATCCCTTTGTTCCACCAGTAATTAGGAGGGTGGCGGCTCCCATGGTGTTGTGAGGGAGCAGCTTTCTCGCATGCTGTAGAGAGTATGCTAATTATTTGATATTCATCCCCCACCGTGTCTCCCAGTTGTTTGCAACCCTCGTCTATTTCAGCCACTAGAATCTTGGCGTCAAGTTTCCGCATCTGCCATCTCTTACTAGGGGGCGGGGCGAGGGCCACCTCGGGGGTACTGATGGTGAAACAGATGTATCTATGGTCACTCATGGTCTCCTCCGTCTCCCTCACCCTCCACTCTACCACCAGTGGAAAGGCCGCCTCATTGACCATTGTTAGGTCAATGAAGGCCGTCTGGCTCCCTCTGGAAAAGGTGGGGACCCTTCCGTCATTAAGAACCATTAGACTTTTTTCAGCCATCCACTCCTGTAAAGTTTGGGCCCGTCTAGTTGTGGTTCGGCTACCCCATGCTATGCTGGCTGCGTTAAAATCCCCGGTGATCACTACCCTCTTACCTGCATGTGCCCCCGCGCTCTGGGCAAGTTCCTCGAGGAATTCCTCGAATTCCACCTCCTCCCTGTTGGGAGAGAAGTAGCAGCTATAGATGACCCCTACCCGGTCAATCTCCAGCCAGGAGAACCCCCTCCCCGACCCCCCCGCCCCTAATCGCGAGGTTTCTCTTGGAACCCGTCCACCAGATTGCGGTATCCGCCTCTGCGTCAGATACCCAGTCTGCCTTCCGCTTGGTGATCGCTATGTTAGGCTCGGAAAGCAGGCAGAGGCCTATAGACTCTCTGCGTACTATCTCATCGAGCATGTCATGCGCCGCCCTGCAGCGGTTAAGGTTTACCTGAAGTATCTTTAACATTGGTCGGATAAAGGGCCCCTACCTACTAAGTTCCAATCACCCTTTCCGTCCTCTGCTGGGATAACGGTTTTCTTCTTATTTTTAGCCCCCTTGTCTTTATTCCCCTTTTTATTGCTCTTCTTGGTTATTTGGGCTTCTACTTGGGTCTCCTTGCCATCTACCTGTCCCTTGGCGACGCCTCTTCGGGCCTCCCGCCGCTGCTCGACTTGCTCCCTATAGGCCGGGCAAGACATCCTATTCGCTCGGTGCCCCTCTATTCCGCAGACCAGACACTTTGGTGTCGTTGCTTTGCAATTGGCTACCAGGTGGTCAGGTTCACCACATTTGTGGCATACCCGAGGCACCTGGCTCTCTGCTCTGCAGTCTTGGGCCTTATGGCCCGGCCTATGACACTTGTAGCAGTTGGGGAGCCTAATCCACTCCTCAGGTCTGCACCACCTCGAGCCCAGCTTAAGGGTCTTGCGGAAGCATATGGCTCTTGCCGCCGCCGGGGACGCCGTAACCAGTGCGTACCAAACTTCAGCTCTTCCGAGCCTTGGCTCGGTAGCTGTGATCTTGGCGCCGGCCGGAAGCTGCAAGGCCTTTTGCAGTTCGCTTTCGACCTGCTCCCCGTCCAAGAGTGGGTCAATCCCCCACAGGGCGATGGTCTACCCCTGGTTAAGCTCTCGGCAGTCGGCCTGCATCTTCGCAGATTCCCGAATAGCCGCCGCCATTTTTTCTCCTGCGCCCTTTTCACTTTCCTCTATTCTAATTATAAGGTCACCCTCCTTACTTTTAACTACCCCCCTAACCGTTATCCCGGCGCCTTCTTGCTGCCTGACTTGTTCTCTAACACCCCGGAGAGTGTCGGCGAAGGTTTTTCCCTCTTCGACCTTAACCCTGAGGGTGCTCCTTGCTCCCTGCTCCGCCCGGGTGGTAGTCTCCGGTTTGGCTCCGGTCTTCCTTGTTTGTCTCGAACAAACCTCTAGGAGGCCACTGCAGATTTCCAGAGCCTGTAGAAGCGTCTGTGTACGGCGCTCCCTTGTGACGTGCATCAACGGGGGTTTCTCCCCGCCAGCCAGCCCCAGCGCTTTTCCCACGACAGCTTGGAGCACCCCCAGGGTCGTGGTCCCTAGTTCTTCTTCCGGGTTTATCACTCCCACTACCAAGTACCGTTGAGAGGCCGCTTGGTTTCCTGAACCCTCTAAGAATTCGACGGCGTCGCTATTTTTAAGAACAGCAGCCGTACCTGCGCTCATGTCAGCCACCGCTGCTAGCGTGGGAAACTGTGCCGCCAGCCCCTCTATTAAACCCTTATCCGAATCTGACCCTTTAGTGATAACCGCTACCCTAACCTCCCTCTGAGTGGTGAGGGCGTCAGTTGTGACCTTTAAGTGTTTAATCACCCTCTCAGGCCAGTGTCCCTTGACGGCTCTCACCAGCTCTTCCGGAGTGCTTGCCCTTTCTATACTATTTTCTATCTCCGTAGCCTCTGTTTCTAGTTCCAGCTCCTTGGCCCTATCTTTATCTAGCTCCCCGTGACAGCGTGCGCATAGGAGTTCGAGGCCTTTTACCCGCTCGCTTATCTTGTCTCGTTGGATGTCTTCCCTATTCTCCTGTACCCCGTTTTCTCTTAGACCCTCGAGCTCTACCCTCAGTCTGCACTCGTTTGTTCGTAGAGTTTCGACTTCCCCTCTAAGCTGTTCTATCTCTTCCTCATCAGCTGACCTAACTTCTCGGTAGGCCTTCCCTCTGTCCTCCAAGATCTTTTCTAGACGTTCCAGGGTCCTGGGGAGCTTTTGAGACAGCTCCTTGAGCTCGATCTTCGTGTTACTGGCCTTACACAGATTAGGCGTTTGCCCGATTTGTTGCCGCATCACTTGAAGGACCTCTTGGAGCTGCTTTTCTCTCACAGCCTCCCCATCCCTGGCATACTTGGTGGCTTCTCCCCTTTTTGGAGATTCAATAGCCACCCTCTTCCTATTCCCTTCGACGCCCTGCGTCTCCGTTCTGTCCTCCTCGTCCATCCCCTTACTGTTTAATCTAAATAATTAGTATATCTCTATATAATATATCATACATATAACATACCGTAATATATCATATATACAATATTCTTACCATATAATATACTATACTATAGCATACCATACAATATATATTAATGTATCCCAATACACACACACACACCCATAAATGCATACACAGATATGCGCATATATATGTACATACACATACACACATATATATGTATCTCCCGGACTGATACCCTCCCAGCTGTTTCCTGGCTGGTGATTCTTCTTCACGCGTTGTTGAGCAGTAAATAATCACCTCTTTCCCCGTCGCGCCTCTTGGGCCGGCTTTCTTCCCTCTACGCCGATTTCTCTCCACCCCTCGCCGCTTCCCTCTCCATCCCCTCGCCTCCTACTCTTTCCACTCCTTACTGACCAACTCTCACCGAGAAACCAATATAGCGGCCCCCAGTGGCCGGAAACCGAGACTGGCGGCCCCACGTGTATCAGCCTAGTGATCGAGAAGAAGAAATATAAAAAATTCCAACTTGGTCCGTCTGTCCTCAACAAACGCGGCCCCAACTAGTATCTGGAAGAGAGGGCTACTAAGTACAGTACCTTTGGAGGCGAGAGTGTACCGTTTCGCCGACCAGGTGGTTCTCTTTTCGTCGTCGTTGGGATCGCCGATACTGAGTGTGAACCAATTATTCTCGAAAAGTGAGCAATAAACCTCGAAAAACCACCAGAACACAATAAAACTCTGTTGCAGGCCTCCACGCACCAACGCTACAGGTCCGGCACCGGGCACCCCGGAGTAACGCGAGTTTCTCCGGTATGTACCACAGAGCTCGGCTAGACACGTCCGCACAGTTCGACTGCCAGACAGAGACTTAGCAGGGTACAAACTATATACATGTATATAGTTCGCGAATAAAATATACAGCCACTTTTTGGGTTTTAAACTTTTCTTTAACTTTGCAACATTACACGCATTTATTATAACCAATCTTGTAAAGGCTACAGTAATGTATGCTCATGGAGCAATAGCGGATTCTTCCATTGGCATTTGGGGTCTCGAATTACTTTGAAACGCGAGATCTCCACATTTGGCACAGCTACACAGCGAAAAAATGATACAGCCACTAGCAAGATGTATGTCTTAGCGAGTGAATTAAGTGGAATAACAACGTTTAGGCTTATTTTACGACTCGATAGAAACAAAGGCAGACTTCCAACCAGAATTTTTTTCTGTGTTGAAACAACGGGCCTGAGCCGGTGCCTCACGAATGACGAAAATACCCAAATCAAGGCTTATAAGACCGTCCGCTTTTCTGATGGGGAAATTTCACGTCGATTGGGGCGTGGCCCCCAAGTACTGAACAACTTCGTGAATTGAGGTAAACATTACGCCGTAAAAAAGTTCCGGGCGTCCAAATGCTATCTCGGAAAGAGTGCAATTTTGAAGAAAGCATCGAACTCTGCGCTGCCGGCAAGGACAATTGCGGCGGCGGTTGGAGTGCAAACAAACGTGCGAAATAAGCAAAACCTCCTCAGGGAGACACCTTGACTCATGAGAAAAATCGCAAGAGAAAACCACGATTGACCGCTGAGCATCAGAAAGCTCGCCCTGACTTCGTCGATGATACGGTGTCACACCGAGTGTTATTTTCGAATGAAAATAGTTCAGCTTTAATGGACCGGATGATTTAACTAATTAGCTGGCGGTCCGGTGATGATAAGAGCCGTTGTCGGATATCATACAAAGTCGTCAATTGCGTTTTTAGACGGTCGTGTTAACTTGACGCAGGTTTAGCTGATGAGAGAGCCCGAGTTCGTTTTTTAACACGATAGAGCCTCGATTCACACCGCCAGGCTAATCGGAAGCTTGATGTAGCAGGCGAACGTTGCGGACGCATGTGAGATCGGTCCCGAAAAATATCTTCGGATACTAGTACGGGAGACTTTTCGTCCGTTTCTCTGTGCGGGACAAAATTGAATTGGAGACTAGAAGTACATTATGCACAAAAGGAAAACTGCTTGTAAAATTTTGTGAATTATGTGGCTCCCGGAAGGCTTGCCACAGAACAGACTGGAGTGAGCTTTGGTCGCATGGGCAGTGCAATCATCAGGAACCGCAGAAGGGGACGTCGCTAACTATTTATCACATCTACCTCTCAGAGTCCCGCGAGTGGGTGAGTCAAACGTGGTTTTACGTTTTTCCGGGTAGTGTTCTACTGCACTTGTGCGCCTGCAACGGACGCGTGGACGCCGCCATCTTGATTTCGCCGCGCCTAAGAGTGCAGGCTTGGCTCATAGTGGCTTCCCAGCCCAGCCGAGCGCTGTGATCGTGAGAAGACGAAGCCATCGTATCTCAGCGCGCACTTCGACGGACAGTGCAGGCAAGCGCCAAGTAATGCGTTAAGATCTTTAGATAGATTAAAATAACATCTGAATAAATCGATATAACGTACAAAAGCAGGTAAAGTGTGACACAGAACGCACTCGGCTGGCCGATTGGGCCAACAGGGGCATGCTTTGTTCGCCATCTCAGAAAGACCCTGAGGGGGAGAGGGGGCATAAGCTGGACATGCAGCCTGCCGTTAATGATACTAAAGCGTCGTCTAGGGGGACAGACCCGACAGACTCAAAGAAGAAACTTAAAAAGGATGAGAAGGAAGACACAGACAGGGAACGTGGCTACTCGGAAGAGCATCTCAGATGAGGAATACACCGGCCCGTTTGCTGCAACAATTGACCTGATAAAGGCCGTTAACGTATACGCGCAGGGAACACTCTTCCTAAAGTGAAGAACGGCTTAAAATCCCTCCTTCTAGAAATGAATAAGGCTAAAAGACAGAAGCTAAAAACAATAAAAATAAAGAGCTCTTGAACAGCAAATGCAAGCTGAGAAAATGAAGGAAGCCAAGAAGAAAGCAATCGACTCCTTGCGAGAGGATAATCGTAAACTACTGGCGGCAATTAAAAAAATAATGGCCAATGAGGGTTGGAATCCCTCCTTCTGGAAATGAATAAGGCTAAAAGACAGGAGCTAAAAACAATAAAAATTAAGAGCTCTTGAACAGCAAATGCAAGCTGAGAAAATGAAGGAAGCCAAGAAGAAAGCAATCGACGCCTTGCGAGAGGATAATCGTAAACTACTGGCGGCAATGAAAAAAATAATGGCGAATGGTGGTGGCATGTTGTCGCTGCACACCTAATCAGGCAGATAGCATTAATGCTATGATAGAGGCTTGTGACGGCGAGCAGGACCTTACAATTTTGTTGGCCATCAATTAACCAGATAGGGTATACACGAACACGAAACTGACCAAGACGAGCATCGTTAGAGATAGTCCAGTGCGACTTATGGTTGTCAGAGAAGACTCTCGGGACGATAGTGTGACATGGGACAACATGTCGACTCAGTTCAGCGGGCTTAAATGAGAGGCGGCTAAGAGTAGGAGAGGTAATCTCCCGTTACGTCCAAGAAACAGGAGACAGTGGAGAACCCATAAGTAAGGCACTAATTGCCATGCGTCTGCCTAAAGACAATGGCATTCTACAAGAAAGTGGATTATTGGAGAAGACCATTGGGAAGGTAAACGACATCATAGAGACGAGCAAGCACCATGACCGCAAGAGCGACATATCGTGCTATATGACTAGCCAAGGGGATCCACAGAGTGCCTAATAGCTTCTTGAGTGCCTTGCCCGTAAGTTCGGTCTAAAACTCGCGACAGCTACTTGTAAAAGCGGCAGGATAAAGGTAGTCAAGAAAAAAAAGTAGGACTCAGGATCGTCCAGCAACTACAGCCATCATTCTTAAGAAACGGGACACGGCTACATATGCCGACATGCTCCACGGTCAGAAAAATGTAGACATAAATTACGTAGTTGTCGTCAACAAATGGCGAAAACTCGAAAGCGGCGACGTAAAGCTGACGATTACAGAAAAGGCGGCTGGAGGTGCGTTGAACTTTTCGGAAGCACTCTGCTAACAGGCGGCTCTCGATGCGGCTAAAAACCAGGAAACGAGATTAATTGTCCGAGGACTACCCGAAGATGCGTCTGAAAAGGGCATAGGGGAAGCAGTCGCTGCCAAAGAATCGGGCACAGTGCACACGAGTGCGAAAACCCGATGCCTAAAGGGTTCATATGTCATACCTGTGGCAGATCGGGTCATATAGCGCGGGATTGCCAAGAGTCATCAGCATGTTATAATTGTAACGTGCTGAGACACGCTGCTCACTCCATAACGTGTCCGATCTACAGAGAGAAAATGATGGGAATGAGGAGAAAAAGACCTGGACCGCTCCGAAGATTACGGAATTTCTGCCAGTTGACCCCCAGGTTGTCACTATACCTCCGAGGAGTGAGGAGAAATATGATACAGGGCGAGAACCAGAATCTATTCCTGCTACAGTCATCCTAACGGTGCACTGGAAGAACTTGAGAGGCTCCTGGATGAACTAACTATCACGTCAAGGACAAGCACCTAGCCTTTCGTTATCTACACCGGAGACTTCAATGCCGTCTCGCCTGTATGGGGGTCGCCACAAATTAACAGAAGAAGACAAACTCTAATGGGCTGGCTTGCACGGAAGGATCTGGGATCAAATCACCAACTGGCAGGTCCTGAAGCAATCTGAGACACTGAGCGGCCATCTGCATAATATTTGAAATTGGAGGACTTCAAAGGCGCTATGTTAGAGCTTTTATCAGGAGATCAAAACTCGTCCTCAGGAGCAATGCACTTTGTAAAAAGAGCTCGACAAAGAGCCGTGTGTGGAAGAGGACGCGACGGTACCATTAACGTCGGCACAGCTTCATGCAACCTTGATAAATGCTTGCAAACGGGCGGCGGCTTACCCCCCACATCAATGCACTGAAAAAATCACTGCAAACCAAAATACTGGTGGAGTAAGGATATTGCACTAGCAAGACGAGACTGCGTGCGGACACGACACAACTACGAGCATTCGAGGCGCCGGGGCGGCAACAAAGAACAAAGTCAGCAACTACTCACGGAGTTTAAAAGAAAGAGAGCTATTCTACAAAGGGCCATCAACAAGAGCAAAAGCGATCGCTGGAAGCAACTCGTAGAAAGCATGGAGTACTTTCCGAGGGGCCGCGCATATAATCTGGTAAGGGGTAAGCTTAAAGGAAAGAGTGTGGAAGGAAAGTATACCGGACGGGGAGAAAGAGGGATTTATCCGTGCCTTGTTCCCAGGGCACCCTTCTTTCGACCGCTCGCCATACGACAGTGCGCCCGCTATGGAGGACGTTGTGCTAATCGACGAGGGTGAGGAGTCGACGCCATGCGACGCTGAAGAAACGGAGCCTAAACGTTAGTCAATTCCATTCCGGCAGTTACACGTATGGAGGTACTGTAAGCTGAGGAACGGACTAAGATTGGAAAGGCACCTGGCCCAGACGGAATCCGGGCCGTTGCAGTTTGCCTACTGCTGAAGAACTACCCAAAAATTGTTGCGGCAGAGCCCACGGAGACCTTAAAAGAGGGAAGATACCGCCAGCCTGGAAGAAGGTTGACTTTGTGCTAATCTCGAACGGAAATAGCTCTTTCTCTCCGATCTGTCTCCTGAACACACTGGCCAAGGGCATCGAGGCGCTTGTGGAGACAAGGCTGTAAACGTTTGCGCAAAGGTACGGGCTAATTTCTGATTCACAGTATGAATTCCGAAAGAATCGCTCAATGCTTTCAGCCGCGCATAGAGTGGTTTCAAAAGCAGAATTAATCCCTACATCGTCAATGATGACTCGCGATCTCTATATGGCGATCCTTCTCGATGTCAAAAACGCTTTCAACAGTATGCTCTGGAGGGTTATACTGTTGAAAGTAAAATACTACTATACTCGATACACTTAAAAGAAAGTATGTACCTCCTTACCTAGTCCGACTGGTCACTGATTACCTGGAAGCCCGATTGGTACAGAGCGATGGAAATATCCGGATGTGCCCCAGGGACCAATGGAGACAACCCAGGCATTTAAAGTGACATCCACGGTGCTCGGGCGGAATAGACATGATTGCTCATAAAAGTAGGAGAGTCAGTGGCACTGTTCGGTTTACTCGTGTGGATGCAGCACGCGACCGCAATCCAGCGCAACATAGATATACTACGGAGGACACAGAGAGGAGCTGCGCTGAGAATCAATAGCGGTTATAGGACGGCATACCCGAAGCGCTAGTTCTGGCCGGAACCATACCATGGGATCTCAAGGTCGACAAACGAGCAGTTGTGTGGTCGGATCCCCTGTTTGATCATAACGACGCCCATTCGCAGATGGTGGAGGAGTGGCAATGTGAGTGGGACGCCATTCAGGAAGGCAAACTAGGCTTTTCTGTCAAGACGCTTATCCCCGACATCAGAACTTGGATGGAAAGACCCGGCGGTAAACTGACTTACCACACGACACAGGACCTTACAGGTCATGGCGAGTTTCAAGCATATTCGAAGAGAATTGGGAACACGAATTTGGGCATCTGCATTTTCTGCAGCATGATAACCCGAAACACCGGAACACGCGGTGCTCCACTGCCCGGCATGAAAAGTACCAAGGGATGCTCGGACATATTTTAGATCTAACAGATGTTGTCGCACGTTTGTTGGAGAGACGAGAACAGTGGAACAAACTTGCGCGCGTAATAACAGGGATCATGGAGCCATGATACGAGGCGGTTGGCAAAGTTATCGGCGTGATGGTAGATGTGGTCTCGGCGGCGGTCGATCTAGCGGGTGGCGTTCACATATGAGCTTTGTGAGAGCCTGAAGCTTGCAAAGATATTAATTTACAGAGTTTTAAATAAGAACCGGTGCTGATAGTTTTACGATAAGTTGTGGTGGTATTAGAGACCCCCTCTTAATTGTGAGCAAAATTAGATTTGCCTATAGGACCCAATTACGGGGGATGACAGGAAGTATGAGAGTTTTAGCAGGTGATACAGAGGCTTTGATAGACCTCGAGCTACCAGCCGGCGTGTAGTCCTGAACAACGTACCTAAAAGCATTCCCCTTTCTGTATAAAGAAAGGCTAATCGTAAGGTGGCTCGAACAATGTCACATTGAGGTCCTACGCTGGCCTGCACTTTCACCTGATCTTAATATCATCGAGAAAGTTTAGGACTCACTTGCTTAAAAGAATTACACCGACGAAAAACAATTTTTGAACCAGGTAAAACTAAAAGAACCTTTTGTGAAAACTTGGGGCAAGCTCTTGCAGGACGTCATCCAAAACTTGTTATTCCGTGGAAACCGTTATTCCGCTCAATTAACTCGTTAAGGCATGCATCTTACTAGTGGCTATATAATTTGTTCGCAGTGTATCTGTGCCAAATGTGATGATCTGTTTATATATATATATATATATATTTGTTTTATTAACACCCAAACTGGGTAAAAGTGTTTATGTTACATCAAAATGTTCGAGACACCAACAATCTAGCGTTTTGTTAGCTCTGCTATAGACCTAACCGCAGTGCATATCACGGCGTGGTATCGATCACATTTGCTTCAGCATTGTTTGCATTGACATTTATCCTGTGGTTCATGAAAACCCTCTACGTTGCACAGAACGTGATGAAATCCGTGAGCTGCAAAGGCCGTAGTTAGATGTCGATATTTTACCCCGCTACCCCGCCATTCAGTGCTCGTCATTGCTGCTGTTCCATAAATACCTATGTCCACCTCACTAATTTTGGTTTCCCAGTTCTGCATATAAACTTCAAAGGCGCACGTTTTCTTCAAATTACGTCGTTTTGGTATGTCTTCCATCAGCAGCGGGCCACCCTCCAAGACTTGAACAATTATATTCCTGCATGTATTCGAAAGCGCAAAAACCCTCTTTAAAAAGAAAAACCCCATCAATTAAACGCAGTTTTCTTACTCCCAGCTTATCCTATATTAGTGGAATGCCGTATGTGGCTATGGGTGCTATCTGTATCCCGAAAAGATTGCTGCATGAACTAAAAGCATATGTGGTTATTTAATTGCCGCAGCTGCAATGGTGGTCTTCCTAACTCTCTCCTGGATGTGTGATCGAAAACTGCTACCGCTTGTTGATAAGGTTATGACTAGGTATGTAAAATTGTTTACAAATTTAATTTCTGTTCCCCTGATTTGGATTGCATCACCCCTGGCCATACGGCCGCCCCTTCGGAATTTTATACCTACTGTCTTTCCCCAGTTAACCTTCAAGCCCTTCTCATCCATAAATGGTCGATTCATGGCTTGTTTCACCCTGAAAAGGCTGCCACCAAAGATGACCACATCATCAGCGTACAGTAAGATTCTGACCCACCCTTGGGTCCAACCCGCCCTTATCCAGTCTGGTAGTCCACCCAAAAGTACGGAAAACAGCAATGGGCTTAGTCCATCGCCATGTGCAACACCTGTGGTTTGAGCCACCTCCCCCGCAATACCGACCCCGTTATCAATCAGCACCGTGTTCTGTTTTAACGTATTAATAAGTAGCCTCAGAACTGTTTCCGGCACTCCCGATTTTTCCAGCTCTTCAACTATTTTATCCTTTGGTGCTATGTCAAACGCTGCATTTAAATCTACAAACACCGCATATATACAACTTCTCGGCCTGGACAGCGTTTCCCAGATTGCTTCTAGCAGCTCCCGAATTGCTGAGCGAGTTGATTTTTCTTTCCTAAATCCATGCTGCTCCTCCAATATTTACCCCCGCTTCTCCAAGAATAACCCCAGTCTCCTAGCTATTATTCCCGAAAATATTTTATACGGACAGTATTTTATTGCTATTCCCCTTCATGCTTCTGGTTCAGTTTCTACTTCCTTTCCTTTTGGAATGACTATTAAAGTCGCTTTGCTTCAGGCCTCTGGAATTTTTCCCTTGTTTAATCATTCATTGCATAAGGCTTGCCAGCATGGTGCGAGAATTATTATTCGTATTTTAGCGGCGCTTTCGGAGTTGTGTCTGACCCGGCCAATATTCGCCTGAAATGTTCGACTAACCTACCCGTCTCTACGGAACACTGTCTTCTCCCCTTCCGTTTCAGCCATGTAGGTGGACGTCCCTTATTGCTACCCACTCTTTCTTATCCCAGTGCTTTTTCTTCTCCTCCTTATACGCTTTCTTAACTAACCGTTTAACCAACGCTGCCAACGGCCTCATTAACGGGATGGTCTTTACATATTCTCGCGTCAGCCTACTAGCTTGCTTGGCTGCCCTGCACCGTTCATTAAACTAAAGTCTTGCGCTTCTCTCCTGTGCCAACAGCATCGCAGACCTTAATAAGCCTACCAGACTGCGTTTATAGGAATCTACATGGATTACTCCTGGACCGGAAGTACCCCGCTAAGTCCTTGTAAAAGGACGTTGCCGTTAAGCTTCCTCCCTGAGCCTTCCCTCCCCCTCGTTCTTGAACACTGCCTCTAATTTTTACCCGGATACCTATAGGTATATGTTTTCTGAGTCCCGCACCTTCCTGTAAAGGATTGTCGTCCCCTGTAAATAGTATGTCCTTTCTGTCTATATCGGTTGCAAACATATCAATAAATGATGTCCTGGAGTGGCATTCATATGTGCCACACATTTGCCCTGTTAACTACCCAACAACCGATCTCCTCTAGTACGTCTAGCAAGGCCACCGTTCGTTCCGAGTCAATCCTGTCTAAACTCGCGTTAAAATCCCCTCCTATGATCATCGGAGCCTTCCGCAGTAGCGCTTCTATATCCAGCAAGAGGCGTTCGACCATCGTCTTTGTGGACTTCGTCCCCGGCGGTTGTACATAGGTAGCCACTAGTTATAGTTTAGATGACATTACTGCGATTAGATTTTCTGCTACTATCACCACGCTCATTTCTCCCAACGTCGGTCTAACGAAAATTGATATCCCCCGCTCGGCCTACCCGGACCCTTTTTACATGATGCTAGCGCATGGTATCCATAGAATCCCCGAATATCAATCTGCTCTCGTGCCCAAGTCTCTGTCAAAATGAGGACGTCTACCCCGTTGTACACATCGTCCCCGAGGAAATCTAACATTCCCCTCACCTCGCAATTCCACATCACTATCTGAATACTTGCATTCACTACGTCTCCAAACTTATAATTATCTTGCTGGATCTGCCGGTTCTCGCACGCGTGCGGCCTGCTCACTGTTGTCTTCAGAAGTCAGGTCGATTTGAAACGTGATGAAGATGGCAATACATGATCTGCGCTTCTGTTCTTGCTGGTCACTCAGTTTATGTCCGGTCATTTCAAGTGGGGCACTGGTTGCTGCTGGGTTCCGTTCTGATTCAGGTCGTTGAGGTTTGAGCGCCGCCTCGTTTATCTTTTTCTTACTACTGAAGATCAAGTGCGCCTTGAGAAGTTGTCAGAGGCTTGTATGTGACCCACAGGCGTGCAGAGTGGTACCAGCGGGGCATCTGAGCGCTTGATAATGCTGTTTTGGAACGATTTTTGTAACAGTTTCATACGCTTCAGCCTATGTGGACATGAGCCCCATGAGGCTTCATGTTTACTAAAACACAGACTGCATCGAGCCTGGGCCTTGCAGTCCCTCCTCAGGTGTTCCGTAGAACCATACCTTCTGCATCTCGGTGTAGAAAGTTTGCAGTTTGCTGCAAAGTGATCCATGCTGTAACACATAAAGCATTGCATGGGCGCTCGATATAAGACAACGCCGTGCCGCTTCAACCGAACCTCTACTGGAAAATCTCCACCTGCGAAGGTCAGAATAACTTGCTCAGTGGTCGATACAATATTTGGTTCGCGTCTTTAAATTTCACCTTTATCGCTTCGGAAACCCCAAAAGGCTTCAACGCAGCCGATATTGTAGCCTCCGATATTGATGGATGCTCACCAGATATTTTCCCTTCACTGTGGATCGCCCTCCACTGATCCTCGCCGACACCTTTATGTTGGCTAACTCCTGCAGCGAAAGTAGCGTAGCTCTATCTTCTTCGGTCTTAACAACAATTAGAAGTGCCCCACTCCTTGTGAAACGGGGTTCTTCCATCTTCCCTTTGATGTGTTTAGTAATAAAGTCGCATACATCATTAAAATGTAACTCCAGGGAATTGTCTTCCGTCAAAAATATTACTGCTTCTTTTTTTGCCACGACAACTTTCGGCGCACGAGATCGCCTGGACCGGATCACCGTTGTAAACCCCGCTTAGTCCGGTATCTTTTTACCGTTTCGGACGCCACCGGTTGTCTAGCTAGTGGTTTCAACAAAAGCCTGCGACACACGCATATTCTTGCTGCGAGAGTCTTTCACAGGACTCGATGCGGCGCTTTCCACATCCCGCCCTTGGACGGTGAGCCGGACCGCCCGCATCGCTGATTGATTCATCAAGGCGTCCATCCGCAGCTCTATCCACTTGCACGTACGCAGGTTTGTCACGTTGTACCATCTGCTCTTTTGTTAGCGTCCGTTGCACCGACATAGCTAGCTTCTGCTATGCCGCGCCTGTTTACAAACAAGATACCGTTTGTTTACCATGCAGTGGCAGGCCGGACTGTAGTTCGCGTTCGATTGGAAACCGTGGTGATGGTATCCGAAGGGGAGGTAGTGACAACAGCAGCGTCGGTGATGAGAGTCGTGATGAATTGTGAGGTAGAGCTGATGAAGAGAGAATAAAATGATGATGCTGCTGATAGTGAGTATAATAAGGCCTGTAACACACGATGATGCTAATAATGATGACGGATGGGGTGGTTTCAATGAGGTTAACGGTGGATATGTGGATGCTAGTAAACACGAAGCTGGCAATAATGAAGGTAATGATAATAGGGTAATGCTGGATACGAGATAATACTAAAGCTACGAAGGTAGTGGTGAGAAGGGAAGATGATGCAGGTAGAGGTGAGTGATGATGATGACTATTCAAGTCGACACTGCTTCTAATGAATTAGTTCCGAGGCACACTACAGATGTTCACGCTAATCGACTTCGATGGACTCAATGATGTTATGCTCACTGATGCACATGGATTTCCACGCAAAATTCTAGAACTTAGCGGTACTTTCCAAGAGCCACACACGAACACGTCTGCACCGTTTGAGAATTATATATATATATATATATATATATATATATATATATGTTCTGTGTCTACAACTAGAAACTGAGCAAAGTTCTAATTGTAGACACAGAACAGATCGCACATCAACTGATTTTGTGTGCCTCTATTGTACGCCGCCTATATGGATATATATATATATATATACATATAAATCTTAACCATTAAAATATCCGTGTAGTCAAAAAGATCGTTTTGTTTGCTGCCAGCGCCTTCAAATATGCACTGAGGTGCGTTGTGAATGAATTATGTCACACGATTAGGACAGCAAAAAGTTTTGTTTTTGTTTTTAAGCACTATAGATATTAAGATTTGCAACACTCGATGATACAGCTATCGTTAACAAGATATTTGCTTTCCTATTGAAACCTATCATGTTTGTCTTCGAGGCTTGCACAGACGTTGAAGTCGAGACTACGCGCACACATCTTTTTTAGCATATGCACATCTACAATTCATGCCACGTGTCTGAGGCTTACGAGGTACGGCCGCAGTCTGTATGTACTAGTAGAAGTTCTGTGCGACCGGTCTTTAAGCTTTTAGAGTAAAGCTAAGGGTGTCATGCAAGCGCCGAATAAAAAAATCGCATGGAATGACAATCTCTATATACAAGGCAAGGGGCGTACTGGTAGGGTGAAACGACAGCATTTCAGCGTTTTTTTTGCACAATAATTTTCCATTTCCATCCAGCCCAGATAGCCCAGCAAAGGTATTTATACACTTCACTTCACCAGTAAGGTTCGGTAGGATTTACAAGTACAAGGTGTTGTTTCACATGCGTTTTTGACTAAACCACTCGCGACCAGCAAGCAGGTCTGCGTACCAGTCGAAAATGTTCATTCGCTGTCGAGCCGACACTGCTTGTCTACGCACCCGCTATCTTTTTTTATACGGGAGACCTCTGAAGACGTTCTACTGGATGTATGAGAGATGAAAAGAACACGAGAGTGAGGGAAAGCCGCGCCACCAGGGTTGACACGATTCAGGTATCGTCCACGCAGCCGTTTGCTCACGCTATATGCCCTAACCCGGGACGTCACGGTTTTGTTAACAGCCAACGTTAAACTGTCATGGTAATCCGCATAGAGCCGACACATCGTTTAGGTGGTGACCCTGGGTGCGGGGGATGGGGAGCACGAAATATAGCATGTGCGCGTATCACAGATAGCAGACGATCTACTTATCTAGAGAATGTCTTAAGACTAGATACAAGAAGACTAGATAACCGGCCGGCATCGGTGAAGATATTGAAGATATGCCTCACGGCAAATCGAAGCCCGTGGGGACGAAAGATGGTTTATAATTGAAACCAGGTACAACGAAGTCTAAAAAATATTACGATTAACAGATATGCAGATATATCATTCGGGAGAAGGAGATAGGTCTCTAACCGACCGGACTTTTACCTATCTAAATTTGAACTACCTCGGAAATACCATATTTCGAAAAGGAGCCAGTAACCCCACTTAACACGGCGTGCGGTCAACGTGGACATTGTCCGCGCATCGAACGCTGCGCTAGAGCTAATCGTCGGTTATGCCCCATCCTCTTCATTCTCAATCCCGATTGTATAAGCATAAAAACGTATACATTCACGTTAATATCGAATGTAGTGTTAGCTGGTACACTCGCGTTCAGTGCAGGGAGAGTAAAGCCACAAAACGATCCACGCGGGAGAAGTATCAGTAAAGCACACGCAAATTAGTAGCTTGACCTAAACCTAGTGAAGAAACAAACCCCTAAGCTATTTAAAACGTTCGCCTTTCCAGGGAGCAGTAGATCATCTGTAATGGGTAAACCACGGTTGTTTGCAAAGGATGATTTATTGCCATCGCAAGGTGCCGAAGCGAGCGCATATTCGTTGCGGCTTGCTCATGAACGATTCCTAAGATCGCTTGGAGTGCGTTCCGTCTGTTTAACCGCGTTAAATAGGACAGATATATATATATATATATATATATATATATTAGTAGTAGGACAGATAAATTACAATTACAATTATGTTTATTTCACTCAAATTGAGTATAATATACATTTCAAAATGTATCTTTATGAGGCACTATCTTGCTCACGTTTCCGACGAGAGAAGTAGTGTAACGATTTTCGGTCCAGCGCTGTGCACTCCACTGCATGGTACTTGGCACACCTCTGCAGGCAGAACCGGCAGGTGCACAACTTGTACTCCTCGTGAAACGTTGCGTTTGAACATAACCATGCACTATGTACCTGGTGTATACGTGGCGATTGTCATCATGGTTTTAATAAATGCGTGAAAAGTGGCAAACATATGTGGCAATTCTGAAGCAAGCCCTCTGGGCCCTCGGCGAGGGCAATTGCGGCGGCGGCCGACGTGCAAACGAGCGTGTAAAATGTGCAAAACTTCCTCAGGAAGACACATTGGTTCACGAGAAAAAAACACAAGAAAAACAACGATTGACCGATGGAAGCTCGTCTTGACTTTCCCCACGATACGATGTCATGGACCACTGAGTGCCCATAATACGATGTCATGGACCACTAAGTGACATAGAGTGCTCTTTTTGGATGAAAAGTTAATTTTGATGAACCAGGTCGATTTAACTATTGTTTGCACGATGTCTGCAAGAAAGAACGAATTTTGTCAAACCGTCCCTCAGGTGGCGGTTCAGTGGTAATCTCGGCCGCTGTCGGTATCATACAAAGTCATCGATTGTGTTTTTAGACGGTCGTGTTTATTTGACGCGCTGTAGGGATTTACTAAAGGAAGAATCGGCGCATTTTGAGCTCATGGGAGGGCCAGACTTCGTTTTTCAACACAATAACGCCCCATTCACACCGCCAGGCTAATCGGAAGCTGGTTCGATCAACGTCACATTAAGGTCCTACAGTCTGCAGCCTCCAGTCTCACCTAATCGTTGAGCCCACTGGCGTGGTGGCATGCGTCTGCGCCTTGGGACTGGAGGAGACACATAGGTGCGCGGGTTTGAGCCCCACCGTTGCACATTTGTATTTATGGGGACCCGTCTATGAAGCAATGCGAAAAGCAGTCCCATGGACGGTAAATCTTGGCTGAGGGTCAGCCCCGAAAGGAGTCTCACCTAATCTTAATATCATCCACAATGTGTGGAGCTGGCTCGCACGATAAGTTTGCACCGACGAAAAACAATTTTTGAAGCTTGGGACGAGCTCTTGCAAAACGTCATCCAAAGTTTGTTCAACACTATACCAAACCGCATTTTAACGTCATCCGACTTAACTGGAAATTCACTGAGTATTAAGTACAGTTGCTGGGTGCCATGAAATGAGCAAAGTAATCCGACACCCCAAATGTCGATGAAAATCTTCGTTGTTACTCTATGAGCATGTAGCACTGTAGTCTTTGCACGATTGGTTACAATAAATGCGCGTAATGTGGCAGGAGTTAAACAACAAAAATTAAAAAGTGGCTTTTTAGGGAGTGTGTATATATATATATACACACACGTGGGAACTACATAAATGTGCTGCTAGTAGTGGCGTCGGCGTTTCGGCCTACCAGCTTACTAGACGCTTTGGGCAAAATGGTAGAGAACGTCCTCGTCAACCGCCTCAACAAAGAGATCGACGTCAAGAGAGTGCTTTTAGAGTCTTAGTACAAATTTCGGAAAAATCGTTCTACGCTCGGAGCCCTAAAGGGGGTACTGGAATGGACTGGTGAGGAGACCGCGAAGACATTCAGATCCTGTATGTCAGAAATGCCTTTAACACAATTAATTGGGAAGTCATTGTGGAAGCGATGAAGAGGAAGGGAATATCCGCTTAGCTCCGTCGGCTGATTTCATCCTACTTGGATGACCAAGGGGGGCAGGAGTACGAGGTTACAGTTGGAGTCCCACAGGGCTCGATTTTTTTTTTCGAAGTAATATTCAACTTTAGTACGGAATGGCATCCCCAAGATACGTACCGGTTGGGGGTTTAGTCAGTAAGAATCTGACACTACCGCGGCGAATACCCAACGTATCGCCCGGTGTCTTATGCAAGATTTACCTTCAACCTCAGGTTTAAAAAAAAAAAAAAAAGCTCGATTTTGGGGCCCGTGCTCTGGAATCTGGCTTACGACGGGGTGCTTGAGAAAGATAATTCAAAACCCTCCTGGTTCTAGCCAAAGTGCTGCCATGGGACCTGTTTGCGAGGGGGAGAAGCAAGCGTTTCCTCGACGGAGAGTTGGATTTGAGACCATGGCCAAGAGTGCCACCATTGAGACCTGGCAGAAGGAATGTAATAAACCCGGAGGTAAGAGTCTGGGGGTGGGGAGGACCACGGGTTTAGTGGCTGTGAGTCCTACACTAGTCATGCTAGCTGCTCGAAACGCATGTGCATTGGCATTTCCGAAACCTACCAAATAAAAAAAAGCATACACGAAAAATGCAGAATGTGATTGTAAGCGATTTAACTCAGGTTGGTGCCACTCACAAACGATAAACGCAACTACGTCAACAATTGGCGGACGTGAGTTTAACAGTATGTCACAGTTGTGCGTTTTCATTCATCTATATCTTTGTTTGTTTACTTATCTATTTATGTTTTACTTCCACCATAAATCATTGTACCAAACGCACAAACCCGTATTGTTTCGAATATGAGTATCAGTATAGTAACATGCTATATAGCATGTCGATTAGTATACTTCTAGACACGAATAGTGTTTGTAATGCATATTATAGATCAAAGATGGTGGTGCATATCCGCCGATTTTAGTCTTGGTGTCGTTTCCTGTTCTTGTATCCTGGTAGCGTAACAAAATTGGTAATCCATTTATCACTCCACAAATTAACGAATGTGCAACATATAACGTTGGCCATATCCTCCAGTGAAAAGGCCCTGGGGTAGGGTGTTATGTCGATTTAAATCATTTGCAGAAATTTCCCTCATAACCAGTTTCCAGTAGTCGTTTTTGCTAGTGCCGATAAATCCTAACTTCACCAACAACCTGACTTCGGTCAGTTCCTCTTCACTCTAATCCTTTGTCAATGCTGGCAATGCCAAGGTTTCTCCATCTTATAGCTTGTGTGGCAGTAGTTGAGTGGTTGTCGAGCAATTGCTATGCGACGAACATTCTCGTATCTAGCACAAGGACGTACCGTAGCAATATAATTGCAACATTTGCGTCACATCGTGCTGGAAGTGGGCCATGTGCGAGTTGGTAGCGCTCACCTGTCGCCGGCGCTATAACCTCTAGTAATGGAGACGTGGAATAAGCAATTATTTCATCAAGTAGCAACCGCTCGATTAATTAAAATATAGACAGAAGTACCCAATACGATAACGTATATGCTTGTAGAGACCATTCGTTTTTAGCAAACATAAAAATACCACTGCATGGTACTTGGCACACCTCTCTTGGCAGGACCGGCAGTGCACAACTCGTGCTCGTCGTGAAAGACCGCACATGGTGTATACGTGGCGACTGTCACGTGCAGGGCCAGATCAAAGGTGCAAAACATTAAATACGTGCAAATCCCCACCTTCCGGCTGGCCTTATCGACTTTAGTTTTCCACCCCGAAATAAAACGTTCGTAAGGTACTGTGCGCGGCATCTTTAGCCTTAGTTGGACTCGATCAGTACCTGGTGAATAGTCTGATGTGAGATACACAAATTGGTCGCTTGCTGGCATTGACAAACAAAGCATTCGCTTTATATATTATGAAAAACACCTTGCAAGCTGGTTGAAATTCGCTAGCGTAAGGTGGTTCCATACCCTGTCAAGACCATACATCAATCCGGAGACACGGAACAATCGTGAACACGAATAGCCTTACTGCTGAGCAAACGAGCAGTCCTTAGGCATTGCCTTATTTCCTTACCGCAAATACAGAAGAGCCGTTCGTAATATTTCCTATATATGCGCTGTAAACGCCACTTCCGTGCGATGAACCCGAAGGTCAAAATACAGGTAAGAGCTACTCTAACGATTGGCCACAGCAACATCTAATGTTTTTGGCAGCGAATCGATCTCTAAGCCTACATTTTGTAACATTGGCCTTCCTGGTGTTTATCTCAAGCTTGTTCAAGACAACGAACACCACTGTCATAAAGGTATTGCGCTGGATCGCCTAAATTGCGATGTGCGATGACCACCATACAGGTAGTTCTACAAGTTCTTAAATTGAGCTTTTCAGAATTCGAATTTTTTCGCGCTTTCACCGCTATTGGAAACGGCAACTTTTCGATTGCTAGCAGTCAAAATATTATGGTGATTGGCCGTTGCGATTTCGTTTGATCGCTTTTCCCGTGCAACGTATCGGCGTGATTTTGAAAAATTGAGAACAAAAGAGTTTCGAGTGGTTATCAAGCGTTTTTATTTCAAAAGTTGGAATGCGACCCAAGTGAAAACTGAGTTAGACGAAGTGTACGGTGACTCTGCGCCATATTTTGCCACTGTTTCCAACTAGATTAATGAGTTAAAAAGAGGTCGCAGGAGCACCGAGGATGAACTACGTTCAGGACGCCCAAAAACGGCAACTGATGAGGAAAACGTGGAAAAAGTGCGGAAAATCGTTGCCGCAGATAAGCGAGTGAACATTAAGGAAATATCGGAGGCCTTGGGGATCAGTTTGGGTAGTGTGCATTTCATCCTGCACGAGAACTTGAAGATGAAAAAACTCTTTTTGGGACCAACGTGGAATAAGTCTGGTCGACTACCTTGAGAGCGGTAAAACGATCTCACGAGAATATTATGCAAGACTGTTGGACTGCCTGAAGCAAGAACTCATTGTGAAACGGTCCGCTTTGCAGAATAAGGTTGTCCTGTTTCACCAGAGCAATGCTCATGCACACAAGTCGCGGCAAGCATCGGCAAAACTGGCCCAACTGAGGTTCGAACTTATTGAACAACCTTCCTATTCTCCAGACCTGGCCCCCTCTGATTATTTCCTCTTCAGACATTTGAAGAATCGTCTCGGTGGAAAGCGTTTTTCCAGCAATGAAGAGGTTACATATACTGCTGTCAATGCCTATTTTCAGTCTAAAGACGCAGAATTTTACTCAAGAGGTATAAATGCTCTGAAATATCGGTAGGAAACGTGTATTGAGCTTCTCGGGGAGTATATCGAATAAGAAAAAATTAAAAACAAGATTTGGAAAATTCTTGGTTTTCATTTTAAGAACTTGTTGAACTACCTGTATCATCTGCATACGAGGTGTGTTCAAAAAGTATCGCGACTTTTGAAATTTCGCGGGTTACGTATATTCGAATTTCGATTTTTTGTGGCGTTATGTTGGTACTCATGTCTCTCACTTATGCCGACAAGCTCGGCCATTTTGAATGTTCACTTAATTGTTGACAGCTGCTTTGCTTGCACGTGTTTTGGATCGTCTTCGATTTTTACCTATTCAAAAAAATGGATCAAAGAACCTGTATCAAATTTTGTGTGAAAAACGAAATTAAGTGCGCGGATGCATTCCTAATGTTGACTGTGGCATACGGAGAAGCTACCTTGGACCGAAGCAACGTTTATCGGTGGTACAAAATGTTCACAGAAGGCCGAGAAGATGTGAACGACGAAGAGCGTGCCGGACGCCCGAGCACTTCAACAACAGACGAAAAAATTAATGAAGTGGAGAAAATGGTATTGGCCAATCGTCGAATCACCGTTAGAGAAGTTGCTGAGGACCTAAACATATCGATTGGCTCGTGCCATTCGATTTTTATCAATGATTTGGGCATGAGACGGGTCGCCGCGAAATTCGTACCAAAATTGCTCAATTGCGACCAAAAACAGCATCGCATGAACATTGCTAATGAGATGTTGGACTCTGTCCGCGACGACCCAAATTTGCGTTGAGAGGGTCATAACTGGTGACGAATCGTGGGTTTATGGTTATGACGTGGAAACCAAAGCTCAATCATCTCAATGGAAGCTGCCGCACGAACCAAGACCGAAAAAAGCGCGCCAAGTTCGGTCGAATGTGAAAGTTTTGCTGACAGTTTTCTTCGATTGCAGGGGCGTGGTGCATCATGAGTTCTTGCCACAGGGTAGAACGGTCAATAAGGAATATTACCTGCAAGTTATGCGCAATTTGCGCGAAGCAATCCGCCAGAAACGCCCGGATTTGTGGAAGAACAAAAATTGGCTTTTGCACCACGATAACGCCCCTGCTCACACATCGTTGCTTGTGCGCGAGTTTTTGGCCAAAAACAACACACTAATGATGCCGCAGCCACCGTATTCCCCAGATCTGGCCCCCTGTGGCTTTTCCTTGTTCCCTAAACTGAAGAGGCCCATGAAAGGACGACGTTACGCTACGCTTGACGAGATAAAGACGGCATCGAAGGAGGAGCTGAACAAGATAAAAAAATGGTTTTTTGAAGTGCTTCGAAGATTGGAAAAACCGTTGGCACAAGTGTATAATATCTCATGGGGATTACTTTGAAGGGGACAAAATAGATATTCATGAATAAATGAATAATTTTTGAAAAAACACAAAAGTCGCGATACTTAATTTTTGAACACACCTCGTACATTACCACCACGGCGTTCTTGCACTCCTGTCAGACAGAACCAACAAGGTCAGCGAAGAAATGGCTAAACGAAGCGCGGTTTAGCGGGTCCTTTTGCAGATTTCCCACATTTTAGCGCGGCTTAGCGGGTCCTTTTGCAGATTTTCCACCGTCTACCAATATATGTATAGTGATCTTATTAGAACAGCCTGGTATCACTCCCCAATAGAGCCTTACTTCATACTGATAACCTCTGGATTGCGCCACAGCTTGCTCTATTTTCAAATAGAAAACGTAGATTACATATATATATATATATATATATATATATATATATATATATATATATATATATATATATATATATATAAATATGTATATATACATATATATATATATATATATATATATATATATATCACTGCGATTACGGAGGAGCTTACTTTACCATTTAAATAAAAAAACCAATAGAACCGCTTTAAGTTAAATAAACGTTGGGTCAGTATATATATATATATATATATATATATATATATATATATATATACATATATACGCCCAAGATACCGCAATTACAAAGCGGCTTACTTTACCATTTGCAGAGTTATTTTACGCTAGATGAATGCTGGACTAATATGCGCGGACGGTAAGGTGGACTGATGTACTTGTTAGTAATTTACCTAAAATGGGTGTTAATAAACCATAATAAATATATTACAACACTAGTTCCTTGTTGTTGCAATAGCGATGTCAAACAGGAGGTACGACTACGCGATGATGACACACCACATTTACGTCTTACACCATTTGGTGTTAGATAAACGGAAACCGTTTAGCTTAGACAAACCTGTACGGCGGGATGTAGCAGAGACAAGAAGTTTTCTCCGCGCAAAGGCGATTGCACATCTTCCTCGGTTGTTCAAGTCTGTTGGTCGCCGTTAGGGTGAGGTTTCAAGTAATATGTTGCACACACACAGCGTTCGGTTGCTATAAGAGCTGACGCAGCATTTCAAAAGAAGGGCCTGTACGGCGTAGAATGCCTAACGACTGGCCATGGCATGTGAAAGAAATATGTTTGCTTTCTTAGCTTGCCTGACTCCGTCTGTGCATCAACCAACCACGCAGGACCTTGACATCGCAAAGGCTGACTCTTGACAACAAGTCAACATGTCTTCTCTCGCAGTGGAAGCGAGATTGTGCCGTGGTGATAGGTGCCCGGCTACCCTACTAGGCGTTCAACCTTAGCCAGCCTGTCGCGCCACATGTACATACATTACGCCGTAGTCTTGTTGTGTCTGATTCATTGGGCAAACCGAAGATAACTGAAGAAGACCAGAAGCATTGCATTGATTATGTACTCAATTAAGAACTAAAACCCAGACATGAAATCGTCTCCTTATAAACGGCCTCATTTCACGGATAACGGACGAGAATGCCCTCAAACCGGCTTGAAGCATACTCACTTCTTCGGATATATGCATGCATATTAGGCAAGCTGCCTCCCCCTACCTGGTGGTTACCGACAATATAGTACTGAAATGATCCGTCGAACAAGTTGATCCATAGAGACGACAGCGACATGCTTCGCGGCGATCGGCGCTCTCACACATATATAATGATATTCCATGCGTGAGAGCCATTCAGCGCAATGACAGCGTGACAGCAGCGTGGGGTGGGTCGGCTTTTGTCTGGCGGTGAGATCCATCTCCTGTCCGTTGTAGCATGGGTTTTGTAAAAGCCGCTACACAGCTCCTAGCTATTTTACGTTCTCAATTGTGCAGGTTGCTGCTTCATAGCCGTTTGTCTTCGAGACTAAAACGTCGCGTTAGATTCTTCGAAAAGAGCCAGCTTTATGAGGGAAAGTAGAGCAATCTATTGCGACTTAAATAGTGCAAGCCTAAAACACTTTCGGAGTAGGCTTCAGCCTTGTAGGTCTGAAAACGTCGCGTTGCGTTGTCTCAAACCAATTAAACGCAGTGGCTGGCAATCAATGCAATACTTGGCAATATGGCACACGTTGCAGCTAGTGCTTTTCTGACACGTTCGTGAACGTGGCACGAAAACGATTCTCGTGCTAGTTTTGGCTGAGTTCTTGCTCCAGATGCAAAAAAAAGTAGATAGGTTGACAAACCAATAACCAATTGTCGTTGCAACCGTTGCGTCTCGTCCAGGCGGGCAAACGTAAACGGCCTCCTCATCTGATTTTCAAAGCTAAGCCTAATCGATCGACGTTAATTTCCAATCTATGCAGCGCGGTAGTAGTGTTGTAGCGTAGCATTGCTAGAGCTTATCTCTATCTATAGGTGAAACCTAGTCGACAAGTACACTACCACATCAGCGGCGTACTGCATAAGCATAAATGAATTTTTCACTCTTTTAAATGATCTCAAATGAGTACACGGTCTGTTCCTTGCCACTCTGGCGTGAATGCATCGCACGCCCGCCCACATCATTCGAAGAAGCTGACAACGGATGCGGCGTTTCTCTGCATGAGTATTATGACCTCTGTCGCAGATGTTCGCCCTTCGTTGGTCTTTTGCGGCTTCCTTCAGTCTTTCCGACCCTTTACTAGGAATGTTATTATGCTTTTGCTGACGTGTTTTTGTGGCTCGGAATGAAGCTTACCTTCCTAAAGAGAGTGGCGCCTTTCGAACCAGCCTTCAATAAAAGCGTTCGTAAGAAGAAGAAGAAGAAGAACCTTTGCCTTTTCTGGACACATTCCACAAAGAACACGGTTAGTAGTTGTAGCCTTTATAACTGTAATGATCTTCTAGTTTAGTTTGTACTAGCCAAAATGCCTCTCCAGAGGAGTAGGATCCGGCTTTAGTCTGACTTGAGAACTTCGCTTCTGCCGTCGCTGTATGCTGCACTGCTGACTTTTCATCATCTCCTCTGGTCGCCTCTCCTTGTGAGTCCGCAAAGCGTACAATTTGGTTAATAGAGGCTTTTTTTGGAAGGTTTTGGAGGTTGTATGAGGCTGTGTACCGGATAAGTATAAATAAACTATACATCCCTCTTTATTCCAAGATCTTCCTCCTTAACGACAAACATGCTTGGTCTGCTCCACGAGTATCTCTTTGATAATACTATCGTATTTTGCTAGTTGGTATTGGCAGTGCTTGGTAGATAAGCAACGTAGGATGATCTAAATGAACCTAGATGACATTAGGCTGTTTTGCCAAAAATACAGCACAGCTTGTTCGTATTCTTGTGATACTTATGTTGTGATACCTCACCTCTGCTCCTACTTAACACAAGTGGGCTTTGTTTTTTAACGTGTTGCACCTTGGACTTAAATAAAATGTATATTACTAACGATAAACAAAAGTAAAAAAATATTACTTACGATTGAGCCGGCTGGTCTACACACTGTCGCGGCGTCCACGTACCAAACATTTAAATTACTATGTGGTCACAAGGCTTGAGATTTTAGGGCAGCAAAGGCCAGACCTAAAAAGTTACCTTATTTTTGCATTAGATTTTTGAACTGCACAATATTATTATTAGTTCAAGCTGTAGGCTCACGCTATCTCAGCCAGACCATCGACGGGTTTTCCTTTATCTCATTTATCATGAGGTCCCTGCAGACCGAGCGAAAATTGTTGTGGCGCATGTACAGATGACTCAGTCTTTGCTGCTACAAGTCTTTCCTTGCCTTATTGCTATATTTATCTTAGTGGTGAGCCCTCTCGGATTCAATCCACACGCAGGCGGTCGTGTAAAGTTGTCTTTTCTTCGCAGGCAGTAAGGCTAACCAAGTGGAAAACTGATAAAAAGCAAGTGATAAAATGACGTTTAACAGTTTGTCTGCACATATATATATATATATATATATATATATATATGTGTGTGCAGACAAACTGTTAAACGGCATTTTATCACTTGCTTTTTTATCAGTTTTCCACTTGGTTATATATATATATATATATATATATACAGGTAGTTCAATAAGTTCTTAGAATGAAAACCAAGAATTTTCCAAATCATGTTTTTAAATTTATCTTATTCGATATACTCCCCGAGATGCTCAATACACTTTTCCCACCAAGATTTCAGCGCTTTTATACCTCTTAAGTAGAATTCCGCGTCTTTAGACTGAAAATAGGCATTGACAGCAGCCTTAACCTCTTCATTGCTGGAAAAACGCTTTCCACCGAGACTATTCTTCAAATGTCCAAAGAGGAAATAATCAGAGGGGGCCAGGTCTGGAGAATAGGAAGGTTGTTCAATAAGTTCGAACCTCAGTTGGGCCAGTTTTGCCGATGCTTGCCGGGACTTGTGTGCAGGAGCATTGTGAAACATGTTGTCCTGGTGAAACAGGACAACCTTCTTCTGCAAAGCGGGCCGTTTCACGATGAGTTCTTGCTAAAGGCAGTCTAACAGTCTTGCCTAATATTCTCCTGTGATCGTTTTACCGCTCTCAAGGTAGTCGACCAGCATTATTCTACGTTGGTTTTAAAAAACTGTAGCCATCACCTTTCCGGTCAATGCCGTTGTCCGCACCCTCTTCGGAGGTCCTTCATCAGGTGCACACCATTGGCAAGATGCTTCTTGGGTTTCGGGCATGTAGTGATGGACCCAGCTTTCATCGACGGTCATGAATCTGCGCCAAAAATCCGACGGATTGTTTGACATCTTGGCCAAATTTCGCTGTGAAGCGAAAACAGGCGCGTTTTTTGGCCTTGGTTCAGCAAATGCGGCAGCCTTTTTTTCTCTGAGCTCTTTCATCTTCAAGTTTTCGTGCAGGATGAAATGCACACTACCAAAACTGATCTTCAAGGCCTCCGCTATCTCCCTAATGTTCACTCGCTTATCTGCGGCAACGAGTTTTCGCACCTTTTCCACGTTTTCCTAATCAGTTGCCGTTTTTGAGCGTTTTGAACGTAGTTCATCCCGGTGCTCCTGCGACCTCTTTTTAACTTATTAATCCAGTTGGAAGCAGTGGCAAAACATGGCGCAGAGTCACCGTACACCTCGTCTAACTCAGTTTTCACTTGGGTCGCATTCCAACCTTTGAAATAAAATGCTTGATAACCACTCGAAACTCTTTTTTCTCCATTTTTCAAAATCACGCCGCTACGTTGCACGGGAAAAGCGATCAAACAAAATTGCAACGGCCAATCACCATAATATTTTGGCTGCTGGCAGTCGAAAAGTTGCAGTTCCTAATAGCGGTGGAAGCGCGCCAAAATTCGAATTCTAAAAAGCTCATTCTAAGAACTTATTGAACTACCTGTATATATATATATATATATATATATGAGGAAACCGTTCGGCCGTGTATTTCTTTAAAGGTGTCGCTATGAAAAACCGGCCGCACCGAAGCCCGAGAACAATCTATATCATATTACAACATCAAACAATGCAGTATCTGGAAACTTGTAATAGTCTCCTGCTGGGTCAACTTGAATGGTCCTTGGCGCTTGGCAGTTCCCTTGGCAGAGGGAAGGTGCTTGCATCTTATGTCTTGCTCGATATATTGTGACATATACTAATGCAAGCATAAATAAATTCATCTATATACATATGCATACAATATGTATATTTATATAATATTTGGCTTATATCAGGGCCTACTATTTATATGTGTATATATATATATATATATATATATAACATTTTTGCTTCGTTTTATCAATACAATGTCACGTTACAAAAAGAGGATTTGTGGTACAAAAAGCTTGCAGTTTTGTAAAGTCTGCATAAACGAGTCTAATTATGTGCGAAAGCATACGCATTGTTTACAAACTCGAGTATGGCAGCTTCTGACACGCACTTTTATACATAGTTTATAGGCATTTTTTCAATTGTCTGAGACTAAAGTAGAAGTTATTCAATGTATCTACCCTGAGTAAGCCTTTTCCGCACGTTTTCACGTTTCTTGGTGAAGCGATTGATTTTCGATCTGCATTAAACCTCCGGGCTACACATTTTAGAAAGCGGCCTTGAACACCCTGGCTGTTAATCTGTTAACGCCGCGTTGATGAATAGGCGACCGAACGGAAGCAAGTTGTAGAGTTTAAGATCGAATTCAGGCTTGTAAGCAATAAGCATAGTAAAAGCCCACATGGTCAATTTAGTAGTTATTGTGGAGGTGGATCTGACGCGCTCTACAATTTGCTCATACACGCAAAACATGAAAGTTTATGGTGACAAATTTTGCTTTGTTGTGATTACTACTGCTGCTGCTGCTATTACTGTTATTGTTGTAATTAATGTGTTGCTCGTATTATGTTTGTTGTTGATGTTGTTGTTATCATTCTCATGCTGTTGCTGCTGCTGCTGCTCTTGTTTGCAGATGCCGGAATGGTTCTCAACACTATCTTCGTTCGTGACATTTCTGGCGTTCTCCAACTCGCTGGTGAATCCCGTCATTTACGGCGGCTTCAATCGACAGTATCGACAGGCCATCCTCCAACTGCTGCGCTGTCGGCCGTCACGCTTTCAGGCAATAAAAATGCGTAAGTTATGTCGCATATTTTTGCTTGCGGCCGCTTATGGCAGCAGCTTTTACCGGCCGCACCGGCCGCTTTTCCAGCGGCGTTCGAGTAAACGAATGGGTGACGGAATGGCTGACGCCCCAGAATGGCTGACCGTCAAAAAAGTAACTAACACACGACCATCTTCGCACCAGCCATTCGCTGGGGGCGGTCGGCAATGTTGTCAAGTTGTCGTCGGAGTAATAACAAAACACTCGTTAATTAGTGGGATACGAAAATCATTTTAATGAATAAATAGATAGGCACATTTTCCTGCGAAGTGCGACTGTTTGAGAGACGTTTTCCGAACATTTGTATTGTCACTGAGGAAAGAGTGTTAGGTATCTCAGACGATGACGACGACAATGTGGGCTCTATTATTGATTTAGTTTTAACCTCAGACCCGTCTATCATTGAGGATATACGAGTATTTCAGTCGCCAATTCCATCCGACCACAATGCCATTTCGTTTTCTATTTCATTTGATGCTGAATATCCGACATCCGAGCAAGACGGCTTAGTGGCAAAAACCTTTGCCTTGCATTCCGGAGGCCTGGGTTCGAGACCCAGACCGGCCACTCCTCAACAAGGTGAATGCCGGATTGGATTAAAAAAAATCGACCATGATCGAAAAATAAACGGGGAGCACAGATGTCTCAATAAAAATAGATGGTGCATTACCATCCACCCCCACCCATGTTTGTTTTTTTGTTTGTTTTGTTTATTAAATTGATTGCATTTTTATTATTTCAGAATGAGTACCCACACTGATAATAATAGACGCTTGGTGTCACAATTGTGTTCTAGATTTAGCATCTAAATATGGTATGTATGTCAGTAAGGTACCGGCTAGGAAAGTTCAGTGTTCAGGCTTCGCGTGTCGAACCATTTTAGACTTCATACGAATGGTAAACTAACTATCCGGCTGGCCAGTATGTGCATTCATGGCGTCTGCGTAAGTATATTTATGAAATTAGGATGCCAAAGAAGCTGCTGATACAAGATTCAAGAACCTCGCAGGCCTACTCCCAGAGCCAAACAAACACCTGCAGAGGTCCTATGACGATCTCATAGTATCCAAGAAATATCAGCGTTTACTGTCCGATGCACTGTACACGGCAGACAAAGCCCGACTACAGGCGGTTGTCTAAAAAGGGGCTAGCAAATGGCTCCAAGCCCTTTCTCAAACCTTGACGCTTTACTTGATCACGAAAGTTTTCGTCTGTGCATCGGCTTGAGGTTTGGAACAAGACTAACAAAGGAACACCGGTGTCCGTGCGGAGCACAAGTGGACATTTGGGGAACCCACGGGCTATCCTGCAAGAGAAGCGAAGGACGTCAAAGCCGTCACAGCGAGATTAACGAGATTACCGCCCGGGCCTTAAGGCCAGCTCTACTGTCATGCATTCGCGAGCCAACCGGCCTCCTAAGAAGCGACGGAAAAGGGCCTGACGGTCTCACCCTTATCCCTTTTGAAAGGGGAAAGGCGCTTATTTGGGATGCTACAGTCACCGACACGCTCGCCCCCTCGAACATGGAGGCTAGCGCATCAGCCGCTGGCTCCACAGCACGCAAGGCTGAACGTCTAAAGACCAACAAATACGCCCAGCTCACCAACGAGTTCATTTTTGTGCCACTAGTATTGGAGACACTAGGGGACCCTGAGGCATGCAGTCGCTTTTACAGAAGATTGGCAAACGAATTGAACTCACGACGGGGGACAAAAGAGCTTTCGACTTTTGACTCCAGCGGCTATCTCTGACGGTTCAGCGCGGCAATGCGGCAGCAATTATGGGCACAATGAGGGGCTGCCTCGAGGATAAGCTCGACTGGTAGCACCCCTCACAAGCCCAATTAGGTAGTTAGATATTCATATTCCACTGTAATCACAAAATGAAATAAAACGATTTGCTTTATAAAATAAAACAAAAATTATGAAATGTGTCGACACTTTTCACTTCGGCGCCGCCGCGTTGCTGCCAGGCTTGCTGGGCCATCTCGACTTCTTCTACTAATATTCTATATATATATAAATATATTGTGTTTATACTATCTGCCAAAGGTGAATAAATGTTTGAGCTGCGTAGTTTTTTTTTTACTTTTTCTACTATTCACCTCTCAGCAGAGGCTAGAAATCAGGCAAGGGAAGGGTGAGCGTCAGGCCTGCGACGATTGCGTCGGCGGCGGCGACTAAAGGTTCCACGCCAGCAGAGGCTGCTGCTATTACTGTTGTTGCTGCTGCTGCTGCTGCTGCTGCCTGGAGTTCGATTGAGAAAGCAGAGAAGCTGGCCGCCCGCGAAGAGGAGGCGGCGAAGCGGCCAGCTTCGAGCTTTGCCAAGCATCGAACCGTGACGAAAGCATTTCGCATCCAACCAGAAGGATGAATGGATGAATGGATGGAAGCCACATTTTCTAGCTAAAAAATACAACGTGGGCAAATATCAGCTCGGCTCTCCGCTCTGTCCTGAGAGGTTATGGGTTACGTGGGCCAATGGACAAGAGCGAGCGGCGGCGGCGACGACGAAGGAGGAAGTTCCCTCGGTCCCCACTTGCCCTTCGAGTTGAAAAAGCGTAACAAAAATGACTGATTTTTTTCTTCTTTTTCTTCTCCTCCTCCTCCTCCTCCTTCTCCAGGGCTAGTCCCTGTGTTCGCTGTGTGTGTTCGTCTGTTCTTCTTGTTCGTCTACGTTCTCTTCGGTTTCGTCCAGGTCTCTCTCGACGTCCCGCTTTTCCGTCTGGTTCTGGCTGGTTGTCAGCCGGACCTTTATTGCGGGCGGCCAGAGTCTTTCGTGCAAACCCCATCTTTTGTTTTTGCACGTTGTGTCGTGGAGCCGTGCTATGGGAAAGTTAGGCCTAGTTGTATCGTCACCCAACATGAAACACCCAAATTGTGATGGCGAACATCATGATGGCTGCAGCAATAATAGCTAATAGTAAGGCGGATAGCGGGACATGTTGCACACAGCAAAAAAATGTCAATCCGCAAATCTCGACGACAATAGCTATTAAAGAAACCCTAGATGGTCAATTAGCTTGCTATGAGGTGCTCATGCTCGAATATTACATCTGTAATTTGGATATATATATATATATATATATATATTATTGCCATCTTAGGCATGCTTAAAATGACGAATGTCACTGACACTGCATTGCTGCAAATGTGAGTAGGGGAATTGAAGAAGATTCGGTGTCATAGTCCATCATCTACTTTCTCCTGTGCTGTACTATAAGTCTCAAGTATTGTATTGTGTACACAATAATCGACACACTCACTATGTACTTATACGTATATATCACGTTGCAGCGCTGGGTGCATCGCTAGATTACGCTACAGAATCTGTCGAACTTGTATAGCAGCGCTCTATAGGTTTATAATGCCTGCTCCTTTTAGTTTTTAGCAATCATATTTCAATAATAATTTCAATAATAGGATTTAAGGGCAAGGGATCCCCGGCTTGTAAAATGTTGCATGAACCATGAGCGAAGTGACGTGGAACCCCAAATATTTATTGCAGTGGCTTAAATTCAAATACGTTTCGTATTAGCTGTGCACAAACACATCTGGGCTACTCTCCTTGCTTCTCCTTAGGGCAAACTACCTTTGCGACCGGGAAAAGCAATAATGAAAATAACAATAGGGTAAACGGCGGCGTGCTTAGTAGAATTAGCGACGTGGAAAATAAATGACTATTGCTGTATTGGTTATTTCACCCAGTGTAGAATAGTCACCACAATTTCTCTTAATGGTTTCATGTCATCGACATGCTAAGCGGGCGACATTAGCTAGTCCGTCAGTTGAGTGAAGGCATAATGACGCGTACGTGCACCGTTTTTGTGTTCCGACGAATTTCAGGATGGTCGAGTCGTGACGGGACAATGGCCGTTCGCCGTCCACTGAATCGGTCCGGCAGTAGAGGTGTCAGCGGGGATTTCATCGCCTCCTCCTCCTCGACGGCTTCTCGCGCCGCCGCCGCCGCTACATCCACGACCGCTCTTGGTACGCTTAGCCCACTGATTCGGGCCAGTACAACGGTGTCGCCTGCATCGGGCGCCGAGAGCCGCGAGTGCTCTAATGACGCGCTTATCACCATATCAAACATGGTCTGCACCTAAGACAACAACAACAACAACAACAACAACAACAACAACAACAACAACAACAACAACAACAACAACAACAACAACAACAACAACAACAACAACAACAACAACAACAACAACAACAACAACAACAACAACAACAACAACAACAACAACAACAACAACAACAACAACAACAACAACAACAACAACAACGTAGCTTCGTCGTTGGAACAACGAAAACAATGTACTCTCAACACTCAACACAACGATCACCATCCTCAACAACATCGACATTTAGGATCAGGATGTGCAGCATGACGCCTATGACCACTGAGTGGCGTCACTGGCAAGCTGCCATAAGCGGTACAAGCAAGCTGAGGTAGTGATGACGGCAGCCATTACGGGTTTGATGATTGTGGCGTCTCGAGTGAGGCGTCGCTCGACCAGGGACACGCTCCACGACTACTATAGGCTGACGCCACGGGCAAGTTTTCCACGCACTGCGATAGAGATTCAACACCGCTGTGCCGCTAACACCGGCGCTCTCGGTTGAGCGGTTCACCAGCTACACCGACGCCCGTCCGCAAGCAGTGGATTGTAATAATAATAATAATAATGTGCGATCTCACAAAGGTTGCCAAACTTGTGACCGTCGCGATCCGCAAGGCTGCTCGCGGGCATATTAGCTTGCTCAGCAAATGGCCTGCGACCCAAACATAGATAAAAATAGAGGTAATCATAATTGTATAATGGATTTACAGGGTCAGCAAACAAGTCCTTCTTAGCCTTAAAATTCCGGCGATTTGTTATCACGCATATATATATAAGTTTTTATGAATATATATATATATATATATATATATATATATAGATATATATATAAGTTTTTATGAAGCGTAAATACAAACATACCGTAAATGTTAGACGGAAAAAACGTTAGGCGTTTTGAGGCGTTTAAGTCTCGTAATAATGATGTTTGATTACTACTGTCAATTACAAAGAATGTTTAAAGTAACAGTATGACCGCATAAGCGAGATAGTCGGCCTAGAGAGGTGCAGCCAGCCACTCACACAAGTCGCCCTAAAAATCTCTAGGGCTCTAAGCTTAATTGATCTGTCACCGTTCTAAGGCCATGCAATACTACTGAATAAATAAATGAATAAAACACATAGTATTTTTTGAGTACTTGCCCATTCGTGAGTACTTGCAAATACACTTGGAGGCATACAGACTTTGTACTGAAGAGGTTGCCCAGGGGCTAGATCGGAGATAATGTGCTCGTTGTATGGAGAGGAACAGAACAAATATTAATCCAAGTAATAACCTTTGAATACGCCAATAAAAATGGCATCAATAAAATAATAATAATAATAAGGGAGCGGGGGTGAGCCTAGGCGGGTACACGTTTAGATCCCACAATTGTAGGGAAACACCGAAATATTGAATAAATAATAATAATAATAATAATAATAATAATAATAATAATAATAATAATGTAAAACAAATATGGTAATTTATTTAGCCAAATAACAAACATTTTAAACTAAACCAAATTTAAAAACTGATACTGTTAACTTGTAGAAAAGGTACTTGTGAGAAGTTGCGCAAGCCGGCGCTGCTACAACTGCGTCTAAACTCACTAACGAACATACCGGTATATGTAGACTAAGATCGTTAGTAAGAAAATCGCTTGGTGAACACTCTTGAGGCCCTTGAAAGCGTGGTGTCTAGGGTGTCCCCTCGCTGCTGATGTCTTGTTCGCCGTAAATGGTTGACCAACGACGCGTACTTCGATACTTCGGAATCAGATAGGATCAGATCTGTGTGTCTTTGCGCGCATAGACACTGGTGTGATCCGTAGATAGCTCTACGCACTGGCATATTGGTGATAAACATTAAGGTAGTAATGAATGCGCTTAAGTGCTAGACTAGTGGTTGGCAACACAATGTATTTATTTCTCTTGTCATGTTTATATACCGTTAGCTAGCAGTGACACGGACGTAAGCGTGATAGAGACGTAAATGTATACTTATTACATTAAAGCTAAATACTGTAGTAGTGTGGAAATAACGCTAATCGAACCACGAAACGTAGCTTCATGCTATTCGAATGGCATAGCGTTAAAGTGTGACGCCTGCGCTTATTAGGTGTGCAGGTTATAAGTGACGCGGGCCACCTGCTTATCATGAGCAGCCCTGCCCTGATCACGATATCATCCTGTTAAGGTGTTGTGGTGACCCGATACTGCGGAAACTTAAGTACTCCTAACAACTTTCATTTACTGTGTTTCGTAGCAGGGCAGTTTTGAAAAGAAATTGTTTGCTAATTAGGGTAAATCGCAAATATAGATACTATACATGAAGCAAAAAACGAATATATTATTATTTATTCATGTTGTGTGTGAAGCATCATCGACATAAAATGCCGTTACAAATATAAAAGGAAAGTGCTCAAGTTAGCTCTAATGTGAGAGTTATTGCATATAACAGTTAGGCCAAATTATACAATCAAGTACTATTATTAGTCATTTTTAGTCTAATGGTATTTTTTCAAAGCACGGTTACCTCGATATGTGTCATCATCTTTGGTAGGGTCGGCACACCTCCATAACTGTGTGGGCAGAATTGGGGACACTGTAATTGTACGAACTGTAGATGCTAGGGATGGTTTGCTTGTTATTCACGGCTGGAGTTCAGCAAACAAGCACAATATACATACATTACATTTAATGATATACTGTTCGCGGCTGCGCCTTAGCGACAACGATAACTTTGGAGGGGCTGTAGAAATATTTCTGACGTTTCTCTGTTGTCACGAATAGTGAGACCGGGTTCGTCGTCTGCTACCTGGCACTACCTGGGTCGAATTGGCCAGGACAACTAACCCGAGAGTATAGCAGCACGGTTTAACCAAGAAAGACAAAGATATTCTAATGTGACGCAATCAAACAATGTTAAGCGTATAGCCGAGAGGTCCGGCAAAATATGTACACTAACCGGCATGCGATCCCGGATTGGTATTGTGCGATTGTTCTGCTCTTTCTTGAAACGGTATTTGACTATGGGGCTAAAAAAAGTCCACGCAAATCGAAAAACATGATCTTCGTCAGGCATGTGGACGCCGCGTGTATGCATATTATTACATGCACACACACGGCTCTCCATGTGAGTAGGACGGCACGCATAGAATACCAGTGGCGGGCGGCCCAGTGATATAGGTCAAAGAGTTCGTTATTTGTTCTACCTTACGAAGCAGACTGTATAACAAATCAAATGCATCAATCAATAAATAACAATTTGTGCCCTACCATATTACGAATGATCTCAAAGTGCACTTTGTGAGGATCTCAGTATGTTGTTCGGCAGCTGGCAGAGAGGAGAGAAACGAAGGCATGCACCACGAGCATGCGTGAAACACCCGAGATCGATCCAGTGGGCTTGACGAACAATCGATGTTAAGCAGTAAAAACATGGAAACCACACACAAACTGGAGTCTAATTTAGACAACGGTCGAGCGGCACCTACGTGACGACAGTACAGCGCATTTTTGATGAACTAATAACAAGTATCGGAACAAATCAATGAAACGTGGAATCCTATTATCTCAGTTGACGTCTTGCGAGTTATTACCACGCTGTGTTTACATCTGTTGTTGTCCGTAGCGGTAACGGTCTATCTAACTATGTACAGTGCATAACTTGGAGCAGCCTTGTTACAATATTTCAGAAAAGCCATGATAATTATCACAAATAATCGTCCATTATACTAAGCAAAGTTGAACGGGTACCACTTTGTCTGTTAACAAAATAGAGCTTTGGCTTTGACCGGTGATTCTTCCAGTAATGTCTGACAAATAATAGCTGAAATTAGCTGACTTTATGAATAGTGTCCTTGGGAACGTTTAGATTCAAGCATCGTTAGCGACCCGCTGGTCTTAAGCGGGATACGCGGCTTGCTAAGCCGAGGCTAACAAGTGCCAAAGGCTAAGAAATGCGCATTGATAAAATACCATCTCGATCTCAGGCCATTTGCATTCCGGACGCTAGGCGAAGGACTGTCTGTAGATGTGCAACGTCATATCAACCCATATCAGCGTGATGGGTATAAACTCATTAATTGGTAGACTCCCGGGCTAAAAGGCCCTCCCGGTTAGTTTGACGCAAGTAAGTGACTAGATAAAAGTGATGAGAGCGGCCAATAGCATACGAACATTGCTGTCCATATGTAAATGACTACGAGTAAGTACATCGTATAATAAATCTGTCCAAAAGCCGAGAAAGGAATTTCTAGAGATTGATGGGACGTATCATATAGCAATTTATCCAGAGCACGTTTCTTCCTTTCTCTCAGAGACGATTATGAATGGTCCTCATTTGAAACACACGACCGCTCGCGACCAGCAGAAATAAGTGTCTGCAAACCTCGCGCACAGTTTCAAACTAAAAGAGACTGCACAAGTACTAGGGCCCACTCCTATGGTCTCACAGCTTTAAATGATTTTCTGTGGAGCCGAGATTGAGGTCATGGCGACAATGCTGCTATTAATTCGCTGAGATATGTGAGCTGCGAAAGATGTGCCGCTTGGCGTTAGTTTAACACCCAGGTAAGTAAACTCCGAGACAAATTCTACAGAGACACCGCTCAAGCTGAGCCTATCACTTTTCCTCAGGGGTCCCCCGATCTGAATTTCATAGCTTTTGTCTTCGATACGTTAATTGTTAAACCATTTTGCTTGCTATATGTCTCCAGCAGCCTCAGGGACCTTTTTAGATCAATGAACACTCTACTATATACCACCAGGTCATCGGCATAGAGAGTTATGCGGACACAGGGGTAGTGGTCATTGATAAGGCCCGGAAGATCACTGAGTAAGACTGAGAATAAGAGCGGGCTGAGATTATCACCCTGGGGATAGCCGGTGGTTTGTAGGAAAGGCTGGTATTCCTGAATGCCGTCATCTAGAATGACTGGGTTTGCCTTCAGAATAGCTGCCAGTATCCCCAAAACTCGTGGGCCCACACCCGCGGCGGCTAGCTTCTCCATGACAATATCCCTGGGGTCAAACGCCGCTTTGTAGTCTACAAATACAGCGTACAGTGCTTGGTGCTTGACGGTGACCGAGCGCTTCACCTCGTCTAAAAGCTCCTGGGATGCGGTCATTGTCGAATGTCTCGCGCGAAATTCATGCTGTTCCGGAGGGATGATTCCCCTTGCTTTGAGATAGATTCTTGAGATGCTTGATTAATGAATACGTGTAATGTAATATAATCAACAATACCGAAAGGTGATGTAATAATAAATAAATTAAATGATTTTCCGCCGCAGATTCGTGGTTAAAGCACAGAACACAGATGATTTGAGAAACACCACCAGAAGCAGTAGATTCTAAATAATCGGCGTGTAAAGAGTCGAATGGCAAGCAATAATTGATAACGGTTTAAAAACAAGAATAACTAGATACGCTTATATACTTTTCGACAGTCTGCTCAAGTTCATCACACATTCACAATCTGCGCAAACGGAATAAAAACATTCAGTTACCGTTGTAACTAAGATTTATGACAAGAGCGCAGTAGCTTGGACGTTTTCACGAGCCGAAGTGGCAGTAAGTGTGCTGGCTTCTCAAATACTAAGGAGGCAGGTAAGAAGTTTCAGGGGGGGAACAGTACACATGATTCGTCTGCATATCAACGCCAAAAGCATATTATAAGGAATCTTCGTGCGTTTTGCAGGTGGGGGGGACACTACACATGATTCGTCTGCATATCAACGCCAAAAGCATATTATAAGGAATCTTCGGGCGTTTTGCAGGTAAATGGGAAGGGGCCATGGCTGGAGTCTCGGCAGGTGCGCCGTTCAAAGGCGTAAGCGAAGCCTGCGTGCCAAGATAAACCGTCTCTTTTGATAATCTAGCACATTGCATGCGCGCGGCAGCGAGTACAAATATTTGCTGAGTATCAAACCTAGTAACGTTCTCCAGGGACCCTACGAGATGTGCGGGTGACGCTACGAAAGAGACACTTTGCCTGCGATCCATTCTAGCGTTCAAACCGTCAAACATACAATATACCGTCCATTTCTGCAAAGGAGAACAATGCTCTATTATATCACGTTACCTGTGAACATGGCTGTGTCGCATAGCTACATTAGTGATGTATGCGTTTCTGTTGTAATGTGTGATTGTGTTTATTTGTACTGACTTGATAACGAAAGTTCGAGTAAAATATCTCCATTAACTCATATCGACTTGTATTAACTAAACTGCAATACTACGATACCTTTTTTATTATAAACAATGTTTGTTTAATATTTGCCACATTACATGAATATATATATATATATATATATATATTTTTTTTTTTTTTTATTTGAAGTTTATTTACGGAAGTTCGGTCCAGATAGTCGGCAGGGTGTACGCAAGAGCATGACGGGTGGACTCTTTTAGAGCTACTGGCCTCACAAATTCAGTTGCGCGATGAGGGATGCATCTAACAGCAGCTCTTATATACAAAACAGCATCATCCGGAATAACCCCTCTATACATCTTAAATACAAGCAAAACAATGTTTACGCTGTAAATATTTCTAAGTGGTAAAAGCTTAAAGTCTTGAAAACGCTTTCAAAGCGAATCGCTACGGCATAAGTTAAAAACTGCCCTGAGGGCATCATTCTGAATGACTGTCGCTCTATGAGTTATACCCCTATTATGCATTCCCCAAATAGAGGTACCCTAACAAAGAATTGGCACTAATAGCTTTTTATACACCATAAGAAGACCCTCGTCAGACACTCCTAGTTCTCGAAGACGATGAATAGATGAAACTACCGCATAGCATTTAGGCGTAATAACATCTAAGTGAGCATGCCATCTAAGCGTCTCATATTAAGTTAAACAAGCCATTTGATAGTAGGGGAGAGTGTTAGTTCCGTTCCATTGAGCGTTAGCATTTGCACCTGCGTAGCCCTTTTGACAGGGCGAAACAACATGAGTCCAGTTTTGGTTGCATTTGTCACCAGACCGAATTTTTTAAACACACGAGGAGCATGCTCCACTACTCGCATAGTCTTCTGTACATCAGCCTGTAACGCAGATGGCTCCGCTAGGTATGACCTAAACCAAGACACAACAGTGCCAAGATTTTTAAGCATTTGTATGAGCAACGAAAGATTAAGGCAGTTGAAGGCGGCAAAAACATTTAAAAATACACCAGGCAAAGTTGGTTGTTTTGAAAAGAATTGACGACCTCCTGATAGAGATAAGCAAGGGCAAGCTCCGTTGAGCGTGCCGTATGAAATTCAAACTGATTCCTCGAAAAGAAACCAATCGAACTAAGATGCCCTTTGCATCTGGACCAAATGACCCTTTCAAATATTTCGGAGAGGTAATGCACTAAAGATATTGGGTAGGAATCATTCGGATTATTACGATCGCCCTTATTCTTAAATAAGGGATAATTGTAGACATCTTTAGTCTAGCGGAAAATACATTAGTAGTCAGGGAACGGATTATAATATGCGCCAACAAACAAAAAGAGTGACGGAGGACAGCTTTAGCAATCTGTCTGGAATTCCTGCAGGCCCAACTCTCCAGGAAGCCTTAGTGCATTCAAGCCCTTTCTGTACCTCCGGCGTACTCACTGACAAAAAATAGAATGACAAATCTCTCTTGAACCAGGTGGTCATCGGAGCTGGCTGAACGTTTTCCTTGCCTTGGAGCCTTTACTGTATTGGATCCTACCGTAGCAAAATGGTGGTGTAGCTCCGTTACGATCTCTATAGGTTCAGTCATAATTCAGAACTGGCTTCCAGAGTACTGCAAAGTTCCGCCGGCTTTCTGTCTCTGCCACAGCGAACCGTTGATAAAGTTCGGAAGTGCCACTCTGAACTTACTCCAATCAGTCGTGCAAAGACTACAGTGATACATGCCTATAGAATAACAGCGGAGATTTTAATCGACAATTGGGTCTGCCGATTACGTTGAAACACGAGATCTCTATATTTGACACAGCTACACCGCGAATAAATGATACAGTCACTAGCAAGATGCATGTCATAGAGAATGAATGTTTGTAGAGATTTAGTGATGAAATGCACGATGCAGAGTGGGCGTCGTTGTTAACGCCACGGTAGTGTAGAACTCACAAAGCCACGAAAATCGAATCGTACTTTTTACAATATATATATATATATATATATATATATATATATATACGCAAACAAAGCAGAGCTTTTAGGGGTACCCCTACTTTGGGAAGGCGTCTCCCCCGTATTGCAGAAGTGGCTAGGTAAATTGAATGCCGCTTCGGAGCGCCTTCCTCTGATAGGATACCATAGCGGTCTTTACCTGCTAAGGTGTTCTTTTTCAGCCACACGATTAACTTATATTCTGAGGGGTATCGAACTTACCGGCAAAACGGACGAGCTACGACGCTTCAATGATTTTACAGCCGATACGATAACCAATCTGCTTATCATTGAACTGGACGATATAGCCAAACAACAGATTTTTATTGCCAGTAGCCAAGGGAGGACTTGGCTTACCAGATCCGGCAATACTAGCACTCCCTGCAATAGTTGCTGCCACTCTCAGGTTTATGGCAGGGTCTGCAAGCTTCTTGACAAATCCGGCCAGCTCGAATTTACCTCCATGCGAGAGCAAGTCACGAGCAGTTTGGTTGAGGTTAAACAAGATGAACAAATACGCCGAACTGACAAGAGCCCATAACTTCAGCCCAGTGGCCGTCGAGACCTTGGGACCACCGGGCCCCCTGACTGAGATAATACTTACTAAATTGGGCGAAAGTTTAAAAATAACTACTGGGGACAATAAAGCCGCACAATTATTATGCCAGAGACTTTCCATTGACGTCCAGCGGGGCAACGCGATCTCAATTTTGGGATCGCTCGCCGAATGGTGCAGACCAGGGCTGTTCTCGGCTAAAAGTTAACACGTTCACTTACACAGGATTGTAATATAAATTGATACATAAAATATTATATATATATATATATATATACACATAAAATATTATATATATATATATATATACATAAAATATTATATATATATATATATATATATATACATAAAATATTATATATATATATATATATATATATATATATATCTACAGGGTAGGTCTGGAATATTTTTAAAGCAAAACATGAATTGTAGAGCTCGTTAAAGCAATTGTTTTTTCCAATGGAACATGGCCTCTAAGAGGTTTTGTTTCAGAATGAGAGGTAAATTACTACAATTTGTGACACTGGTGTTTTTGCCCGACATAGGAGCATAACATGAGCTGTTGCGAGACAACCAGTTCTCCTATACAGAAACTAAGCACACCGCCGTGTTTGCCGTGTTGAGAAATACCTGCTTATTCTGAAAAACATATAAGGCCGTTCATAAGATGCGACATGGTTGCTTAGAAGAGATTTCGCAAAAAATGAAGTTTTTTATTAGTTTTTACGCCAAATACCTTAAAATCATTACCCTACGACCACTCGCGACGCTCAGAACGAACACATTCAGACAAATGCGCGACGATGGTTTTGGTACCAAATCTATGCTAATGCGAGCTGCGGTTGCGGAGTAATTACGAATTTTAGAGGGCATGTCGATATTGAGTGAATGCATAATTGACCTAGAGTGCGTTATCTGATGGAGTAGGTCATTTATGCATGCACTCAATCTCGCATTGCCATGTATTTGGTACCAAAATGATCGGCATGCAATGAATGTGTTAGTCTTGAGCGCTGTGATTGGTCGTAGAGTTATGATTTTGAGATATTGAACGTGAAGGCTAAAAAATAACTTCATTTTTCGGGAAAGATTTTCTAAACGGCCGTGTCGCATCTTCTGGGCAATCTTATATGTTCTTCAGAAAAAGCAGAATTTTCTCACAAATACGACGGTGTGCTTAGTTTATGTATATGAGGACATTATCATAAGTTTGATACCAAAATGATCGTCACGGCATGTGCGCTTGTTTGAATGTGCTAGTTTTAAGCGCCGTGAGGGGTCGTAGGGTAATGATTGATGAAGTATTTGGCGTGAAAGCTAATAAAGAATTTCATTTTTTGCGAATTCTCTTCTAAACGACCATGCCGCATTTTCTGACCGGCCTGATATATTCTTCAGAGAAGAAGCACTTTTTCTCACGAACACGGCAGTGTGCTTAGTGTTTCAGTATAAGAGGACTGACGGGTTGTCTTGCAACAGCACAATTGATGCTTCTATGTCGAACCAAAAAACACCAGTGACACAAATTGTAGTAATCGAACTCTCATTCCGAAACAAGACTTCTTAGAGAGCATGTTCCATTTGGTGGAAAAGACATTTGCTCTAACGAGCTCTACAATTGTTGTGCCGTACGTAAAAATATACCTGAAACACCCTGTATAACACACATACATACATATGGGCTCAGCCTTTTTCACGTAGGACTTTGATGGCCGCCGCGAAAAGGAGCAGCTCGTTTGGTTCAGCGACAACAGTAGCCGCACACGACTTGTAACAGTCGTTCGTGCATTATACATAGAGCTGCTATAGGAATAGCCAAAGCAGCAGCAGCAGCAGCAAAGATGGTAGTACCGGACAAAAACGTGGACAAATCAAGTCGGCGCTTCCACTGATCGATCCGATCTAACATAGCAAAGCTAGCCTACCTTTCAGTGGGTACGACTTTGGACCGCAGTCTCTTGGGCGCGCATTGTCTCCCTCCCACACGTCACAATAGTTCAGGCCAGAGCGCGCCGCCTGAAACATGCAGGGCCATTTCTCTCTCTCCACGCACATTTTTCACCGGGAAGATAGATGTATATGTCGTTAACCATATACCAGCTATTATCAGAATGTCATCATGCCGCAATGTAATACGTTCGAAACAAGATCATTGGTTTCTTCTTAGGGTTTGCACTGGTTGAACGGAGTGCTATAGTATGTTACAGGGTGTTGCAGGAATATTTGAAGCGCAATTTACAGAATTGTAGAGCTCGTTAAAGCAAATATTTTTTCCAATGGAACATGGTCTCTGAGAAGTCTTGTTTCGGAGTGAGAGGGAAATTACTACAATTTGTGACACTGGTGTTTTTGCCCGACATAAGAGCACAAAATGTGCTGTTGCGAAACAACTAGTCTTCCTAGACAGAAACTAAGCACACCAACATGTTCGTGATAAAATTCTGCTCCATCTGAATAATATGCAAGGCCGGTCAGAAGACGCGACATGGTCGCTTAGAAGAGAATTCGCCAAAAATAATGTTCTTTATTAGCGTTCACGCCAAATACTTTAGAATCATAACCCTACAACCATTCACAGCGCTCAAAACGGACATATCCAGCCAATGCGCAATTCATGGCGATTATTTTGGTACCAAACATATGTCCATGCGAGCTGTGGTTGCGGAGTAATTGCGATTTTTCGGAGGGCATGTTCAGATTAAGTGCATGTAAAATGACTGTGTGGCGACGTTCACTACCGCCGACGTGTCGCGCGACAGCCGCAGCGCGTCATTTTTCATGCACTTAACCTGGACATGCCCTCCGAAAAATCGTAATTACTCCGCAACCACAGCTCGCATTGACATATGTTTGGTATCAAAATGATCGTCATGAAATGCGCATTTGCTGAATATGTTAGCTTTGAACACATGGGTGGTCGTAGGGTTATGATTCTGAAGTATTTGGCGTAAAAGTTAATAGAGAACTTCATTTTTGACGAATTCTCTTTTAAACGACCGTGTCGCATCTTCTGACCGGCCTTATATGCCCTTCGGAAGAAGCAGAATTTTCTCACGAACACGACAGCGTGTTTAGTTTCTGTATAGGGAAACTGGTTGTCTCGCAACAGCACACTTTATGCTCCTATGTCGGGCAAAAACACTAGTGTCACAAATTGTAGTAATTTCGCTCTCACTCCGAAACAAGACTTCTCAGAGACCATGTTCCATTGGAAAAAATATTTGCTTTAACGAGCTCTACAATTCTGTATATCGCGCTTCAAATATTCCTGCAACACCCTGTATATAGAGCTAAACTATTCATCTGATCTGACGACAGCAGGGAGGAACATTGGCAACCGTGATCGGTGGTAGTGATCTAGCTGTGGTGGAGAGAGCCAAACGGCAAATGCAACTGATTCGGTGCGTATATCATTTAGGTCCTCTTTCCTGCTGCAAGGTACTGCTGACAATTGCTGATTCGAGTATTCGACGGTACCAGCGCCTTACAACGTCAGTTCGCGAGTCAGTTGTAATGCGGTGGACGCCACCCTACATCCTGTCGCATTAAACCACGGTCGCTGGTGTCGTGTCGCGGCCTCACTGCTGCTGCCACTGACGATTTCACGACGTCGGTTAAAGTGCAGGCGTAAGAATCGATGTCTGGATCGCGAGAAACAGGGAACAAGGCTGCCAGCTTGGGGCCTAATTTGGTCGGGGCCAGCATCTTAGGAAGACACCAACGCTCTTTCCGAGTGGAGCTGCCTCTCGCGGCGTAAGAAACAACTCGATTTCCACTGGAACGTGCCACCTTAGAGAGCTCCCTTTGCATAGTGAATTATTCTTGCCAATGTAAAGAGATCTGTCCGGTTGGACGTTTGTAGCAAATATGTCGATTACCGACCGCCCCATGAAACCTTCGAACGTGAAGATGCTGCTATCGGAAAGTAGACGTCATCCGAAGTCCGCGAGCAGCGCAAGCAGAGTGCGTGTATGTAGTTCATCCGGCTTGTCGATGCGTGTGTTTAATTCACCGGCCAGGATGAGTGGAGTGGACAAAGAAGGAAGGGCATGCATTGCGCGAGTGATCTTGTCGATTAGAACCGACGTATTCTCACTGGTCGAGGGACGAACATAGGCGGCTATGATACTACATCTGCTGCCGTTCAGTAACCAACAAATCGTCCTCTGCAAGTGCTACTCTGACATCCCCAAGACTCTGGTTGTACAGCACCGATACACCGCCGCTCGGTCGACCTCGCCCTGAGGGAGGCCGAGCCAAGCAGTGGGATGCGTAGAAACCCGGTAATTCAAATGGCTTTGTTTCCGAGGTCTCCGTACGAACGATGGCATCGATGCCTGAAAGTGCAGATTGTGGCAGTAAAGATAGAGCCCGCAAAGCGCCTTCTACATTCCATTGCACGATGGTTATCTTGTCAAACAACTCTCCGCGGTCTGCGCCAATTCTCAGTCGAACCGACGGCCTTGGGTCCAACCTCTGCTCTGTGGACGACGGTGGTTCCTGCTGGAGTGCAAATCGTTGTGCTGCGACGTCCGTTGCGGTTGCACGTTCGCGAGTACTTGCTGCAGTATTGCTTCCAGAGACGAGAGTGCAGCTGGAGACAATTCCGTCTGACCGAATGAAGTTCTGTCGACGGGACGCGGTTTGTGATGAGTGTTTCGAGCACGGGTTGAAGAGCGGCGGCGAGGCGTGGGTGGCGGTTTTGCGAGAGACGCACGGGGTGGATGAGCCGCTTTGTCCGGGTGCTGATGCGCCCGTGGCCCGCGAGTCCCCGGAGGTTTCCTAAGTGTTGCATTCTCCGGTTCGTACGTCAGTACCTTTTTCAGTTTCACCGGCTTTACTCCTAAAAAAGCTTTTATCCTTCGTGCCAGGATTACCGCAATTTTTATGGAGACGTCTCCCTGGTAGGAGAACCTTCCTCAGCCGCCTTTGATGACATAGCATCATTTCCGGCCTTGCAGTCTGCCGAGAACAGCGAACGATGCTCTTTAACGATGCTCTTCGCGTCCATTCCTTTTGCTGAGCGGACTGATATGGGCTTTTTAGGCAGTTCCCTTAGCGCTAGTGATTTCACCACACTGTCACCAACAACCAATACCGTTTTCCTTGGAGGGCGCTGGATTTCGGCTCTGGCGGCTTGAACAGAACCATCTATCATCTCCACGTTCCTGTTGTCCCGGTAGCCTCGCGTCTCCGATCCAATTTGGCCACCTCTGCCTCGAGCGCTAGTAGTAGTAGTCGTAGTAGAACATTCTTCTGCACTTGGAGCAGCAAAGGATGAGGCCACCTTGATTCTCCTCATCGCACCTCGAGCACGTTCTAGTGTTACACAATCGACTGTCTTTCGCGCGCGGATGTTGTGTTGGGGACGTTGTGCGTTTGCGATTAGTAGTAGCTAACGCAATTCCCGAGCTGCCGGCCAGCTGGGATTGTTTTTGTTAATTTTATGCACCGCAAGATCCCTCACCGACCATCCCGTCGCTTATCATCTTTCGAACCGGTCCGACCAGCTACAAGGTAGGTGAAACTCTTAAACGACGAGAAACTGTCAATGATGAGACTGTCAGTGATAAGGGCATCAAAAGCGCCGTACAGGTGGCTGACGCGAGACAGGCCAATGGCATGCCCTATCAGCTCTAATGTGCTAATATAGCACGTTAGAAGGATGTACGCGGCGACAGATGTCATCCCTCGAGCGGTCCCATTTTATGCCCGTGTATGGGACGAGGAAACGACCGCCATGCGTGAGGCTTTAGATGCCGAGTGTTCGGTGTTTGAGGTTCTGCGTGCACTGGAACATCTTCAGTCGAACAAAGCGGCTGGGCCGAACCTGATCCGCAACGATCACCTGAAGTATGCGGCAGACATGTTTCCTTGCTGGACGAGTCTGTTTAACGCATGCCTAAGACATGGACGTCTGTCAGCATGCTGGAGCAATGCTCTTCTTAGCATCATCCCGAAGAACAAAGGCAGCCCTCATGACGCATCCTTATGGCGGGCGATCGCGAAGAAGAGCTGCTGCTACAAGTTGCTGGCTCTCCTCATCACTCGGCGGTTGACAAGGTACCTGCAGGCTTGCTCCTGTATCCCGACTGAGCAGCATGGATTTCGTGCAGGTCACTCCACCATGACCGCGTGTGAGATCTTGATTCAAGAGGTGCATCAGGCAATCCGGAGGCCAAAACAAGCACTATTTGCGGTGTTTGCGGAATTTAAATCCGCGTTTAATATGGCGCCACGTGACAAGATTTTAATAAAACTTGCTCAGTGCGGGGTTCCTGAAAACATGCTACATCTGATTAAGACCTGCTAGACCCATTTGTTCCGTCCACGGGTGTAGCACAGGGTGACAATCTGAGCCCGCTACTTTTCTCCCTATTGCTGAGCGATTTGCCACGACGCGTTCAGGACCAGTCGGGACACGTGAAAACTCTGCTATATGCCGATGATCTTGTGATTTTTGGAAGAAGTCGGTTTCACGTTCAGCATGCGCTGGCAAGGCTGTCGGGGAATGTGGAAGAGGCTGGCCTATTGATTAATATGGACAAGACAGAAGCCATGCAATTCCGACGCGGTGGCCGTCTTGCGGCTTCTGGTGCTCTGCATATAAACACGACACCCCTGAAATATGTAAACAACTACAAATATCTAGGGGTGATACTCCCTACAAACGGTCGGTCCTTCGTGGAGCACATTACGGACAGAGCGCACCGAGCGCTGGTTGCGAGTGTTAGTATACGAACTCCTTCGAGACTATTACTACGAACGACCCCGTCTTTGTTCAGCATGATGGTAGCGCCAGTCGCCTCCTACGGAATACAGGTCATCTGGGATTATCTCTCGTCGGCGCAACTCGAAAAGCTCGAGCGGATTAAGCCTGCATTCCTGAAGCGGGCTCTTGGTCTGCATCGTACATCGCTGAACAGATACGTGTATCTGCTATGTGGTACGCCGTTGCTTATAGAGGACCTAAAGCGTAGATTCAAACTCCCTTCCACTCCGGCCTACGCGCAATTTATCAGCTCTTGAGACGGGAAAATGGCGGACATCTATCCTGATCTCTATAGCACGGGTGCGATTACCTCTGAAACTTGGAAACAGGCCGAACGAACGAACCGACACGTTGTCACGCGCTTTGCTGTTCATGGCTTTTATCACGTTTTATGCGGGACGGGGGGGGGGGGGGGTCGTGCACCTGCAGATACGTGTATCTGTATAAGATGCGGTGAAAGATGCCCCAGGTACCACGCGGCATCGTATGCTGCGCTACCGTCTTTGAACAGCCTATCAGATGCGACTCGGCGCAGTCAAGGTGCGAACGCACAGGAGGCTAGCTTTTACCACTTTTAATATTTCTATAATTATTTGAAACGTTCATACAAGACAATTGTATGTTTAAAGACACAAAATAAATTACCTATATAATTTAGGTATTTTATGTACATATACCTACAATAAGTACAAAGCAATTTCGACCACGACGTCAAGACAAATCAAATCAAGTCAAAAGCACCTTTATTCCAGGGTCATATATATTTTTTAACGCTCTGACAACCACATTTTAGACGCTCGTAATGGGCTCGTAGCCTGTGGCACGATATCGTCTAAACGCGTCTATCGTCATCGCGTTCTCGTACTGGAATTATATAGGCTTTCTTCAGAAGAGGTATGTAGCAGCAGGGCAATGACAACCACGTCCAACAAATTCAACCAGCACGGCCAGAAACCGTGGTTGCCATGGCAACGTCCCGTTTCGAACGGTGCGTTAGCCGCCTAAGCCACCGCCACTACTATATATGACTAAGTATACATTGTTTTTAACAAAAAAAATGTACATCTGATAAATATTAGAATACACATCAGGTCTGTCGACTTCGCAGACTTCGTGGAATTCTCCACGAGGCTGTGTTGTTTAACTTCACTGAGCGCGCAATTTCCAATAATCTAACATTCACTCCACTTCGCAGTCCATTATCTATATGTTTAAACATGGTCTGGTCAGTCCCGAGACAGCACATTTTTTTTATACAGCGATAGATCATCTTCGGCGATAGATTCGTTTTTACAAGGAATATTACATCTTTTTGATACTCGTCTGATAAATTTGGCCTGTACCCTTTCATTGGCATTTATATATTTTGCCATATAAGGAGTTCAAACCTGGCTGCAATAGGGGAATTTGGGTAAGACTATACTTCTGTACAAATTCACATAGAAATCAGGATTTTAAAATAATGAAACATCTAAATATGGTAATACACAGTTGTGAAGCAGAAGTAACCGTGGCAGTAATACGTTCTGAGAGGTCTAATTTGGAGGTTACAGTCACACCAAGATCAAGTAAGTGATACTCCCTACAAACGGTTGCACTTTAGATTTAACTACCGGTATTGCATCGCTAGCGAGTGTATATAGTGGCGAATTACCATCTGATAAAACCACGGCACATTTAGGCACAGATATATGCATTCTATTTTTACAGCACCAGTTATATATATATATATATATATATATATATATACGTATATACATAAACAATAGTATGATCAATATCACTACAACAGATCAATATGACTAATGATATTAAAATTAAAAATCGCTCAGTGCCAGCTTTGTTAGCGAGGAGATTGTACTGCACTCACTGCCACGATATCTTACACATATACCATACAAATATTTATAAACACATGTGTCACAGGGTTCAGGACAAGCGTTTTTCTGGCATAGAAGGTGGTGAAAACCGTGCACATCAACCCACGCAGTTATGAACCTGTTTGTCGTGCCCGTGCCCTTCCATTCTGACCTAACCATTGCATCTGTCATATAAAAATGTGGATTGATCTCTGCCATTTTCTCTTCATATCGCAGTATGGACTCGCTGTATGCGGGAATTTCTGGAACCGCAAATCGTTTTTTGATCTGTTCCACGAATAGTGGAGCATCGCACAGCAAATACGTGAGGCGGTTGTATGCTGACGTATGTAAACCTAGTACCCGTAGAGAGTCACTGTGAGATACCGAGATATGTGAGATTAATTACATAGTTGAAGTCCTGTCCATTTAACTTAAGTGTATCGGTCACGGCCAGCCTGCCCGCGTGCCTGAACTTTATGGCTTCTATCTTCTGCCAATTTATTTCAAGGCCCACCACATTCACGTACGCCAACAAAGTGACCTGTTGCGCCTGCTGCAGATAGTATCTGCTGCTACTGTAGAGTACTAGATCGTCGGTATACATAACTATCTTGATAGTCAAGTGTTGGGTCTGTATACGTGTTGGTAACTCGGCAACCAGTAGACAAAAAAAAAAAAAAGCTGAGATCATCGCCTTGGGCAAATCCTGTCGTTTGTTCAATAATTAGGTGCTCCGCTACACCGTCGTCCAAGATGATCTGATTGGACTGTAGCATGTCCTTCATCAATGTCAACCTTTGTATTGAGACCCCGATTTCGACGAGCTTAAGCAGAATTCGAGTTCTTGAGCCTGAATCAAACATGCTCGGAAATCTACAATTACGCTGTATAAAAACTGTCCCTTTCGTGACAGGGTTTGCTCGACATCTGCAAGGAGGATTGCACATGCAGTTAGCGTTGACCTCTGCGCACGAAAGCCATGTTGTTTGTCTGGTAATAAATAAAAAACCTTTTTTTGTATTCGGCGAACGACGGGCAGCTAGGAGCCTTACAAGCAGTTTGTAAGCACAGCTTTTCTTGGTAATGCCCCGCCAAGAAGAGGGCTTGGTCCGCGGTTCCTTGCCCATTGGAATAAAAGGCATAACGCGCTGTCTTCACGCTGATGGTAGTCCATCGTTGTAAATGCAGCTATTGAAAAGCGCGGTCCAGTGTGCGGTCATTGTGGCTGCCTGCTGCAGATCCTCTTTACAGATGCCATCTGGCCCAGGTGCTTTGTTTCTCGGGACGCAGTGCCTCCGCCACTTCTTGGACGGTGAAGTATTTGCCTAGTTAAGTTCTCCATTTCAGATCCTCCTCTGACCAGATCGACTTGACGGTGGGTACTATCCTTGTCACTGTGTCATGTGAGCGAGCTGAGGATCGATTTAAAGTGGCCTTAAAGTAGATAACTTTCATTTGGACATGCAGATCTCTCCTGTGAGGTCTTACGGAGCCTTACGGAGATAGATATTGTTCGGTCTTCTGGAGCAGCCGGGTCTCCAGTTGTTGCTTGTGTTGCCATAAAGCATTTTGCAGAGTTCGTTAGTAAATGGATCTCGTTGCTGCGAAGAGAAGTCTCATTTCCGGCCTTACGCGTTCCAGCACTTGCTTGGTAGTGAATGGCCTTCGCTTGGTTAATTTCCGAGTCCACCATCTCCTTTCTCTTCTCCATTTCACATGCTCTGCGCATGCTTTGAGTGCTCGGGTGAGTAGTTCATTGTAGCTTTCTTCATCTTGCTCTACTCTTCCGATGCCGAAGGCTTCTACGGCTCCTTGAAGACGGTCTGCTTTAAGTAATCTTGACAGAGGTTTCCGTTTGTGCTATCGCTCATGGCGAACTGGGACCGCGATATCCAGACAAACGGGTTTATGCGCCATCAGGTTCGCTTCTTCTCTCATTTGGTAATATGTTCCCACATAACACACATTGAGTTTCGGCATAACTGTAGCAAATATATCTTTAGTTGATATACCCACTGCACCTTTAAACGTTGGCAAACTTGTGTCATTCGCCACCCAGAAGCCCATATCCGACAGTGTTTCGGTGAGTGCTTTCGTCCTCGAGTCCGTGGGCCTGTCGAGTCTTGCGTTAATATCTCCTACAATGACTGTGGGGTGAGCACGGTCTATCTTTTGTGTGCACCTCGTCATTTTCTCTATAAGTGTGAACGTGTCCTCAACTGCTGCTAGCATGTGGCACATATATGGCAATTAAATTCAGTCTATGACCTTCCATAACCACGCAGTTCTCTTCTGACTAAAGTAGTCTCGTGTCTCCTAGCCGACTATTGTAGAAAACTGACACACATTCACTGCAACGGCCCAAAGAACTAGATCGAGAAGCAAGGCAGTGCGCTGCATAATATCCTTGCACTGTGGGGGGCGTCAGACACCATGTCTCTGTGATCAATAGAACGTCGGTTTAACGCTGAAGTGGGCAAGAAGAAGAAGATATATATATATATATATATATATATATTTTTTTTTTTTTTTTTTGCTATATATTATGATACATTTATTTGTATAAGTTACACGTATTACGATGTATTAGCTAAGCCAATATGCCTAGTAGGCGCGTATTGTGACTGTCACGTGTCTGTTTCGATGAGGTCAGGCCAACACCAATTCAGAAGTGTGCCCCGAACGGAGGCAGCGTTTCCACGTTTTATTATTATGGTTTATTAACACCCAGGTTGGGTAAATTTTAAATAAGTACATCGATCTGAATCAGTGGTTTTTCTGCATCACCGGATATTCCCTCATCTTGCGAGTTCAGCTATTGATTGCACTGCTGGACATGCTGCGGCGTGGTATCTATCACAATGGCCTAAGCATGAAAAGGGCGGACGCGGTATGTATTGACAACATTTGCGGGTTTTTAATTGCTGCTGCCGCTCTAATGGCTTTTCCTCCTCTGCTTTCAATATGTTTTCGAAAACTGCTACCATTTGACGTTATGGTGACCCCTAAATAGGTAAATTTGTTTACCAAATTTACTGTATTACCCCTGGCTCGAAGAACATCGTCTTTCGCCAATCGACCTCCTCTTCGAAATTTTACTGCTACTGTCTTTTGCCAGTTAATACTAAGTCCCATCTCGTTCATAAAATCAATTAGCCGCTCTAGTCCCTGCTTAACCCTAAATAAACTCCTGCCATAGATCGCAATGTTATCTGCATACATTAATGTAATTGCCCACTCTCGGGTCCACCCCTGCCTCACCCGGTTAGATAGCCCTCCCAATAGTACCGAAAAAAGCAACGGGCTAAGTCCGTCTCCTTGGGCCACGCCTGTAGTTTGCTTTACTCTTTCCACAATCCCTATACCGTTGTCGATGTATGCTGTAGTCTCCCCAAGAATGGTACTTAAAAGTTTTAGTAAGCGATACGGAACTCCCTCCAAGGCTAACTTTTCTATAATCCTACTTCGTGGCGCTAAGTCAAAGGCAGCTTAAGATCTATAAATATTGCGTATAACGGTCTTCTAGGTTCCGATAGAGTTTCCCAAATTTTTGCCAGCAACTGGCGCATGGCCGTATGGGTCGACTTCGACCTTCTAAACCCATGTTGTTCTTCTGGGCCTCCTCAATGACTTCAGTGAGATCCTGCGAAAAGTGCTTCTATAGAACAGTCCACTGTGGTAGCCTGGGAAGCACTGAGAATGAGTGGTTCCGCTTGCTCGTAGAGACCGACAGATACATAGAGGTAGACAAGATAGATAACTAGATGATAGAACCCATTCCCATAATTTGGACAGAATATACAAGAAAGAGATTGGGTGGAGAAAAAGATAAGGTGAGACTTATCTAGGCAAGGTGAATCCAAGTAGCCGAATAGCGGTCAGGGTCCCGTGCACTTGCAGCATTCGTCACAGCAGTCCTTCACTTGGGGTAGGTGCAGAAGCGCACTAGTGTGTTTGACCAGTACTTGGGCCAGTGGTCACGGCAACAGCTTTTTTTGTTGTAGAGGACGAACCGGAAAATGCGGTTGCACACACGGATACCACAGCAGAAAGATCCCTGCAAGTGTGGGCCTGTAGTGTGGGGCTCCAACCCACTGAAATCCAGTCATGTCCCCGTCCCCCGACTGACTGGGAAATACTTAAGCGTGCATCAGACAGTCAGATGGGGCGAGTCTTCTTACTCCTGACGAAAGCTGTCCCCAGGAGCCGCAGGGAGACGCAAGAGTCGCAGGTTGTTGGCCACTATCCTAGCTTCTAAAATCTTGTTAAAAAACCGCTGCCGCCAGTTTCCGGTGCTCCAGGGATTTTTTTTTTTTTTTTTTTTTTTTTCTGGTTTCGAGGTAATGCTCTAGTCTATCTGATATTATTCCCGAGAAAATTGTATAGGGGCAACTCTTAAGTGTTATGCCCCTCCAAGATTCCGGCTCAGTTTCTATGCATTGTCCTTTTGGTATGACAATCAAGGTATCCTCCTTCCACGCTTTTGGTACTTCCCTGGATTTTAGGCACTTGTCGATAAAGCTTTCCAGCATGGTGCGAGTGCCAGCGTTTGCTTTAAATGCTCGTTTCGTATCATATCGTTCCCGGCAGCTTTGCCTCTAGGCGCCCTTTCAATTGCCCTGACAACGTCTTCGAATGTGACTGGTCGAATTACCCATTCCCGTGCAAGTTCTGTTTCCTCGTCCCAAGACCCGTTGAATAATGTTATTTTCTTTGGGGAAGTATCGGCTCCCTGCAGCACACTAGCAAAGTGCTTAATTAATCGCCCAATTTCTACTGGGCACTGCCGTTTTCTTTTTTGTTTTAGGCACTTGTGCGGTTGTTTCTCTGCTTCTTGCAACAGCGCCCACTCCTGACTTTCCCAATATTTTTGTTTCTCTTCCTTGTATGCCTTTTGTGTCATTTTCTTTACCATACTTGCGAACGGCCTTAATACACGAAACATCTTCACATATTCTCTAGTTAGTCTGTTGGCATCTTTCGCTGCTCTACACCGATCGTTGAACCAGGGCCTTCCTTTTCGTTCTTGGCGAGGAACCAGTGCACCTTTTATCAGATTCGTCAATTTACGCTCATATGACTCTATTTGAATCTCCCCTAGTTGGCACACTTCCCCCACTCCCTCTAAGAAGATCTTTCTATCTAGTCTTGTCCCGGTCCCCGGCCTACGGCTATACTTCCTACTATTACTAACTTTGAATGCATTCCCCATCGGTATATGTCTTCTAAGCCCCGCTCCTTCCCTAAATGATGTATTTTCTCCCAAAAATGTTATATCCTCTGCGTTTCCGTCGGTGGCAAAAACGTCAATTACTGACGCTCCAGTACTACATTCAAAAGTGTTTAGGCCTGGCTCGCTGACTAACCAGCATCCTATCTCCGTTATAATATATTAAAATGCTTCAGTTCGCTCCAGATTACCCCTATCCAACCTCGCATTGAAATCCCCCGCTAGAATCATCGGTGCCTTTCTCGGCACCGCTTCAACTCCAAGCATAATACGCTCTGTCATGACTTCAGTGGACTCTACACCTGCCGGTTTAACATAGGCTGCCACAATTTCAAACTCCCTCGACGCTATTGCTACTAAGTTTTTGGCTATTATTTCTATTGTCATCTCTCCAATTTCTGCTCTCGTGAATACTGAAACCCCCCCACTTGGCCTGCCCCGTCCCTCACCTTTATGTGCTAGTGCGTGATACCCGTAGAAGCCCCCCAAAGAGAAAGGTTTAAGCGCCCAAGTTTCCGTCGATATTAGAATATCCACTCCTCGAAGTGCCTCCATGCCTAACAGATCTAATACGCCATGCCCTTCGCAGTTCCACATCACTACTTTGATAACCGGTGTAAGCTTTTCTTGATTGCATGAGAGGATATTGTTTCTTACGTTCTCTTCTGGAGTCCAAATGTTTGTATTCGGTTCACTCGTGTGCATATTCTGATTCTTGGGCCCAGTCTCTTCCGAGCGTCACTGAGTCTTTGCTCCACGGGCCGTGATGCTGTTTTTATTGCTATTACTTCTATTTGTTAGAAGTACCGCAGTTTCTATTACATTGCCACGGAGAGCTAGCTGGATCGTCTCAGCCAGCGAGAATGCGTCCACTGAGCGCTGTTGAGGCTGTGCCATTGCCCCGCTTACTGCGCGCATGACTACAGGCAGTACATTTTCTAAAACCTTTGCGATAACCGTCGTTATGGTGTCTTGTATGATTGGAGACAGCCTGCGGAGTACTTCTTCAACGATACTGTCTGTTGATGGCTGTGCCAATAGGTTTGGCTGTTGTGAGGGAGCTGCTGGCTTTAGGTTGATACGGTCAGCGTCCTCTGCGTGCGTCGTGGTCGTGGGAATATTAATTCCATGGTTCACTTCTCATACTCCATTCTTTACGACAGAGGACCAACTTCGTTTCGTAAAGTTTTCAGATGCTTGCACGTTGGATACTGGTATACATATGTATACCAGCATCCAACGTGCAAGCATCTGAGAACTTTTCCACGTTTTATGTCAAGATCCAGACAATTGTTTGAGAAAAGACGACGACCGATTTAATTTTTTTGTTGCTCCGTAAGTACGGTTTGTTTTCATGTCATGGCTGATTCTTAATCCACTCCGGCATTTACCTTGTCTAAATTGAAAACCATGAAAACGAAATTAAGAGTGACCGGTCTGAATATCGAACCCAGCCTTCCCGAATGCTATACAAAGGCTTTGCCACTAAGCCACCTTGCTCGGTTAATACCTGTTATGACCGTATGTAAGGTTTAACAAGGTGCCGACTTTGCGGAGCAGCTGCTTGGCCCGAACGCCAGGAGCACCCAGGGTTTCAAACGCAAGAGGGCAGAATTCGTGGGCATACCCGATTGATGAGTATTTTCTCATTTTGCAGGTCTCCGCAAGATGAGATGCATAACCAGCTTCGGATGCGCCGCCACCGACTATAGAAGGGGACTAAGGAGTCGGTAACGGTTGCATCCCAAACCAGCATTTTGTCCCCGCTCGAATGGTGTAAGTGTCATCCCATCTGGACGTTTGCCGTCCTCCGCGCAGATGCCTGGGAGTTCAAGGATGCACGGACGATCGCACTACCTGAGGGTTCTGCTATATGTCTCATTAATAGCGGCACGTCTCGGGCCTGCGCTAATATGCACGATAGTCCGTGATGTCCTAGTTTATCGACGGGGTGATTACATTCACACCGATGAGGGGTTACTAGGTCTGACCCTAGGCGTACGCCTACTGCTATGCGAATCGTCTCATCATCAAGAAGGGTGCCTAGTGGGGGTACTGGGAAGCGCGTGTAACCAGGCGCCTAAGTCCTTGGCGGGTATATATATATATATATATATATATATATACAGCGCGGCATACTCGAAGTACCCTTCCGAAAAGAGAATCCCGGCCAGGTTCGGACCTTGCTAACCTTAGCGACGATATGTTTCATATGCGGTATATCTGTAAGGTCGGCATGTAAGATGACGTTTAAATACCTGGCATTCCTCTGACGAGTACAGGGTGGCCGGCGAGGGTCAAGTTGACCCCACATGTTGCTTTCCAACCCGTGAAGTAAATTGCCTCCCTCTTCTGTGACGTAACTTGTAGAAGATGGATGGACATCTACGCTTGTATATCGTTTGAGGATTTCAAGGAAGCTCCATTACTAGTTACGTTACAGCCGCGAATGGTGTGCTGAATTCGGACAGGAATATATTTCGGCGGACCCCTACGAGAAGACGTTCACATGAACACGCACATGCCAAGGTGCGTCTGTCTAGCGCCGTTCTAATGTCGTGTAGGAAAGAGGGGTACCCCTAAAAGCTTCCCTCGGTTACCCGTTCCAACTAGGAGAGAGGGATAAAGGGAATATACTTTTTTACTATTAGCACCTCTCATCTTTCATGATCTGATAAATTATCGTGACAATTTGCCCGATCAGGTAGCGTATAGACAGTGCTTTTCTTTTATATTAAATATGAATGATGAGATTATTTTAAGAACTACAAAAGAAATGCTCAATTGCAAAATGTACGCTATCAATTATGTTTTATTTTCTTGCTGTTAGTTCAAATACTAAAAGGAAAATATGATTTATCCAACTCAATTAATTGTGTAATTCCCGCGTGATGAGTAGAGGAGGCTAGCAAGCCTTATTTTAAGACCGGATACAATTTATTGTGGCGGGATCCGATCCTCCAGATGATTTACCCGATAATCTATATTGTTTGATATTGTCTAAATAATTTTTTTTTGCTGGAGTAGCCATAACATCGTCGTGCAGAGTTCAATATATTCCACTAGGCCAGTTTGCTTCTACATAGTGCTTAAACTGCTTACTGACTCCCTGCTGTTTGTTGCTCTACCACTTAGAGAACTAGCCGTTACTAGTTATCTGAACGATGTAATTCTAGCTGGAGAACAGGCCACAACACTGGTTGATTTTGAACAAATATAATGCTTTATTGCAGAGCAAGCGGTAATATGAAATTCGAACGTGAAGTAGTTGTTTCTAGAGAGGAAATAGTTCTAAGCTCCACATTAAACAATTAAAATTTATACGCACCAAAAATGTGCGCTTACATTTTTCCTTATGAGAGTTCTGCCCTCTAACAACTGCAAATTTAGTGCGAAAAACCTGAGAACCTGTTTACTGCTATTGTAAAACGTTGGGCTATAAATTATTTTTCAACAAACCGCGGTCAAGCTCTCCTCGCTGTGCGTGAATTCCAGGATTGGACTGTAGGGTATTGCTTCAGAAAGCAATAGACGCAATTTTTGTGCTGGGTTTTGCCAATATAAAATTGTTTGACACTACCTGTTCCGCTTTTGTTCCAGGTGAAACTTTTCCAAGGCAATGTGCTGAGGTGTCGTAATTTTTTATTGGACCTTTTTACGAACAACTACCAAAAGCCAGGGAAGTACTGCGCACTAACTACGCATTTTTTATGCTTGTGATGGGGAATCAAAGTGTGTGCCCGGGTGCTCCAAAAAGGATAGGTCTCACTTAGTCTGCCATGCCTTCATTGCGTTCACTCTCTGTCTCTCTCTATTTTCTTACTGCAGCTCGGGCTGTTGTCCCACAGTTTTCGCCTTTTTTCCTTCAGGTCCCAGGCAAGCGCTCCTTACAGTACCAGAACAGCAAATTTTTTTAGCGATTTCATTGGCCGCCTTAGCCGAGCATATCTTGTTATGTGGTTAAGCCCCGTAAGTCTCTTGTTTAAGCGGGACTTTTTAAACTGCTCTATTTGTTGGCCTGCCAAATGTTGCTTAATGGGACTCACCTGCCTCCTTGACCGCCAGGGGCGGGATACTTCCTGGCCCCGGAGTCTTTTTTTTTCGGTTTAAATCTTGACGCAGCCTTGAGTACCTATGTGGTCGGCGGTGTGGTCTAGGGGACTAGAGCGCTAGCCACGGTTGTCATCTACTGGGGTGTCGCCGGTTCGATTTCTGTTGTTGATCGAATTTTTTTTGAGCCATGCTCATTGAGAATAGGTGATCAACCATACCGCTGAGAGTCAGCGGCCATGCTGCCACAAGTACTGTTGGGGAAACCGTAGATATTTCAACATGTCCGGCCCTCGGTGCATTGAAGATACATATATCACACGGCGAGTTCCAAGCCTATAGGGAACAGAGGATAGTCTAGACTTAAATGCAGCCTCGCTAAAACATGTTTTTATTTTGGCCTTGATTACCCATGCTAGTGTTATAGCTGGGGCTTGTCCCCTTTTCCTGTGGGTGCCCCTCGCCTGTTATATGGCTCGCTGTCGAAGCAAGCGTTTTGCGGAAAAAGCTTGTTTAGAGCCTGGTTAATTTACTCCGCCACAGCTCTGGGCATTCGTGAATTTACTGTCTTGTAGATCTTTCTCAAGGATCGTCTTCAATTTCCTTGATAAGGGTGTGCCAGCTATTTGTCTTAATTTCTACAATTTTTCGTTTCAATACGCGTGTACACTTTCGAGAATTGGCCAAAGCTCGAGCTTCATCTGCTGGAGTTTTGTGTGGCTATTTTGTTCACGCCTCGCTCTGTTCCACTCAGACCTCTCCTAAACTATGGCCTTGCTCTAACAATATTTTAGCCGGTAGTTCGACCGGTTGGGGTATATGGGCTCAGTAGCTCAAGTGCGTGCTGTTATCGTAACGCCTTGGAGGCCTTCTAGAGTTTAGGGGTAATCTTGTATTACTTGAGACGTCTACCCACACGTATCCTGTCCCTTTTCCTTAATTGGTTGTTGGCGGGGCCGACGTAAATAATTGTAGCACTAGGCGTTATATCCGTGTAACGTTCTGCGTGTGATATCTCTGCATGTCCTAGATTAAGCAGACTTTTTGCAGCCTAAACTTCATTATTTATTGCTTATGCAAGAGCCCACTAAGAGTAGATGAAATTCAAGCTTTAGGATATCCTTGTTAATTGGAGGCTAGAGTAAGCTGATTTATATAAATATAGATTGCAATCTATTTTAAACTCAAGGCTAATAAATAGTGTGTGTGTGTGTGTTAGAAGCTATTCCGGATTCGAAACTTGGCAAAATACTACGATCAAGCCTTTTTTTTAATATGTGCAGCTTTAGACTGTATGTAGAGCATAGTCAGGAGCATATCTGTGTTTTGCAAAGATTCCCACTGCTCCCAGATGGAACTGATTGCCTCACTTCTTTCCGCGGAAATCCGGCGAGGTGCCTTCGACAAAAGCGCCTTAGCCAAACGATCGCTAATGGTTTCCGGCCTGGTTTCTCCACCAAGCGGAAGCCGTTTTATGTAGTCTTGGCAGATAAACGACGGCAAGGTGGACCAGCATGCCTATCCTAGAGCAAAAGAAGAAAAGTGTTGTTTGACGCCTGTGAAGTGATTGATGCTCATGACTCACCGAACCCAAACAAGTGTGGCTATGTAGAAGCCAGAGAAGCCAGAGAGAGGCTTTCATATGCCGTACATCTGAACAGACTTTGGAACTTTATTTATGACAGTCAAAGCGCACGGCGGCCCGAGCAAATCCATTCTAGCAAGAAAACTATCTAGGGAGAGTGTCAACAGTTCGAGTGCCCTTGATTTCTCTAGCTATAATTGGAAGCTCAACGAGAAAACGCAATAGATTTTATAATTGTATATATATATATATATATATATCTCCAACGGTCGTCATGTCAGTCATGGTGATCAAATCTGTGCAGCTAGAGGCAACGCGTTCTGTCACAGAATGTCCGCAAGAGACTGAAACTTGGCTTAAATTACTTACTCCCTACCGATCATATGCGGCAGCGGTGAAAGCACTAGTAAGCCAACTCGACATTGAGGTCCGAGGTATGGGTGAACTTACCTGGGGCTGCGACTAACCCGAAGAACACTCCCAAGCCGCACTCGCAAGCTTGAAGCTACAGATTGACCGGGCTTGGCGAAGAAGAAGCTCAGGAAGTCTCTTTATAAAGAGAAAGCTGGAGGAGCTCTTGACAACGGCGATCGCATCTCTCATTGATATCGCAAAAGCCCAAACCATATAGCTATTGCAAATAGTTCGGTGTTAGTTCGACGAGGCAGCACTTCATTAATTTCGAATATTCACTATTCAATAATCGTATTTTTGTCAATGACGGCCAACCCGTTTTGGTCGGTCGTTCCGCCTACTCGCCATCGCACAAACCGATGGTACATAGTGCTCCGAACTGAAGCCGTATTGCTCCGTTGCACATTCAGCGACGGGCGCTGTCTGAGGAAATCACTTGCTCGGTTGTCTACGCAGGCTAGAATCAGCCGCTTCCCGACCGCTTCTGTAGCAAACCGCGAGTGAACGGGCCCGGCCCGCCAAGGGTCTCTATATATATATATATATATATATATACACATGTATAGTGAATATTTGAAATTATGAAGTGCTGCCTCGTCGAATTAACACCGAATGATTTGCAATAGCTATATGATTTATACAGATTGCTGCGCAACTTTTGAACTTTTGCGATATCAATTAGAGATGCGATCGCCGTTGTCAAGAGCCTCCAGCTTTCTCTCTATAAAGAGAGACTTCCTGGGCTTCTTCTTCGTCAAGCCTGGTCGATTCTGTAACTTCAAGCTTGCGAGTGCGGCTTGGGAGTGTTCTTCGGGTTAGGCTGCAGCCCCGGGTAAGTTCACCCATACCTCGGACCCCAATGTCGAGTCGACTACTACTGCTTTCACCGCTGCCGCATATGATCGGCAGGGAGTAAGTAGTTTAAGCCAAGTTTCAGTCATCTTGCGGACATTCTGTGACAGAACACGTTGCCTCCAGCTGCACAGATTTGACTGCACCATGCCTGACATGACGACCGTTGGCGATTCCACAGTCACTTGATGGGGCAATCATCCTTAAATTGTTTGCATTTCTCGATCTCGCAAGCGCCCACTGGACACGCCGACGATAGTAACGAGTGTGGTCCTTTACAACGAGCGCACTTAGCTTCGTTCTTAGACTAAACGGCAAGATCGTCTTTCTGCCGCTCACGGTGCCGATAAGCAGATTCAGTGCGCGACAATTTGTTGCACGTTACGCGTTACCCAAATATCAAATAGCATAAGCAAGAAAATGGGATACCGGCTAACATTACTACTTTAGACAAGAAGAGAAAAAGGCAGAAACACCTCAGCGGGTGGTATCTTGTTCAACTGAACAAGCAAGTCCGTGGGAATGTAGGATAGCAGATCGCCATCATTTCTTTAGTTGATTACCGCCTGTTTGGCTAAGACAACTCCGGCGCCTCGAAGAGCTTCGAGAACTTCGAGAACCGTCAACGAATCCGCAACACCACTAATTTTCGGCCAGTAACTGGCCAAACCATGACACCTACCCGTAACCTGAATGCCTTATACTGAGTCAGTATGTACTGCGTATTGTGTTTCATTTACCGTATTAAGCCACAAGTGATCAACTCAGCTTTGGATCCTTCGGTTTGGCCGTGGGAAATAACTTGGCGAACTCGTAACAGAGAGACATAAAAAGTAGTTCCCGTAGCACCCCGTTTACCAAGCTCTCCGATTGACGTACAATCACGACTAAAAAAAGAAAATAGTATATTAGAGCGCAATGAAAAACACTTGGATGTATGTGTAAGTGATGGAACAGGACTTGATATTGCCCTTTTGTACAGCTCGAATTTGGCCTCTTCGAATCTTATCTATACGCTTAGCGTTTACGTAAACAATCAAATTGCAGCCATTTAATGAGGTATCCGGTATTTTTAGCAACGTCTGTGTTGCTGGAAGCAAGCCTCCCCCCCAATCGAAGCACCCTGCGATCTGCAAACCCTTGTCACCACCATGCAGTCGGTGGTGCAGTCTTCAGTTTCCACTGTAGAAGATGCTGAGTAGTCTGACGCTGAGATTCAACAACCTTGAGCCGTCACGTTGCATGTACCAGCCTCGCTTGGGCCGGGCGCGGTGGCTGTGGCTGCTGTCGCTATAATCCCCTCGAATGGCACGTCTGCTTCAGGTGCCGACTCGTTATCCCCGTCATGAATAGTAACCGCGCACGTTTTTTTTTTGAGAGGAGGAAATGCTATTTTACGCACCGTCAGACTGGAGAAAGGCAAACGGCCCCTTATCTCCATTCTGGTGTGTGGGACTCGGCGCGATGGTCCGCGCCCCTACCCACTAAAACCTGCCTCTCATAACGCCCTTGACACAGCCCAGATCTTCGTTTAATAGTACTATGGGCCGTGGGGGTGACATCCGGACTATCTAACCAGGTTCGCCTGCTTGTTTGGCGAAGTCTGCTCTCTGGCTGGCGTGCCTTGTGACAAGAGAGAATAATTTTCTCCTCTTGCGCTAATCCTGTCGTAACTCGCTTTTCTCTGCGTCCCGCATAGTTTCTTCTCCGTCAGCACCTCTCGCGCAACCGCTGCTCCAAGGGTCAATGCTGCTGGTTCTGAGCAGATGAAATCCATGAATAGGGCTAGCCCATCTCTCGGGAGCACGAGAGGGTGTTTAGGTCTCTGGGCACCCGCGTTCGTCCAACTATCTCTCACCCTGTTGCTTGCCTTACGTCTAGCCTCTTCCCAGCACGGGCATTCTAGAAGAGTATGTGCCGCGTCATCTTCAACGCCCAGCGTGCAGAACATGCACGTGTCCGAAGGCGCCTTACCGATCCTGTATAAATAGGACTGGAAATCTCCGTGACCGGTGACTATTTGCGTTAGGAAAAGTCCATGTCACCTCCGGGCCTATTCAGCCATTTCTCGATGTTCAGGTATCAGATCACGGACCTTGGCTCCCCCTCGTCCTTCCTGAGGCTCTCCCATTCCGCCTGCCATCGCAGAAGTGTTACTTTCGTTTCCTCTTCCTTTGCTTCCTTTGTCGTCCTATCTGGACCACGCTCCCACAGCCTTCGTCTTTCATCTGCTTTGAGGTCCCAGGGCGGGGTCCCTGCCAGAACCAAAGCTGCCGCCGTGCTCACGGTCCTGTAGGCCTGTGTGATGCGAAGAGCCGGTACCCGTTGGGCTCTTCTGAGTAGGCCTTTTCGATGTGTTTCTCCGCACTTCTTTTTGAACCATACCGGTGCACCGTACAGGACGATGGATTCCGCCACTGACATGACCAGGTTTCTCCTTGAGGCTCTGCTAGGTCCGTAGATATTTGGCAGGATTTTGGCGATATCGTTTGCCGCTTTGCTTGCCTTTTTGATTGCCTTCTTTAGGTGAGGCACTCCTGTGAGTCCCCGGTCTAGTTGGACGCCTAGGTATCTTACCTCCTTGCTGAATATTATACTTGTTTCCTGCAGTCGTAGATTAATCTCTCTGCAGTGCTTTCTTCCTATGAGCAGCACTGCCTCTGACTTCTCAGGAGCTAGTTCCAGTCCAGCTCTCTCCATCCACCTTTCGACTGCCTTGAGCGATTTGTTAGCGGCTAGCTCTAATTCTTCTGCTGTTCGGGCCTTGACCATAATTGCTAGGTCATCCGCATAGGCCTGCAGGTGGACCCCTCCTGGGAGTCCTGGCAGCCTTAGTACATCGTCATAGGCAATGTTCCATAGTAACGGGCCAATGATCGATCCCTGCGGAACTCCCGCTGTCATCTGGAATGAAACCCCAACGCAGGAGATTACTCTATCCTGTAGGTAACTGGATGTGAGCTTTACCAAGTAGGGCGGGACGCCCTTCTTGTGTAGGGTATCTAAGATTACTTTCCAGGGAAGAATAGAATATATATATATATATATATATATATATATATATATATATATACCATAACATCACTTTTATTTCACATAAAAGGGTTGATATTAATATACATACTTCTGTAAGACAATCGTAACTAATCACCAAATAGGCGAGCACTATTTGGATTATCATGGCCCATTTGGCCATACGCCAAGCAAACAGTCCGTTTACGAATTCACCGCGGGCCACAACTTTTGAGGTGATTGATCGTTGACTCTTTAGGTTATTGGAGCGTACATCAAAAAAGTGTCCTAACAAGTCACATTTTCGTTATTGATGTAGAACAGATAAGTTGCACTGCATGAAAAGTGAGTCGATACTTGGAACAACGTCATCTAACACACCGTGGGGGCACCTGATTCGCAGGCGTATTAGAAACATGTTTTGGACGCCATCCACCAACTTCCTGTATTTGGACAGATAAGGCTCCCAGACAGGGGAGCAATATGTGAGTTTTATATTTGTTTATATATATATATATATATATATATATATATATATATATATATATATATATATAAATGTATATATATATATATATATACATATATATATATATATATATATATATATATATATATATATATATATATATATACACGTTTGTATTTATGGGAGTCCGTCTATGAAGCAATGCGAAAATGCGTCTACGTCCCGTAGACGTTAAATTTTGCCTGAGAGTCCGAGAAGTTTAGCCCTTGAAGCACTTATATAATTAGTTTTTTTTATTATATTTTCTTATTTAAACCGAGCTGAACAAATGGGGCGTAAACTGGGTCTTGTCGTCACTCTTATTGACAGTCTAAAGACACTGCCAGCGATAAGCAATCGGCTTGTTATCAACTGTTCTGTGGTTTCATCAATGAAATTTACCCCTAACGCCCGCGATTTGCTTTGCACATACAAAGCACACGCAAGAGTCGAAAGACTAGGCAAAATGTCGGCCCTTTGATTTATCTTTCTCTAATAAGCTATGACCACAAAATCATGAAAGTCAATACAATGTACGCGTTTGAGTTCGAATGGTTTATTTACGAAACTGCAGCATACCAATGCATAAACGAGCGGTCTAAGTAAAATAAAGAACACACAACATGAGCAAAAGTAATGCAACACAGGCGAATGGGTAGGCTGATAAAGCCCACATCACACGCCAGACGCATCATCTCTCTTGCGATAAATTGCCAGATTGCCAGTATGTAGCAAGCTACAATTCATTTCCATCGGAACTGTGTTCGTTTTACTTCCCTTTTTTTTATTTTATAGAGGTGGAAAATGTTTTACGCACACCCTCCGATGTTAATGAAGGGTAGTGTGGGACTAAACGCCGGGGAAGAGTATAATACTCGATCCAATCCGCGCGTTCTACCCACTAAAAGCCACCTCTCCCACCCTCTTCTGGTTCGGAATTGTGAACCATTACATCGAGACCAGAAGAGGGGAGTCCCGTGCTGCAACCCTCTCCTTAGTCTACGAGTATGTCCCGATCAGGGAGTGGGTCCTGCTCGCGAGTGGACACTAGAGGCCTAGTGTTGAATCGCAATCTGCGGCGATCTTCCTGGCGAAATTTTTCGCGCATAAGCCCGTCTAAATATTGGATCCCAGCGTGCCAGTCCGTTGTCGACTTGAGCATGTTGGCCACGATGGTCGTAGTCGGGCTACCTTTGTGGACATAAAGGAGCCCGTGCGGTAGGCCGCAAGGGCCTCGCAGTCCTCTACGGTGTGCGCCGCGTCGTCGGGTGCGCCTGTGGTGCAGAGAACGCAGATATCTGTATTCGCCTTGCCTATCCGGAAAAGGTACGACTAGAATTGTCCATGCTCTGTGAGCACTTGCACGGAGTGATATGTAAGTGTTCCCTTGTGCTTATACCAGGTTATGAGGTCTGTGATTAGGCTTCTTGTCCAGGCCCCGTTTATGATATATTATTAGTTGATGTCCCATTCCCCGCCCCCGATGTTGGATCTCCGCAGGTTCCAACAAGCCGGTTCTTTTGGCGCCATTTTTTTCGGCACTAGCGTAGTACTATTCAGCTAGCTATTCTCTCGGCTGTGTCTTTGCGGTTAACACACAAATTGTTTATGGTACTTAATATTTCTAAATGTAGAAATAATATTATATTTATATCATGTTACGAGGATGAATGAATATATTTATATATATATATATATTTTTTTTTTCATATAGTATACAATATTTAATATAACACATAATATTATATTATATACATATATATATATATATATATATATATATATATATATATATATATATAAAGAATATAATATTTTATAATATAACAAATAATGTAATATAGTATTTTATCAAAAAAACAACTAATTCAGTATTGGTCTATTTATCATACCGTTTAGAAAATTGAACATTATATAATATACAAATTATAATAATATAATACAAATAATATAATGTTATAAATTATAATATAAAATATTGTATAGTGTAATACAAGCAACTGATTCCGTATTAGTCTTGGCTAAACAACGTGCACGTTGGGGGGAGGGGGAGGCGGAGAGAGAAGCGCGTTTCATCATCGGGTGAGTAGCAACTCTGACCTCCGAGTATCAGCGTGTGCCTGCGCGTCCCTGACGCGGCTCGCTTGCCGTGATCGGGACTCCTTCGGGGACAGCAAGAAGCCGTTGCAGCTCCGTCTCGATTCTCTTTGAGTTACAGAGGGGGTTGATGCCCCAGAGAGCCACTTGTCGCAAGGGCCCACCTGTCCGGCTGTCTGCCTGGTGTGCGGTGGCAGTGCTTATGTCTTGAGCCAGCTATGCCCCAAGACCCGGCACAGTCTCTCGAAGACGTATTATCACGTCACCGTCACTGTTTTGACCAGACCGCTGACTGCTGATTTTAGTTGTTTGTTGTCGGCCAAATGTGCCCTGAGAGTCTGCACGGTTTCGGCAAATGTTCGTCCTTCTCCCACCCTGACCCTGACCGATGTCTGCCCGGTCAGGGCAGCGGGGGGGGGGAGAGGAGAGGGTCCCACGATCCCCAACACCAAGTACTGATCTTCGCCGCCCGCGTTAGAGTCCCCGTTAAGGGACTCCCACGCTTGGGTAGTGCGCAGCACGGCTGCAGTGCCGGGAGGCTGCGTGAGCAGCTTTGGCAGGGCAGGGAATTGTATAGATAGTTAGTTTATATTTGCCGATTCTGCCGTCGCTCCAGGAACAATCAGCAGACCCCTTAGTTGCCGAACAGCAGTGATGCTCTCAGAGGTCGAAAGCAGTCGCTGGAGGGACTTTGCGGGCCAATAAAGCCCCGCCAGGCTGACAAAGTCTGTGGCGGTTGTCGCTGCCGGGATGCGGGAGTTCAAAAACACCCGGGCTGCCTCGGGGTCAGCCGGGGCGCATCGTAGGCAGACGGCGAGAGGGTCTGAGGACTAACTTTTTAACTCTAAAGTTTTACTTCCCTTTCGTCAGCAAGCAAGCGCGTAATCGCTACACTTATTAGACACAAAATATAACCGAAGTTCGCTGGGACGTTGTGAAGATCTAGTCGCAGCCGAGACAATTATGGTAGACATGGCTGATGGGACGATCCCGCGAAATAGAACTTAAGTCAAGCGTTTCTAGACTTATACAGTCTACAGCAACAGTCTACGCATCCAAGAGCACATTCTTGCAGGAACTAAGTGAGGAAAACGTACTACAACTCTTGGATACGCGCAACTTGTTTGCTAAACGAAACATGCAGTTTTTATTTTCAGCGAAGATTATAACCGAAGTCGAGTCGTGAGTCACGTACAATAACGCAATGCAAAGGAAATCACGAGATGGATTAGAAGCTGTATTAAACTGCTGCCAACCTCGTCCATAAATTCAATCCCGTAAATCTGGCGGAACCTCGAAGTAGTGATTCCCTTGGAATTGGAAATCGCTCATAGCGAAACGCCCATTGCCCCGAAAAAAATCTAGCAAATAATCTGCACATAGTTCAGTTGAAACAAACAGTTACTTTAGTGAGTCCAGAATTGGCCCAGACAAGAAGAATGATCTTGCAAAACGAGAACGCCTGGTTGCACGCTTGTGAGCATTAACAGAATTTCCTCCGGTGCTTTGCCGCAGATTCTTACCTAATTTAAAGCCACAAATTCGTGCTTTCGTGGATTTTTTGCGTATATACATGGAAAGTTCTAGATAAAGTGGCTAACAAAAGTATTCTTACGTCGTTCAATAGGAAAATCCTTACGTACGGCTAGTTGGTTATACATGCTAGATGCAAAGCATTTTGTTGTTTCATGCAACAAGATATTCTGACTATTTGGATATGCTTTGCGGATAAAAATGGAACGTCCTGGGTAATGGGAATTCTTGATCTGGGCGATCGCTAGGCTAAAGCGTCTATTAAAGAGATTCTTACAATATTTAGAAGTAAACTCTTTACTTGTAGACAGTCGATCACACATTCTAGGTATATATATATATTTTTTTTTATGTACATGATTTATTATAATTTAGAAGAATATATATAATGCTTTACGGCGTTGCTGCTCGTCGACCTAGTTGCTCCTTCTGCGCACCGTAGCCGCTCTCATAGTTCCGAGCACTAAGGTCGCGTTACCTCTTTGGATCTCCAGGGACAGTCGCTGGGAGAAGAAGGCGTGTGCCCTCTTGTCCATCGTCGCCTGCCGTAACGTGTCGCCAACCCGAGAGATCAATGTTACCGTGAGGGGCCCAGGTCGTCTCGAACGCGAATGGCGAAAAGTGGTGCGCCCGACTTAGGTGCGCCCGACTTAGGTCCGCATACTTTCTTATCTTTGAGGTCTCAGCTCGCGAAACGGCAGTCCCCGGGCGGGACGCGCCGGGACCGACAAGGGAAGGGGTCAGAGAGTCGGTCACCGTCACATCCCACACCAGGCGACGACCCTTATAGAAGGGTATCAAAGTCAAACCGTCTGGGCGCTTACCGTCATCTCTTGAAAGCCCAGGTGGTTCCAGGACGCAGGGAATCCCCGCCCTCCGCAGCAATCTTGCAAGCATTTCATTGAGGGGACCCGCTGCGTGAGCGCAAGTTAGGCCGTGTCTGGCGAGTCGCCCGACAGGCTCGCCAGAAGAGCATCTGTGTGGCTCAACCAAATCAGCCCCCAATCTCAGGCCAACGCATATCCGGGTGAATTGGTCATCAAGGTGGTACCCAGTGAGTCAGCGGGTAGTGCATGCAACCAGTCGCTTGCTCCTGGGCGAGCGACAGCTAGAAGGCGTGCCTTGTCCTGGTCATCCCCGCATTCTTCAAGCAGCGAACTAAGCGAAGCTTTGCGGGCCTTCTCGGCCCAGGCCCTCTGGCAGGCTAGTCTATCGGGACGAGGCGATGAAGCTTGAAGTCCAGTCGCTATATCGCCACGAGCCGCCTCGAACATTGCGTGAGCCGCCGGCGGGAGCAGGCGCTGGACATTTTCCGACGTAGCATGCATCGAGGCAGCCACGGCCGGGCCCGCCAAGGATCGAGCCGAGGGGAGACCAAGGCCGCCCATGGACGTGGGGAGGGCCGCCTGGCGCACCTCTCGTGGTCGTAAGTTTACACTCAGCACCGTCTGTAGGGCCTCCACCACCTGGTCGTCGAATGGTTGGAGAAGATGGTTCAAATCGCCTGAGCAGTCTATGGATCGTAAAATATGTATGATGCGGCACGCGGAGAACGACGAGCGAAGCAGGTAGAGTCCCTGGTGGGCTCCAACAAGCGGAAGACGTTCCTGCATCGCCCACAATCTGTCCATCAAGGGGTCGAGTTGTCCCGGCAACGCAGAGGGCAGAACCGGTGCGCCAAGAAGGTTTATTTCGTGGTCAGCCACGACTCTACATCCCGGTAGCAGCTCGAGCAAGGCCCTCAATGAGGGGTCGTCTGGGTCTGTCCCCGGAGCGAACACCTCGCATTTGGCCGTGTTCAGCACCAGACCACTGACTGCCTCGAAAGCAAGGACTCTGCGCACCTCATCGAGCAAGTCCACCATCGGTCCACCAAGTATCTAGCCATCGTCTAGGTCGTTGAATGAACCAAGCGTTGAATGGCACTTGAACGGAGTTAACCAGCTCGCGTACCCCCAGGCTGAATAGGGCCGGTCCCAAGGGGTCCCCCTGCTGTATGCCCGATGCCGAAAATAACGTCTCGGCGCCAACAAAACGGATGGCTCTTTGTACGCGTGTTCTACTAAAGTGAAGGGTTCCGGGACCGTATCCCGAACCGCACGAAGGAGGTGATCCCTACGGATGGTGTTGAATGCATTGCGAAAATCCTACTTCAGGAGTGCCGTACCGGGAGGACTTGATTGCATAAAGGCTCTTGCTTGAGGTTTGATGCTGCGACATCGAGTCAGGAGGGGCAGGAAAAGCCAAGGGCGGCGGAGCAGGTGGGTGCTTGGTGGCAAGCGAAGCTAAGACTCCGTCCCCCGAGGCAAATAAGTCGGTAGAGCATAATAGTCCCTCAGATAGCTTGCTCGAAATGCAGCGTGCCGAGTCCTCAGGCGAGTCGCACGGATCCGTTCTGGCTCTTCTAATACCTCCTACGCGATACTCAAAACGCCAGCCATCGCGAAATGCACGGAGGTTCGATCGGACAGTCGCTGCCAAAGAGATTGACGACAAGGTGCGAAGTGGCAGTTAACCACATAAGCGAATGACAGGAGCGACTCCTACAAGGGGAGGTCGTTGTTGGCCGCCACAAGGTCGAGGACGTTGCAAAGGAGCTCGGCAACCAAAGGCCTCACCGCCCGGGGAACCACGCGCATCACCCTTGATTGTTGGGCCGCAATGCTGAGCCTGTCGACCAGCGGCTGTCTTGGCTGCGACGGGAGTGTTGGCGCGGAGGATACAGACGGAGACGGAGCGGCAGTCGCAGACGTGGAACGGCATCTAGCTTGATGAATGGGGAGACTGCGGCGGGTGAAGTCCCGGCCGCATCTGGGACAAGTAACCCTTATAGAGGGGTTACCTGCTACTGAAGCGCTCTGGGGAGGTGGATAGGAAGCTGAGCCAGGGTCTGTCATTGGGAAGTGGGTCGGCTAGCTTCGGGTTGGTACGTGCGAGCAGTGATGCGGCCTTGGACAAAGAACCAAGGTCAAAGTCGTCTGTCGACTTAGGCAAGCGCGACCCTGGGGGACGACGCAACCGCGTGGGACGGATCTACTCGTAACCAATTGGCGACGGCGCTTGGGAGGGCGGTGAGCAGCGTCCATTACTCGTTCCACTTGTTTAGGGGGCTCCTTTTCAATAGATGGCGGCGTCTTCGAACGAAGCAAAGACTTCCGGGGGGCAGGGATCGGCCGGAGGGGGGGAAGCACGACCTCAACGGGCGCTGCCGAAGGTTCCGGGGCCACGCCCGAAGAGACTGGAATCACCAAACGGGGTACCGCCGCCGCGTAGGTCCCAGGTGCCGATTCGCGTAGTCTACGGGGTACGGGGTCCGTACGCGACCCTTGCTTTTCTCGCGAGCTAACGCGAAAACGGGGCAAGACGAGTCCCCTCAAGGGTGAGGGCCCCTGCAGTCAACGCAGCGAGCGCGATTTCGACATGATGCGGCAAGATGGTCGTGCGCACCACATCTTCTACACGCACGGGCGCGAGTGCAACGAGTTGCCGTGTGGCCAGTACGTTGGCAATTGAAGCAAACAATTGGCGACGATGCTTCGACCGTTACATCGTGATCCCTCCACACAATATATGTATTTATTCTCCACACCTCCACACAAATGTATATATATGTATATATATATATATATATATATATGAGACACAGAGTAACAGCGGATACTTTTATCGACATTTGGGGTATCGGGTTAACTTAAAACACAAGATCTCGGCATTTGGCACAGCTACGCTGCAAAAAAATTATAAAGTCACCACCAAGATGCATGTCTTAGCGAGTGAATTGAGTGGAATAACAACGTTTGGGCTCATTTAACGGCTCGACAGAAACAAAGGCAGACCTCCTACCAGAAGTTTTTTCTTTGTTGAAACGATAGGCTCAGGCTGGCGCCTCATGGGTAAAGAAAAGGCCCATATCAAGGCTTATAAGAACATCGGCCTCTCTAATCGCAAAATTTCCCGTCAATTAAGGCGTTGTGTCTAAGAAGTAAATAACTTTGTTAATTTAGGTAAAAAATACGCCGTAAAAAAAGAGTTCAGGCGTCCAAATTCTATTTTGGAACGAAACAACCTGAAATTCTGAAGAAAGCGTCGAACTCTGCGCCCTCGGCGAGGGCGATTGCGGCGGCGGCCGACGTGCAAACGAACGTGCGAAATGTGCAAAGCTTCTTTAGGAAGACACATTGGCAAAGTACACAAGAAAAAACAACGATTGACCGCTGACCGAGGAAAGCTCGTCTTGACTTCACCCACGATAAAATGTCATGGACAACTGAGTGCCCACGATACGATGTCATGGACCACTGAGTGACACAGAGTGCTTTTTTCGGATGAAAAAAGTTTAACTTTGATGAACCGGATCGATGTACCTATTATTTGCTTGAAGTCCGCAAGGAAAAACTAATTTTGTCAAAACGTCACTCAGGTGGCTGTTCAGTGGTGCTCTGGGCTGCTGTCGGGTATTATACAAAGTCGCCGATTGTTTTTTTAGACAGTCGTGTTTATTCGACGCGCCACGGGGATTTACTAAAAGAGCAATCGGCGCATTTTAAGCTGATGGGAGGGCCAGACTTCGTTTTTACGCACGATAATGCCCCGACTCACACCGCCAGGCGGATCGCAAGCTAGTTCGACCAACGTCACATTGAAGTCCTTCGCTGGCCTGCACTCTCACTTGATCTTAATATGATCCAGAATGTGTGGAGCTAGCTCGAACAATAAGTTTACACTGATAAAAAACAATTTTCGAGGCTTGGGACGACCTCTTGCAAATGTCATCCAAAATTTGTTTAACACTATACCAAACCGCACTTTTGAGGTTATCAGACTTAATGGAAAGTTCACTGAGTATTAAGTATAGTTGCTAAAGGCCGTGAAATTAGCCCAAATGCCGTTAATCCGCTTAATTAATTTGTTAAAACAGGTATCTTGCTAGTGGCCTTATAATTTATTCGCGGTGTAGCTGTGCCAAATGTGGAAATCTCGTGGTTCAAAGTAATCCGAGACTCCAAATGTCGATAGAAGTTTCCGCTGTTACTCTGTGAGCATGTATCACTGTGATCTTTACACGATTGGTTATAATAAATGCGTGAAATGTAACAAAAATGGGTGGCCCTATATTTTTTCCGGGGACTGTATATGTATATATGTGTATATATATATATATATATATATATATATATATATATATATATATATATATATATATATATATATATATATGTATATAGATTCGGAGGCCTGGAGATTCGTTCTACAGCAGACCTAGCAGCGAGCTGCCACGCTTCATCATTACACGCCTCAGAGAGCACTGTTCGGCACATCAGCCTACCCATGGCCCTGCAGGCTTTCCAGGACACCAAAGAAGTTGCGGATACGAAGTTCAAGAACCTCGCAGGCCTACTCCCGGAGACAAACAAACACCTGCAGAGGTCCTATGACGACCTCATCGTCTCCTTGAAGTACCAGCGCTTGCTCTCTGACGCACTAACCACGGCAGACAAAGCCCGACTACGTGCGGTCGTCCAGAAAGGAGCTAGCAAATGGCTCCAAGCCATCCCCTCTTCAAACCTAGGCACTTTACTAGATCACGAAAGCTTTCGTCTGTGCATTGGTTTGAGGTTGGGGACAAGGCTAACCAAGGAACACCGGTGTCCGTGTGGAACACAGGTAGACATCTGGGGGACTCACGGGTTGTCCTGCAGTAGAAGCGAAGGACGCCAAAGCCGTCATAGCGAGGTTAATGAGATTACCTCAGCCAGGGCTTTCAGATCCGCTCTAATACCGTGCATCCGAGAGCCCGCCGGTCTCCTGAGAAGCGATGGAAAAAGACCAGACGGTCTCACCCTTATCCCCCTTGAAAGGGGAAAGGCGCTTGTTTGGGATGCGACTATCACCGACACGCTCGCCCCGTCGAACCTGGAGGCCAGTGCATCTTCCGCTGGCTCCGCAGCACGCAAGGCTGAGAGCGCAAGACCAACAAATATGCCCAGCTCGCCAACGAGTTCATTTTCGTGCCGCTAGTATTCGAGACACTCGGGGGGCCCGGCCCTGAGGCATGGTCGCTTTTACAGAACATTGGCAAACAAATTGAACTGGCGATAGGGGAAAAAAGAGCACTTGAGTTTCTACTTCAGCGACTATCGCTGGCAGTTCAACGCGGCAATGCGGCAGCAATAATGGGCACAATGAGGGGCTGCCTCGAGGATAAGCTCGACTGGTAGCGCTCCCCAAAGCCCTAGTGTTGATAGTTAATTACATCTCGCTGTAACACTTAAATGTCATTTTAATATATGTATATATATATATCCAAAATACAAGCCCTCACAAACACATTTCTTAAACGCAACATCATTTCAACAGACCTTACTTATCTGTCAAATATAATTTGCTCAGGTGAGGACCCCACTATCGCCTTAAACGACTTTCTGAACAAACATTTTACACACACTGTCCGACGTCGTGCCTTTAGAGAAACTCCTTCCACTGAAGAGCGAGTATCTAAAAGGCAACAGCGACGTCAAGACTACGCAACCACTCAAAAACTTTTCAGCCAAAACCGATCCAAATGCGCTCATGAGGTACTGGACGGCAAACACACCATACACAACATGCAGGCCACCGAAGTTGTAGAACACTGGGTCAACACGATGACACAACCACCCCCTGAAATACTCCCTTGGCCCGTATACACTCCCAACTCTGATCTCTTTGAGGTTTCCCTCCCTATCTCCCTAAAGGAAACCCACGTAGCTTTCCGCGGACCTTCTAAAGCACTAGGCTTGGACGGGATTTGTCTTTCGTCCCTCCGTAAACTCCCGTTAGAAGTAGTCTGTTGTATTCTTAACATACTATTAATTAGCGATATTGCCTCAGCCCATGAAACTGCTCGCTTAGCGTTCATCCCTAAAATTAACAATGCCACATCCCCAAGCGATCTGCGACCCCTATCTATTAATTCATACTTACAACGAACGCTTAATAAAATTCTCTCTAGACGCCTCCAGTACTCTATTGAGCTTCTCCGAATCCAGCGAGCGTTTCTCCCCTATAATTGTACCTTCGAGAACCTTGCGGTTCTGGATGGTATCCTCAACGAAGCCAAGTCTGCAGGACGTGAGCTCAGACTCGCCTCAATCGACCTCCGTAAGGCGTTCGACATGGTGAGTCATGACTCCGTCCTGTAGTCACTCCGGACTCGCGGATACCCGGAGGTATTCATTAATTATATCAAACGCTTGTACCTCTCATCTAAAACTCTCATAGAATTTGGACAAGAATGTCGCACATTTCGGCCAACTAGGGGTGTTGGGCAGGGAGATCCTCTGTCCCCCCTTTTATTTAATCTAGTCCTCGACAACATTCTTTCAAAATTTGACAAAACTAATATCGGGAACCAACTTACTGATGACTTCCGCCTTATGGGCTTAGCCTTTGCGGATGATCTCATCCTCCTAACCTCCACGAAATCTACTCTACAACGGCTCCTTAATATTGCGGACCCACTTTTGAAATCCCGAGGCCTGGAAATTAATACTAATAAAAGCTTTACTATCTCCCACCTATTTAATAGGACGGAGGGTAAAGGTTTTATCAATACCGTACCAGAATTTAACGTTGAAGATCGGCAATTGCCAGCTAAAGGTATGAGCGATCGATGGAGATATCTTGGAGTCGACTTTGACAGCAATGGCAGAGTTGACTCCACCAAGAATATACTCCTTAATTTCCTTAACAGACTCACGATAGCTCCCTTTAAACCCCACCAAAGACTCATATTTTTGAAAGACCTTCTCATTCCCCGTTTCCTATATAAACTGGTCTCCGGTCCCAGACCATCTTACGCACTCCTTAACAACCTAGATAAAGAGATCAGGAACGTTGTTACGTCAAAATGGCTTAAGCTCGAAAACTCGGTACCGAACGCCTACCTGTACACGCACACAGTATACGGCGGTCTGGACATCGCCTGCCTCCAAACATTTATTCCCAGACTGCGCCTCTCCCGTCTGACAGCACTACAACACTCCACGCACTCTGGGGTCTAATGGATGCTAACCACCGAGCACTTCAAAAAAGATCTTGCGAAAACAAGACTTCTTTGCGAGCGCTTGGGAACCTCTATTAAGACCGCTACACAAGAGACCGATTACTGGTCTCAACAACTACACAGCACGTTTTATGGGGCACATTTTAAAAAAGCACACGAAACGCCCTTTGTACATTACTGGATTAAGGGTATGCCCTACCTATCTGGTAAGGAGTATTTAAACCTACTAAACGCACTACCAACGCGTGCCAGATTGCCCAGGGGACGCCCCGGGCTACAACAAAGTTGTAGGCACGGGTGTCATGCGCCTGAGACGTTGGCTCATGTCGCTCAGATGTGCGATACAACACACAAACAAACCATAAAGAGACATGACGACGCCTGTGATCGCGTGGCGCGTCTTCTCCGCGAAAGGGGTCATGAGGTGGTTCGTGAGCGAGAATTCCGTCGACCGGGCGCACCGAGTTAAAAGCACGACCTCGTAATAACAACACCTACCGAGGTCTGGGTTTTAGATGCCGAGGTTTGCGGCCCGAACCGGGACCTGGCAAAAACGCGGCAGGACAAGATCACCAAATATGACGTCGAGTTCCTAAGAGCGGCGCTCCCCGACCCGCAAAAACCTCGCAAATTCGGATCCATCACTATCTCTATGAGTGGTGTATGGGACTCCGAATCTGCGAGGACGCTCTTGGGGCTCGGCGTCACGAAGAGGAATCTTATGGACCTCTCCGTTTTAACTTTGCAAGGAAGCTTGAGGATATACCGCTCGCACCGGGTCCATAAGAGCGGGGGCTACCATCAAGCAAGGATACGGACGTAGAGAGTATAATGATAAATGCCCGTAGAGTAACTGCAAAAAATGTCATCGACATTTGGGGTTTCAGATTACTTTAAAACACGAAATTTCTACATTCGACACAGTTACACCTCGAATAAATTATGCAGTCACTAGCAAGATACATGCCTTAGCGAGTGAATTAGGCGTAATAACGACGTTTAAGCTTATTTTACGGCTCGACGAAGACAGAAGCAGACCTTTTATTAGAAGTTGTTTGTGTTGGAACGATGGACTTAGGCCGGCGCCTTACGAGCGACGAAAAGGTCCAAATCAAGACTTATAAGGATATCGGCCTTTCCAATCGCAAAATTTCTTGTCAAATGGGGCGTTTTCCTCAGGTAATAAACAATTTCGTGAATTGAGTTAAAATACGCTGTAAAATAGAGTTCTGGGCGTTGAAATGCCATTTCGGAAGAAAGCAAGCGTGTAATTCTGAAGCAGGCGTCGAACTCTGCGCTCTTGACAAGGGCAATTGTGGCGGCTGGTGTGCAAGCAAACGTGCGAAATGTGCAAAGCCTGCTGAGCGGACGACACGTTGGCTCACGAGAAAAAACAAAACTAGAGAAAACCACGATTGACCGCTAACCGCTGAAAGCTCGTTTTGAATTCGCCCACGATAAGATTTACCTTTGATTTACCAAATGGATTTAACTAATACTTCCACGATGTGCGCAAGGAAGAACGAATTTTGTCAAAACGTCACTCAGGTGGCGGTTTGGCAGTGATCTGGGCCGCTGTCGGGTATCATACAAAGAAAGTCGTCGATTGTGTTTTTACACGGTTGTGTTAACTCGAGGCGCAATTGCGATCTACTCGAAGAGAAATTGGCGCATTTTGAGCTGATGAGAGGGCCAGATTTCGTTTTTCAATACGATAACGCTTTGATTCACACCGCCAGGCTGATCGGAAGCTAGTTCGAACGACGTCACATTGAGGTCCAACGCTGGTCTACAGTCTCACCTGACCTTAGTATCACCAAGAAGCGAGCTGTGGCACAAACCAAAGTTCATCTGTATGCAGTCTTTATTGACTGCGTCAAGGCCTTTGACAAAGCCCCTCGCCATCTGCTGGTTGAAGCATTCCAACGAGCAGGAGTGGGTGGCTCTCTCCTGAGTATAATAGCAAGTTTCTTTGAGGAGGACACCTTATTGGTAGACGGTGAGCAGGGTGTATTAGAGATTAAGCAAAATGTGGGAACTCCGCAAGGAGACTCGCTAAGCTGCGTCTCGTTTACACTTCTCCTTGCTGACCTCGTCGGTTACGTCCGACAGGAGTACCAAAAAGCCGTAGTGGTGATGTATGCAGATGATATCGTGGTCGCTCATCGCGATTTAGGTACCATTAAGCGCATTACCTCTATGATAGAAGCGTTCCTTGTCTCGAAGGGACTTAAGATAAACACCAGGAAGACCAAAGCAATGAAATTCAGGCGTGGAGGTCGATTGGCTGCCAGAGACGTTATACGTTGCCGCGGCCAACCATTGGAGTTTGTTAACTCTTTACAGTATCTTGGCCTTCGGGTTCATTATTCGGGAACGACGTTCATAGTGCATGTAAACGAAACAGTACGAAAGGCACTTGTCTCTCTTTACGGGGAAGTAGGCAATGTCCGAAGACTTTCCGTTCTCTCAGCAGTGAGGCTCTTCATGCTTAAGATTGTTCCGGGGCTGATGTACGGTCTTGACAGGGTGTGGAACCACCTCATGCTGGCAAATTTTAAAGGTGTTTTTCATTATATATGAAGTGGGTGCTTTGCTTACCTATCCGAACAAGGAGCCGCTTTGTGTATCTCATGTCAGGCTGCCCACCGGCTGCTGAAACAATCCGGCTAAGGCTAAAGATGCCGCGTACAGTACCTTACGAATGTTTTATTTCCGAGTGGGAAGCTAAAGTCGAACAGGCCAGACGGGAGGTCGGTGGTTTGAACGTTTTCAATGCCTTGCACCTTTGGTCTGGTCTTGCATGTGACAATCGCCACGTATACACCAGGTGCATGGTTATCACTACCTGGCCTGGACCGAAAATCGTTGCACTACTTCTCTCGTCGAAAGCGTGAAGAAGCTAGAGCTTCACGAAGAAACGTTTTAAATGTAAATTATACTCAATTTGAGTGAAATAAACGTAATTGTAAATATCATCAAGAACGCATGGAGCTGGCTTGCTCGAAAGGCCAACACCGAAGAAAAACAATATTCAAACCAGGTAGAACCTTGTGAAAGCTTGAGGCAAGCTCTCATAAGACGTCATCCGGAACTTGTTTAACGCTATACCTAACCATCTTTTTAAGATCATCCGACTTAAAGGTAAGTTCACTTAGTGTTCAGTATAGTTGCTGCTTTTGTCTCCGTCGAGCCGTAAAATAAGCTTAAACGCCGTTATTCAGCTTAATTTACTCGCTAAGGCATGCAACTTGCTAGTCACTGTATAATTTATTCGCGGTGTAGCTGTGTCAAAGACAGAGATCTCGTGTTTCAAAGTAACTTGAGACCCCAAATACCAATGGAAGTTGAGACCCCAAATACCAATGGAAGCTCCGCTATTACTCTATGAACATGTATTACTGCAGTCTTCGCACGATTGGCTAAAATAAATGCGTGTAATCTGGCAAAAGTTAAATAGAAAAAGTTGGAAAAAAAACGAGTGGCTGTATACTTTGTTCACGGACTGTATATATATATATATATATATATATATATATTGTTTACGTTTAATGTCCAGATAAAGCTTTTGTATCACAAACTCTCTAGCATATGGGCAAGCATTTTCATAATACAAGACGTTGTCGTTTTTGATTTATCTATAAGAAACCTCTTCCGAGCGTTGGAAAAAGCGCATTTTCAGGAACACATCGCATACGATTGTATTTGTAGTGTTGTATCAAAACTATTCGACGACAAAGCAAAAACATAGCATAATGACACCACATTAGCGCATCAACAAATGTGTCGGTATATTCGCGTTCGTCGTTTTGATGCTGGTTTGTTTAACGTTCGTTTGTCTAACGATCGCTTTTATGTGGATAGTTTGACAATTGACAGTGAGATGGACTGGCTCTGCATGATGATGGATGCTGCACGTCTATCATGTCTTTTATCAATCAGTTTCGTATGAAGCATACAGGCAGCACAAAACAACAAATTAAATGATTATAGATTCTAGAAAAGCAGCTCTTAGACATCGTCGAAGAAATGCAGGCAGGTCAAGAACCATGTGGAACACGGAACGTCTCGAAACGATAACAAGTTCGTGCTGGATCATACCGTAGACGTCGATAAAAAAAAAGATACATACATACACGAACGGTTCTAGCGCAAAAAAGCAGCCCGGCCTTAATGACTTCTTTCTGCTAACTCCTCCAACTGCTGACCGTGAAAAATGTTGGTTTTAACTTGCATGCGGCGACAGTACATAAAACACGCACGCACAGACACCCAGACAACACGCGAATCGTCTACAATGTCAGAAAGCCAAAAAACAAACGCGTAACGCAATCTGTTATTCGTCGGAATCTTGCGTAATCCTCAATGATTGTACCTACTCGGCTACGCAGGAAGGGAAAGGAGGGAGAAAGAGAGCGCGTGAGGGCGAGAAGACATCTCTACAACAAGGCAAGGCCACTATATAGGCGCATTTATCTAAGCAGAACCTGCAAGGATGCTCCGGGATCTCTAACAGAAACGTTCCTGAAGAACTACTGTTCGCCGACCATGGTAGTGATCCGCCGTTGCCGAGTTCAATGCAGTGCTTTCGCCTTCCCGGTACAGCAAATCCCCGTATCCTGTGAAAGATTCAAGCGGGCTTATCAGAACAAACGTTCAAAGCATAGCTTACCTCGTGTGTTTCCAAACTAAAGAGCAACGCAAAACATTTCTCGGTATATTTGTCCGCGATGTTTATTCATGGCAAATTATTTGCGTAATTATACTGATGTCCGGATACAGAGTGTCCGGAAAGTTTTTGGAAAATCTTATAGGGCCTTGTAGAGCTCATTAAAGTAAGTATTTGTTTTCTAGTGGGATTCGCGATCATTTAAGTTCTACTTCAGCTTTTACGTCAAATTGCTCAAACTAAATTGTACAAAATAATAGCTCACAACACTATAACACCTCACAGCGCTCATAAATCCATCAGATAAATCATTTGCCATAGCTCTAGAAGCAGCACAGTATCATGATTATATCTTATAGTACCTGCTCGAAGGTGCTTTCATGAGCCATTCGCAGCAGATTCGGTAGCAAGAACAATAGTTATGAAAGAGTGCATCTTCAGGCATTACTCGATCGTATTTCAACAACCACGATGGGCCCGAAAGATTAGTGCGAGTCAAAGCGCCGTTCATAGAGAACTAAAAGCCAAACGACTGCATCCGTATCGACCGCAACCAGTCCAAGCTCTGCTGGCGCTTCAGCGTTCAGGCGACAGGCTGTCCATCGTAGCTGGACATTCTGCGGCAAGCAGATGCGGCAATGCGGAGTTCGCTACGCTTGTGCTTTTCACTGATGAAGCTTGCGTACACGCAAGACGGTGTGTTTAATATGCACATCACCCCTTATTGGGCAAATGAGGATCTGCATATGATTCACCAGCGTGGACGCCAGAGACGCCGTTTCTATGTGGATGTGTGGGCTGGCATAGTGAAGACCTACTACCTCATAGGCCCACACATTCTTCCTAACAGCATACCATACATTCCGGAGCCAAATACTACTAAGGCTGTTCTAAGGCGTCTCACGGAGAATGTTTGGAAGAGCATGTGTTTCCAGCACGACGAAACATCACCGCACCCCACTCCTGCCGCACGCGATTACCTCAACGTAACCTTCGAGAATCAGTGGATTGGCCGGGGCGCGCCGATCGCTTGGCTACCGCACTCGCCCGAACTAACACGTCTCGATTTGTTCATTGTGATTACCTAAAGGGTCTTTTGTCTACGAGACTCCGGTCGAGCCACGTGAAGAGCTGGTCACCAAGATAACCGTTCGAGCAATGCCTGACACATTTCAAGACGTCCAACGAAATCTCTGCAGGCGTCACCAAAGTTAGCCCCAGCTAGTGGTCCGCGGAGGCATTTTCGAGCAGCTGTTGTGATGTATATATATATATATATATATATATATATATATAAGCAATTATACGTACAAATACTCTCACATCCTTACGCATGTATACGTTTTTTCCCTCGTCTTCTTCCACTCCAACGCAGGCTAGCCATTTAAATATAATAAAATGAACTAAATCATCTAATCCCTGCTCCAACGCAGGCATATCTAGCAAGTGCATTATGCATCTATATAGTTTATGTAGGTGCCCAATGCACCTGCAATATGTATATATATATATATAAGTTAAACTAAATTTGTTTAACTATGTGTCGTTTAAATAATCGTAAATAAAACGCATCTACTGTTACACGTATTCTCTTGTCACAATTCTCTGGTAATAATAAATATTCATATTCGTATCGTTGACGCAAAAAGACGTTAGAAATTGCTCAACGGGTCTTGTGACCTGGCCGCTCTCTACCAGCCTACATCCAGCCCGCTGTATATCTGGCACACTTGGTGTCGGCTTCTTTCGACAGTAATCAAATATTGTTTAGTTTGCACGATAGGATATGACATATGTGTGGCCCGCTTCTAACGAAATAGAAAACCTAGCCACAGGATCGCGCCTTCGAGGCATTTTCGTGTGCTTATCTCACAACCCGATATTTTTAATCCTTGTCAGTACCGTAAACAATGTCTCCTATGTTCGTCCCTATGACAGAAAACAAATGTTCGATTTAAGGCGATTCGAATGTTTAGTTTGGACTTCAGCTCGCTGTATATACAAGTAGTTCTAAAAGTTCTTAAAATGAAAACCAAGAATTTTCCAAATCTTGTTTTTAATTTTTTCTTATTCGATATACTCCCCGAGAAGCTCAATACACTTTTCCCACCGAGATTTCAGAGCATTTTTACCTCTTGAGTAAAATTCCGCGTCTTGAGACTGAAAATAGGCATTGACAGCAGTCTTAACCTCTTTATTGCTGGAAAAACGCTTTCCACCGAAACTATTCTGCAAATGTCCGAAGAGGAAATAATCAGAGGGGGCCAAACTGGAGAATAGGAAGGTTGTTCAATAAGTTCGAACCTCAGTTGGGCCAGTTTTGCCGATGCTTGCCGCGACTTGTGTGCAGAAGCATTGTCCTGGTGAAACAAGACAACCTTATTCTGCAAAGCGGGCCGTTTCGCGATGAGTTCTTGCTTCAGCCAGTCCAAAAGTCTTGCATAATATTCTCCCGTGATCGTTTTACCGCTATCAAGGTAGTCGACCAGAATTATTCCACGTTGGTCCCAGAAAACTGTAGCCAGTTCTTTCCGGCCGAGGCCGTTGTCCGCACCCTCTTCGGAGGTCCTTCACCAGGTGCACACCATTGGCGAGATGCTTTTTGGGTCTCGGGGGTGTAGTGATGGACCCAGCTTCCATCGACGGTCACGAATCTGCGCCAAACATCCGACGGATTTTTCGACATCTTGGCCAAATTTCGCTGTGAAGCGGAAACACGCGCGTCTATTTGGCCTTGGTTGAGCAAATGCGGCACCCATTTTGCTCTGAGCTTTTTCATCGTCAAGTTCTCGTGCAGGATGAAATGCACACTACCCAAACTGATCCTCAAGGCCTCCGCTATCTCCCTAATGTTCACTCGCTTATCAGCGGCGACGATTTTCCGCACTTTTTCCACGTTTTCCTCATCAGTTGCCGTTTTTGGGCGTCCTGAACGTAGTTCATCCTCGGTGCTCCTGCGACCTCTTTTTAACTCATTAATCCAGTTGGAAACAGTGGCAAAATATGGCGCAGAGTCACCGTACACCTCGTCTAACTCAGTTTTCACTTGGGTCGCATTCCAACTTTTGAAATAAAAACGCTTGATAACCACTCGAAACTATTTTTTCTCAATTTTTCAAAATCACGCCGATACGTTGCACGGGAAAAGCGATCAAACGAAATCGCAACGGCCAATCACCATAATATTTTGACTGCTAGCAATCGAAAAGTTGCCGTTTCCAATAGCGGTGAAAGCGCGAAAAAATTCGAATTCTGAAAAGCTCATTTTAAGAACTTTTAGAACTACCTGTATATATATATATATAAATATAAATATATATATATATATATATATATATATATATATATATATATATATATATATATATATGTGTGTGTCTATGGTCACACAGCGAGCATTTGTAGTGGCCACGTCAAGCAGATCGCTTAGCTGTAGATGTGCCGCTTTTCGAAGATTTGGATAAGCACTTCACGTCGAAGAATCTGTGAGCGACAAACGCAAAACAACAAATAGACATGCTTGTTAGCAAACGCGGCTATGCGGTGGAGAAAATCAGTCATGCAATTAGGCAACATATTTTAAAATAAATTTGGCTTTCCGCTATTCCTCTAACCAAATCGGCGGTGTAGGCACAAAGGACACACCGTCCTACCCTGTAGACAGCTTCACTTGATCACCTCGACGGCGCTTGATGCGACAGAGAAAATGTTTTTGCAATACTTTAATAAAAATGTAATATGCACTGTAGGGTGATTAGTGCATATTTATATATATATATATATATATATATATATACATACATATAATATGCACTGTAGGGTGATTAGTGCATATTTCTATATAAATAGAGCATAGGATCATCAGATTATATAGTTTTATTAATCAATTTATATTACAATCCTGTGTAAGTGAACGTGTTAACTTTCAGCCTATAACAGCCCTGGTGTGCACCATTCGGCAAATTAAAGATAACAAACGATTAAAGATAACTACTGGGGACAAGAGAGCCGCACAATTTTTGCGCCAAAGACGTTCGCCAAAATGTTTCTATTACGCGTGCACAACCAATACGTTTAGACGAATGTACATCTTAAATGAATCGTTTTGGTACGAACTTGGTAGAGCTAACATCTGCGTTTTGCAAACCAGTTCAAATCTCCCAATCGCATATCAGTGCAAACTTACATCTACAATGTTCACTTTTGTTGTCAATCAAGTCGCTCGTCAAATTTGCAGAAGCTCAGAAAAATATTTATTTTAGTCAAAATCTTGCTCGAACGAATGCGCGTGCGTCAACCATTTCAAGAAGACTGAATTTGAAAAGTGCTATCGTAAGTGGAACCGCCATGATGATGCGAGAGCAGACCAGAAGCAACCAGCTTTTAGTCGCGGCTCAACCAGCTTGTAGTCGTCGTTCTATGGCCACTTGCGTGGCTGTAATGATAGAGGTCGATCTGAATGAAACGTTTGAGTACGGAGAAACGAGCCCTAGGCTAGAACTTTTCAATATAGGGTTTTATTTGACCCCTCCCTCCCTCCCTGTGTCTTGTAGAGACACACGAGCTGCTGAATTATCTGGACGATATTTTGTCGAAATCTACCTCTACCCCTGTCATTGTTATAATTGCGGTGCAAATGTCAGCCTAAATTTGGTTTCGCAGCCTAGCAACTATACATACGTTTTTTTTGTCTAGACACTTCTCCTTGCCGCGGCACCAACAGACACGCGTCGGGAACGTGCGTGGACAACACTGCTGTTTTCAATTGTTTAAAGTTTACCACCATTTGGCCTGCGGCTCTCGGAGTTTAGCTCCCCCTGATCATTATCCGGTTCTTTGAACGAGTCATATCATTTTTTCCTATATCGCTTACAAGATGTTTCGTGGTCTGCGGTTTATGACGCAATCGACGTAAATCCGGCATTCGACACTGTCAGTAATACCCTGCTTCTCATATGCGAAAAGTTAGTTGACCTTGTGTACCTTTCCTGCTTCTGATAGTTTATACAAGGTTAGTCGGTTTTTTTCTTTTTGCGGCGGCCACGTCGCAGAGTTAGTCAGACGTACCGCAGATATCGTAAGATTAATTGAGTTGACTTGAAAATTAGTTTTATTTTACGCCCGTTTACACAGTCATCGGCGGGGACAGCATTATATTGATATAGTTTTAAGTTGCAGCCTCTCGCAGCTATGGAAGTTCATCAACGGACTCTATGGTAGACGATACGATTTAGTAAACTTCCCGTTCGCATTATAAGTCGGCGACGATAAAAACTTGGAAGGGGTCTTCCAAGTTTTTATCGTCGTGTTACTGTTAAACTGCAGCTGAACCGCAGCCTTGCGACGAAATAAGGTATGAAATGAAAATTAGTAAAGCACCTTCACGCTGCTATCTCTATTTCCGAGGTTTTTAGCACTCTTCTCCGTCTTAAGGTAAGCTGGAGTCGAGGTGTCATGGGTGCGTCTGTCTCGTTGAAGCAGTTAAAGGCTACGGCGGCGTGTTCTTTGTCCTATAAAAATTATAACATAAATAGCATTTTAACAGTTTCGACTAGTTGTCAATCCCGATACTACTGGCCTTACCTGACAATCTGTTACTCATGACACAAAACATTGAGCTCTTGCAGACAATTAGGCGATTGAAACTTGTTCTGCAGGAAAATATGAGAATAAGACAAACATAGATTGCACCCAAGTAGTATGCTGCAATCTGCGCTGTGAAGAATGAAATTTGTTGGAGCTTTCACAGAAGGTTTACTTCTGCTTTGCAAAGCCGTATCCTTGTCAGTGATAAGCTATACTATCCTTCTCTTTGGTGGTGGCTACGACGGAATTCTCCGGAGGGCCAGGGTGTTTTTCTAGGATGCGAAGGTATTCCGTCAGTGGCTTCTCTCGTCGATATGATCTATTGGAAAAATATACACACTGCGGGGTTTAATGTTAGCATATCTCGCGAAGTATTGTACCTACGGACATCGCGTTTCTACACTAGTTTCTACCCGCAAATCGAACTTCAGCTTGGTGTGTCACACCCTCCTCGTAATACCCGCAGAATTAATGAAGTCTAAGCGCAACATACTTGCAGGTTGGCTCCCTAAAACCTGGATATGCATCCCCTAGTGTAAAAACTAAGTGTCGTTTGGATGATTGCAATATAGCGCAATGACTGTTGCACAAATTATTCCGTGACATTTCTCTGTTAACGAATGCTATATTAAACTATTAAAAATTGCCAAAAAATAAAAAAAACATGTCGTCATTGCAAAAAAATAAAATGCTCACAGAGTATTGCTTTCTGACGTCTGCCTTTGATCTAGCAGGGACGCTTGGTGTCTGCTTCCTTCGACGGCGATCAAATCTTGTTTGTTTTGCATGATACGATATAACATCTATGACATCTACTGTTGAACAGAGAACTTACGCCACGAGATCGCGCCTCCAAGGCGCTTTCTTGTATTGTACCTCACAGCGCAACATTTCCTGACCTGCGCCGGTATCAATTCATTAAAGAGATTCGAATGTTCAACACGGATGCCCTTCAGCTTGCTGCATACGTGTGCCAGCTGTTCGATAGCGGTCATTTGTATTAATCCAGCAAGGAGCAGATGGTTTGGTTATAGATATGCTGCTTTCCGGAGATTTAGACAAATAAGTCCGACAAAGAATCTGTGAGTGGTCGCAAGACAAATACACATGCTTGTTAGCAGACGCGTATCTACGCAGTTATTTGCCAGTGGTGCAAATATTGCAATTAGGCAGCACAGTTCAAATGAAGTTTGGTCGCTAATACTCTGAGCAAATCGGCTTGCCCGACCGTAGGCACAATCTCGGACCATCCAGCTTTGTAGGCAGCTTTACCCAATCAATGCAAATTCACGCATGCTCGCGGAGCATAGAGCTTTTAGAATTCCGCGTGTTGCAGGCGAATGGAAGAGGCCTGTAATAACGCCTATTTCAGTCGCTAATGATTCTTAAAAGGAAGCTCACCGCTCCTGAGAACAAGAACACACACAACCAGTTTTGAATGTAGTGAAAATAAATTCAAATGGTTCATATCGCATACGTGCACACGTCACTACTGATTTATTCTTGCCCATGTGTAAGACAAAGCTAAAGCGCTCAAGTCTTTCTGAAAATGTAATTTCTTATTAGGATTGATGCGGATAACAGGCCTATAAAAATACAGAGCTTTTACATTTTGACCACCATTTGAGTTGTTGCGCCACCAGCGGCTTAATAATGAAAAGACTTGGGTGCGGGTATGTAACCCTGGGTAGCCTTGCTTGCCGGTGATGCCTAGAGCACAGTCTCCATAACGGTAGAACGGCTGACTCGCTACCCGTGACCGCAACGAACGGCAGTCAAACACCAAGTGGTGCGCGTATGCACTAAGTGGTGCGTGTGCCGATGCAGTCACGGGAGGCGCGTGGCGGCGTGCACGCCGGCAAGCAACCCGGGTAATTCAAATTTATTATTCTTATTCGATATTTATTCCCATCGTGTTTCAGTTACACATGCGCATTATACTTATATGTTTATATTATTGTTTGTACAATTTATACGACTAGAAACGTCAACGATATTCTTAACTGCACATTTTCCTATGGAGGAATGTGTCTCGCCTGTGGCGCCCTCTACGGTCGAGGTGAGAACTAAAAGGTCAACGTCTCGTGCGACGTAGCTCTCAGTGCGAACGTCGACGATGACGTCACACTCCCGCCGGAAGCGATGGAGCCTGTGTGACTTACGCTTAGGGAGGCGCTTCTTGTTTGGTCCCGGCGCGAGGCGGCCAGCAGCTTGTTTCGAGTTCAACCGTTTCATGTCTGCCGTGTTTGTTCTAAGCATATGTGTGTGTATCTGTATTATATCTCTGTTTTATTCATTTGTTAACATTTTTACGTTTTTTTTCTTTGGTTAGTTAGCTTCCAGCTCGTATAACAATTGAATGGGACGCTTTCATATTTGGCCTGTAGCCATTCTAACCGTGCAGGATCTCTGCCTGAGATCCGATCTTTCCCCCCCAGAAAGAGAAATAATGCGACAGAGAGGCCAGTAAGCTCTCGAAGGGGAGGGATTCTGTAGAATGCATATATCGCCTATTTTTAGGAGCGAACTGATGCCTGGTTCTCTCCGATGAGCCGAACGTAGATATTGTAGGTATTCTACTTTAAAGCGTTTCCAAAAGGAGTTTAGTATAGACTGTTGGTGCTTCCAACGCTTCGAAAAAACTATTGCAGAACTATCGACAGAGTCTAAGGGGAGTCTGGTGGTCTCTGCCAGGGGTATCTTGTTCTTGTAGCCGTACATTAAATCCGCTGGGCTGAGGGCCTTTACGTCGTGTAGGCTGGCTGATACTGCTGAGAGGGGTCTATTATTTACCATGCTCTCAATGTCCGTAAGAATAGTTGCTAATTCTCTGTAAGTAGGGACGTTGGTGCCTAGCATCTTACGGAGGGGTCGCTTGACGGTCTGAACCATTCGCTCCCATCAACCACCGTGCCAAGGGGAACGTTCCGTTATAAACTCCCAACTTATCTCTGAAGAGGCGAGCAAGTTCTGAATTTTCCTATCTTTAATAGTTTGGAAATTTAGCCCGATCTCTTTGAATGCTCTCTTAAAGGTGCGCGCGTTGTCTGAGAAAATCCTCGAGACTGCAGTGTGCCTATTTAGGAATTTTCTAAGGACTAGCAGAAATTCAGAGCAGGAAAGATCTGGAACCAACTCTAAGTGCATTGCTCTGGTTACGGCACAAACGAAAAGGGTAATATAGCTTTTTGATTTTTCGCCTTTGTCGTTTTTCACGTAAATTGGTCCAGCGAAGTCTATACCCGTATAAGTGAACGGCGGTGTTTGATCGATACGGAAAGCTGGCAAAGGAGGGATTGGCTCCGCAGCTGGTCTTACCCGGAATCTCAGACAAACTTTGCAATTATGGATTGTCTTCCTAATAGCTTTGCGGGCGTGCAAAATCAGGAATCTAGATCGTATTTGATTCAGAGTGGCGAGTACTCCTCCAGAGTGTAAACATTTCTTCCCGTGGAATTGATCGATCAGTAATCTAACAAGCTCTTCTTTAAAGTAAGTGCTCTGAATGTATTTTAGCAAGGTTGTTTCAGCTATACTATATTCTTGTGAGCTGATGCTCCGATAACTTGTTTTGGGTCTTTGCGCGACTTTGGCAGGAATCTTCTGACGTAAGCGAGAGAACCAATAGCTTTGGCCCTGCGCACTACCCAAACTGATCCCCAGGGCCTCCGCTATTTCCCTAATGTTCACTCGCTTATCTGCGGCAACGATTTTCCGCACTTTTTCCACGTTTTCCTCATCAGTTGCCGTTTTTGGGCGTCCTGAACGTAGTTATCCTCGGTGCTTCTGCGATTTCTTTTTAACTCATTAATCCAGTTGGAAACAGTGGCAAAACATGGCGCAGAGTCACCGTACACCTCGTCTAACTTAGTTTTCACTTGGGTCGCATTCCAACCTTTGAAATAAAAATGCTTGATAACCACTCGAAACTCTTTTTTCTCCATTTTTCAAAATCACGCCGATACGTTGCACGGGAAAAGCGATCAAAAGAAATCGCAACAGCCAATCACCATAATATTTTGACTGCTAGCAGTCGAAAAGTTGTTGTTTCTAATAGCGGTGAAAGCGCGCCAAAATTCGAATTCTGAATCATTTTAAGAACCTGTTGAGCTACCTGTATATATATATATATATATATATATATATATATACATATATATATTTATATATATAAGTGGTACAGTAAGCGCTATGCATGCCCGAAAACGACATTTCAAATATTCCTCGTTGTGCGTAGCGTCCAGCGCGTTTATCTAGGTCGGTAAATCAGCTTCGAATTCATAAAATCACGTGAGATTTTCACGTGCTTTCCATGCGTAACCTCGCTCCTCAGTGCTGACGGCTAGAAGAGCTGAGCCCACTGTTAAAAGGGTTCCTGCTTTTCGTCGCCGACCTGTAGCAGACCTGCATTGAACCGTCGACGTCTATACCCACAGCAGCCGGACAACAATCGACGTCTTAGGCGGAAGCAGTTATTTTTGCGTCGCTAACGTAAAGCCTACATTTAATGCAGCCTAACACAACAATGAAACAAAAGACAAATATTGCACCAAGTTTCTATAAGAATTTACGAATCACTTTATCTGGGAAAGAAGGAGACTTACGAATCGCTTTATCTGGGAAAGAAGGAGACCCCAAGCAGCATATGAAGCTCAAATACCGTGATTGAAAGACACAATACAGCGTCAGAGATACGGGCGATTCTACACTTTAATTACTTACTTTTCAGAAAGAATATACGCATTTTAGGGTGTAATGAACAGATGGGCTTCTTCATACGTTCGTCGCTCATAGCTTAGAAGTTTCATACGCTTGTCGGTCAAACGCAGAGACCTGCTGCACGCCGTGGATCAGTACCTAATAACGTACTTTGAAAAGGCGTTACAAGGCGACGAAGATAAATGAGGCCATGCAGGTCGAACGCAGCCGCGAAACTCATGCGAAGTAGCTAATTATGTCCCAATCAATTAATTATGTCATTAGGTCGTGAGGCCAAAGCAAACGGCCGCCAAATGAAAATGATTGTAAACGTTATTAAAAACGTAATGAAAGAACGCCGGGGCACGGTGCAAAGGCACAGCACTTTTTATCACGTGTTTTATCACGGATTTAATCGACGTGTTACACAAGGGTTCGAATTTTCACCCAAGTACAGTCAATGTCCTAACAGCATCTAGAACAAATCGAATCGCGATGGTAGCAGATAGATTGAATAAGCGTTTCATTAGTTTAAGAAGAATCGGAGTCGAAAGACGCGTTTAAGATTCGTCCGCAATAGCAACATGGATGCGCTAACTAGCTTGTATCTCAGGTATTTTGGGCGATGATTGGTTCAAAACGCTGTGCAATACGACGCCGGCCAATAAAGTGATTTTATTTATAGCAGCCAGAGATATCACGGCCTCTCGTGTATCATCAGCGCAGGCCGACGCTCTCGACATGCCGCTATCAATGAGACCTTCAGCAGAGCCCTCAGATCATGCGGTCGTCCGTGCATCCTCGAACCCCCGGGCCTCTGCGTGGAGGACGGCAGGCGTCCAGACGGGATGACACTTACACCATTCGAGCAAGGCAAAATGCTGGTTTGGGATGCAACCGTTACCGACTCCTTAGCACCTTCTATGGTCGGTGGCGGCGCATCCGAAGCCGGTTATGCAGCCTACCTTGCGGAGACCAGCAAGCTAAGAAAATACTCATCAATTGGGTATCCCCACGAATTCTGGCCACTTGCGTTTGAGACCATGGGTGGTCCTGGTGTTCGGACCAGACAGCTGATCCGCAAAGTCGGCACTTTGTTAGATCAGTCAACCGGTGATAACAGATCGTCGTCCTTTTTTAAACAACGTCTGGATCTCGACATACAACGTGGAAACGCGGCCTCCGTTCGGGGCACACTTCTGAAGTGGTCTCGGCCTAGCCTAGACGAGGCGGACACGTGATAGTCACAATACATACCCGCTAGGCACACTGGCTTAGCTAATCTCTTGTAATATGTGTTCTACAAACATAATATAATATACGAAAAATAAATAGAATACAGATATAATTTATTTTCTATATATGTATATATATATATATATATATATATACCCTCACAGACTCCAAAAGTAAAGGCAACAGGAAGTACAGTTAAAATAGCAGCCAGAGATAAACAAACAAAGACCATGTACATTTTATTGTTTAGTATAGTCCCCCGAAGCTCAACACCTCCAGTCTAACGATTATCCAAAGTTCTTATGCCACTAGCAAAATGTGCAGAATATTTAAGACCCAAAATAGTCGTCGACGACGCATACCACGTCGTTGCTGCTCTGATATCTCTTTTTTAGGTTATACTAGTCCCACGAAACCAGGACCGGAGAATATGGAGGATGCTCGACAATTTTGAACCTTAATTCGCGTAGTTTGGCCATGGCAAAAAGGTGAGTCGTAGTGGCATCTTCCCGTTCTGGCGTGAAATGGCGGATTCAAATTTCATCGGCCGTTTCAAATCTCGTCTAAAAAAATCCAAATTGCTTTCCGAAATGAATACGCGTGTCAGCTTTTGCTCAATTGTTACCTCGTGCGGCAGCAACTTTGCTTTATTTTTTTTAATACATAAATGGTGATGTACTGCACCACAGCTAAAGCCCATCTCAACCAGAGTAAACGATAGTCTGAAAGTGCAAGGTCCGGAAAATATGGTTTGTGCTCAGTAAGTTCTCAGCCAAGGTCGCTTATTTTTTAAAGCTGATGTTACACACATGAAATCGTGCGTTGCCTGGTGAAGGATCTCTTTTTTTGTATAACAAAAGAAGGCTATTCGGGCTCGGAAAAGACTATTGTGCGCCTATAAATTTAGCAAGATAGTGCGGGGACAACTCCGTAAGAAGTTGTACCCTACAGGTCAGCCATTTCAAGAAAGCTTGCGAAAGTATGGCTTCACAAGCTTGGCCGTATACAAGTGTTAGCTTACTGCCTACAATTGACAATTGGAGTAATGTTTTTCATGGGAATGTACATAATTTGCGACCAGTGTCTGACACGAGCTTTGCCTAGACTGTCAGCCTGTCTGGGGTGAGATATCCATGGGAAGCGGTACGATGCGGTATTGTTGAGGACAGTGCTGCTAGACTAAATCATGAAGAAGACTTCTATGAATTGAAAAAATGCATACACTAGGCAGGTCAAAAACGTTCGTAGAAGCGCCTGTTCGTACGGCTTCAGAATGCTCGCGTTAAGTTCTAGAGTGCCGAAAAAAGCCGTCCCCTTCGCAACGAATAGCAGCTAAAAATATCATATGGGTTGGTTTCGGTTGTATTTTGGTGCATGTGTATATGAATACATATATTTGTATCGTATGGCTCAGGCTCTCTAACTCAGTATAGTTACTCAGTAGTATTTGAGTATATGTGTGTACATATATCAGCTTCGTGCCGTATGTGTCTTTCCAGCGTGTCTAGTGTTGACCTCGCCCATCGACATTCGAGCACTTGTTGTGTCCCGAGGCCAAGGCCAAGGCGTCGATGTGTCTCGGCGAGAGTTCGTCGAGCCAGATCGACGTCCGCATGGACGACGAAGGAGAAGCTCGCCGCCTCACAGTGAAGCCTTCGCTCAAAGCCTCCCTTCTCACTGTGCCGCACTGTCGATTCGTCCACTCTGGCCTTCTGATCGATGGGGCCCCCTTGCTTGAGCCGCGGACACAGGCGAAAGGCGAGAGGCAAAGAAGCACTCTGCTGACGACGCTGTTGTCGCCTCTTCCTCCTCGAATAGTGGTAAAGATGGCCAGCGAACATGGCCCACATCGCATAGGCGTAGGTCGTTGTTTTTGCCCGACACAGGGGGCTACCGAGGAGCGGTGAGAGCCTACGGTCGTTATGTTCTCTTGCGCCTTCAAGCCCCCTCCAATTTCTATCATCGTCGGTCTCTCTCTCTCTCTCTGACATGAATCCTTTGTTAACCCGGTCAGTGCCTTCTTTCCCTTTATTCGTCGCCTGTCTTCGGTCGACGAACGCCAAGGACGCAAGAATGCCCTGGCGGCCAAGAGCGATGCACGTGCAAAAAGCAGGTTATGCTGTGCTCCCTGTCGTCTGGTCGTTGCCGTTTGCTGATACACTGCGAACCTAACGACGAGTACGGCTCGAACGACTTCGGTGCGCCGGAAGTGTTTTGCCAGTTACCAGGGATCGGTTTGTTGTACGAAAAAAATAACTCTGTTGGTAACAGTTGATTTATGATGATATATATGTATGTACAATCATATATATATATATATATATATATATATATAAAATATATATAATTTATTATTACACCACCTTTCGGTATTGTTGATTACATTATTAGATCCCTGAGGATGCTGGAGACATACAGCAAGCAAAATGGTTTAACGATTAACGTATCGAAGACAAAAGCTATAAAATTCAGATCCGGGGTACCCCTGAAGAGAAGTGATAGGCTCAGCTTGGGCGGTGTCTCTGTAGAATTTGTCTCGGAGTTTACTTATCTGGGTGTTAAGCTAACGCTAAGCGGCACATCTTTCGCGGCCCACATATCTCAGCAAATTAATAGCAGCATCGTCGCCATGATTTCAATCTCGGCTCTTCAGAAGCTCTCAGTAAAAACAGCTCAAATACTGTTTAATCTGAAGGTGGCCTCGGTGGCATTTTATGGTATCACATTCATTTTGGAACACCTATCCGCTCAGCAGCTTAGCGCTCTCGACACGGTGAACGCAACGTTCATTAAGAGAGTTTTGGGCCTTCCTAGAAATGCACAAAACAGGCTAACTTAGAGTCTGTCGAGGACCACGCCGTTCATCGAGGATCTGGTAAACCGCTTTCAACTTCCAACCGCCGAGTCACTGCGAGAGTTCCGTCAGCACTTCGAGCAGAAGATGAAGGAAGTGCCAGATGCGTTCTACAAAACACCGGCAATGTTGGACAATACATAGATGGAACCGCTCTTCGAGCAACGACACGTTCTCACCCGCTACTCCGTCCATGGGTTCCACCACAAACTGCGCCACCCACGCACTGGGTTCCCTAACCCTTCCGATGAGTGTTGCTGCAAATTGTGCGGTCTTGTCTGCACCAAATATCATCATGAAACATGTCGGTCAGCGCCAGCTTTCTGGGCGTTAGGTCGCTGACATCTTCCGGAGATGCATATACAACATATTCTATATATGTCCGAGGTCAACGGAAACGAATGCCGTTTCCGAGATTTAATGAATACGTGTAATGTAATGTAATCAACAATATATATATATATATATATATATATATATATTAGATAGGATTTTGACGTATTTCATATATTGAGTTAAAATACTATAGAGGCACAGTTTTGATCGATGCAAATCTTCCTCTCCTTCGCTTTCTTCCTCTGTGTCAGTCATTTGACGACACACTTGTAAACGGTGGTGGCGGTGATGATGATGACAATGACCTTAAGGTCGACAATGATCATTCTAGTAATCATCATACCACATAGATACGACGAAACTCCTGACGTGCTTTGGACTCAAGGACCGAGTTTTCGTCATCACCAACCTTTTCTCCTTTATCGTCGCTGATCCGCTCAGTCAGCCAGCGTTCGCTTTGCGAAGTTCCCGTTGCCACCACATAGTCACACGTTCGGCTGCTCCCGCCTGCAGGCACCTCCGAAGTTCTAAAGTCAAGTTAATTTCCTGCTTCTATAGCTATTTCTAAATACGCGCACGATTTCTGCCTTAAAAAATTCGCGACTTGAAAATGTCTTCCTTGTTTTTCGTTACAGAGCCTTACAGGTACGTACAATGCAACCGACCAGCAATCACACAAGTCAAACCTGTTTCCTCGAATGCCATTAGGAGAAGAGGAACTCCGTAGGTTTTTCGGTGGCATAGCATTTGCCCATGCCACAAACGGTGTAGCATTAATGGCCGTTTCTGTTGTTTTTAGGGCCGCCGGCTGCTTTGCCTGTTTATAGCGTTAAAACGTCGTTCGACTAAATGAATTGTAAAAAGGCGTTGATGATACGACGATGTTTGTGTTTTGTGTTGAGTGTAAGGTATTACGCCTTAATGATCTGAAAGAAGACTTATCGGTGCTATGTCTGCAGGCACGGACGGGGTTACTGTTTGTTTAAGATCTGCCCGGTGCGCCAGTAACAAAAATCTATTAGTCTGTTGCGGTAGTCTATTAGTCTTCTTCATATATACGCACACATCCAGATAAATAAACATATCTTCTGTGCCGAACGTCCACATACGACGTATATGGAGTCCATACGGCGTTTGTGCCTGACCATCACCCTTACCGAGTAAAACTTGCCAAGCAACCAAGACGTGCAGTTTCTCGTGCCCATCAGCTTAGTAAATCTGGCTTGCATATTAGACGCGCAACGCGCGGATTTATATAGTAGATAACATTTGATTTGAAAAAGCTAACAAAAGGCAAAACCTAAACTATTGTGGCACCTATGACTTTGAATGTAGCGCTTATAGCAACTGGCGGAAGCTTTGGTCAATTTCTCCATTCGTGCGCTCCTGATGAAGTGGCTGTGATGTGTCGCAGCGCAAACAATATTGTGTTCACAATCAAAGCCGTGCTCAGAAAGCTAAGAGGGCTCGAACACTGGCATATTATTAATTAAAGGCAACTTAACATTTTTGCACGCGCCATTGAAAACAGATCATTATCGTCCTGTATCGCTTTTACCTACCTGCTTAATCTATATTATACATAGCATATATGCCGGTACGAACAATGCCAAATATTTTGTATATATAATACATATGTACCACGAGCGTTCAACTAAAAAATGCAGACGTTACATTTAGCGCCGATTTTAAAACTGGATTGCACGAGCTGGCATTTTAAGAGAATCTACATCTGACCTTAAGCATTATGATGCTATTGTTTTGCCTAGAATAATATTTTTTTCTCAAATGCATTGTCCTTCTGCAGCAGTGTGATCAGGTTGGTCTATAAAGTGTTCATACCGTGATGGCCCAATACAGCCCGGAGTAACTCGTTATTGATTCTGTCGTATGCTCAGAAAGCGTCCGGAAAAATGTAGACCAAGTAAATAATTTAATGCGCTTAATGCTACCTATATAGTTAATGTTGGAATGGAGATGTTGTCTTTCCTACACAATTTTGATCGCAAGCCGTTTTGCATTTCCCCAAAGATTTTATTTTTCTGCGCGATATACTCCTTTAACCTAGTATATACCACTTTCATTACCAGTCTGTGTATTATTATTTCTCATTTCACTCACATACACGCTCATTCTCATGTTTTGCTACGTTGCGCTTCGAATTTATAATTTCAGGGCCGCGTAGTTGCCGTGAGAAGTGCCACCCTTTCCTAAGATGATTATCACCTATTCGGCTACCATCGCCTTGTTACCGAGAGTCACCTTGCTCTTCTCTCTGCATCGGTTGCCTATGCGTATAATTCGTCTCATGATTATAACATTATTCTCATATGTAGTAAAACCTTCTACTGTCATCTGTTCTACTAGGGCCTAGTAACGATGGGCGCATCAGCACCCGAACAAAGCGATCCATCCACCTCGTGCGTCTCTCGCGGAACCACTACCTACAACTCGCCACCGCCCTTCAACCCGTGCTCGGGCCACTTGTCACAAACCGTGTCCCGTCGACAGAGCTTTATCCGGTCGGAAAGAATGGTTCTTATCTGCACTCTCGTCTCGCAGCACCACGATCCGCACTCGAGCAGGAACTACCGTCGTCCACAGAGCAGAAGTTGGACCCAAGGCCGTCGATTCGACTAGGAATTGGTGCAGACCACGGAGAGTTGCTTGACAAGATAACCATTGTGCAATGGAATGTAGAAGGCGCTTCGCGGGCTCTATTTTTACTACCACAAATATCACTTTAAGGCATCGGTGCCATCGTTCAGCCTTCTTCAGGACGTGGTCGACCGAGCGGCGGGGTATCGGTGCTGTACAGCCAGAAGCTTAAGGATGTCAGGGTAGCACTTGCAGTTGACGATTTGTTGGTACTGAACGGCAGCAGATGTAGTATCATAGCAGTTTATGTTCGTCCCTCGACGAGTGAGAATACGTCGGTTCTGATCGACAAGATCACTCGCGCAATACATGCCCTTCCTTCTTTGTCCACTCCACTCATCCTGGCCGGTAAATTAAACACACGCATCGACACGCCGGATGAACTACGTACACGCACTCTGCTCGCGGACTTCGGATGTCGTCTACTCTCCGATAGCATCTTCACGTTCGAGGGTTTCATGGGGCGGTCGGTAATCGACATATTTGCTACAAACGTCCAACCGGAAAGATCTCTTTACATTGGCAAGAATAATTCGCTATGCGAAGAGCTCTAAGATGGCACGTTATAGTATGAATCGAGTTGTTTCTCACGCCGCGAGAGGCAGCTCCACCCGGATGGAACGTTGGTCTTTCTAAGACGCTGGAGACCCGACCAAATTAGTCTCCAAGCTGGCAGCCTTGCTCCCTGTTCCACGCGATCCAGACATCGATTCGTACACCTGCACTTTAACCGAACTCCTGAAATCGTCAGTGGCAGAGAGCGCTCGTGGTTGAAAGCGACATTCTAAATGGTGTCTACTGCATTACAACTGACTCGCACGACGGTATCGCTGGTACCGTCGGATACTCGAATCAGCCCGTCCGCAGCATCTTGCAAAGGAAGAGGACAAGCTAGTGATAAGGGCATAGAAGGAGCCGTACAGATGGCTAACGAGAGACAGGCCGATGGCATGCCCTATCAGCCCTGATGTGCTAATAGAGCATTTTAGCGGGATGTACGCGGCGACAGATACCATCCCTCGAGCGGTCCCATCATATACCTGGGACGGGACAAGGAAACCACCGTCATACGTGAGACCGTTTAGGTGCCGAGTTTTCGGTGTTTGAGGTGCTGCGTGCGCGGGAACATCTTCAGTCGAACAAGACGGCTGGGTCGGACCTGAGCCGTAACGAACACCTAAAGTGTGCGGCTGACATGTTTTCTTGTTGGACGAGTCTGTTTAACGCCTGCCTACGTCATAGACGTTTGTCAGCAAGCTGGAGCGATGCTCTCCTTAGCATCATTCCGAAGAACAAAGGCAGCCCTCATGACGCATCCTCATGACGGGCGATTCGTGAAGGAGAGCTGCTGCTACAAGCTGCTGGCTCTCCTCATCACCCGGCGGTTGACAAGGTACCTGGAGGCTTGCTCCTGTTTCCCGCCTGAGCAGTGTAGATTTCGTGCGGATATTGCTGCAAGAGGTGCACCAGGCGATCCGGAAGCCAAACCAAGCACTGTCTGCGGTGTTTGTGGATTTTAAATTTGCGTTCGATATGGCGCCACGAGACGATAGTCTAATGAAATGTGCTCAGTGCGGGGTGCCTGAAAACATGCTACTGCTGATTAAAGCCAAACTGCAGGAGAATTCAGTGAGCACAGACGACGGAGTAGCCCTCCTAGACCCGTTTGTTCAGTCTACGGGTGTAGCATAGGGTGATGATCTGAGCCCACTACTATTCTTCCTATTGCTGCGCGATTTGCCTGTACGCGTTCAAGGCTAACTCGGACACGCAAAAACTTTGCTATATGCCGATGATTTTGTGATTTTCAGAAGAAGTCGGTTTCACGTTCAGCAGGCGCTGGCAACGGACAATGGACAACGAAAGAGAAAACGAGGAGGAAAAAGGGAAAAACGGGAAGATCACGGAAAAGACGTCGAAACAAACCCCGAAGCAAAGACGAAAGACTGAAACACCTGCAGACGCGAGTGATGATGAGGGTAACGAGAACGATGGGTGCTTAGAAGATAACGGACCATGGCTGGATTATCTTCAGTCAAAGACTAAGGGCGGGGTCAAAACCGTGCCTGAGTTGCCTGTAAAGGCTTGGCCAATGAGAAGAATTGAGCCTAAAGACGCAGACGGAGTTGCCGAGCAGATGCGCACCTGGTCCAAGGTGTTGAGTCAACTAATCGTGCGATACCCGCATACCCAGATGTTCATCAAGGACGCCGTTGGGGAGGTAGGTAAGTTTTCCCTAAAATTAAAGCGTCTTTCCAAACAGAGAGACCGTGAGTGGATGGGAAAGCTCGAAGCCGAAAAAAAGCGGGTAGAGTCACTCGAGATCGAGCTATCAGAACTCAGGCGGACATTCACGCAGGCTTCGGGCAACAATGAGGTAGACGCCTTACTAAAGGCTAAGGCCGAGCTCGAGGAAGAAGTCCGAAAACTTGCTGGGGTAAACAGGGTGCTCGAGCTGCACGGAAACTCACTGTGTTCGAAATGTAATCAGAAGCTCGATAAGGAGCAGATCGAGGCGAGAGAGGCCGAGACGGCTGCAACGATCGACACGGCCTTGGAAGCGGCAACCCGAAACAACGACGTAGAGGAGACGGCACGCATAGTGTTAAAGAGATGGCCAGAGAGATGCTTCAAAAGGGTGAAGCTAACCCATAGGGGGATTGGGAGCCCTAGAGAAGCGCGAGGACTCATTCTGATGAAGGGATCGGAGAGAGACAGAGGACTCATCGAACATGTGCTTCCTCAGTTTCCCGGTGCGGCAGCGCTGGCCGACCTTAAACCAGGAAAGGTGGCGGCACTTAGATGCAAAAGCGACTTTGAGGTCGTCGGCGACGGCGAGATAGACGAAGAAGGGGAGACAGAGGGAATACACCAGAGTCCCCCGGAGGCGTCACGAACGCTAGTAGCCGGGATGGTCCCCTTGGGGGCGACCTCGGCCGACTTAATTAGGCTTTTTGGTAGACTCCTGCATACCCTTAATGTAGATAGGCGGGAGGAGGCACCAGCTGTGGCTGTGACCGAGGAGCTGGGAGACTACACAATCCCTCAGATCCTTGAGGCGTGCTGTCGGGTACTCGACTGTGATGTCGAACTCATTGTTGAACACCGCCCGCGGATCGAAGCTTACCAAAAGAGACAAACGTCTCAGACCAGACGTGGGCGACCCATACCACTGTCCGGGTAAGGAAGATTGAGGGTAAAACTGCAGCAGAAACGCTCATGAGCATGCGAAAAAATGCAGACCTCAGAGCGGCGGGCGTAGTATTGGCCGCGCGCAGAGGACTAGCCACGACTGAAAGTGGGGACGTTCTCGTTAGAGTGACCGGCACAAAGGCATCAGCAGGCACATTTGCTGAGACGCTAGCACGATCGATCAACACAAAGGTTGATTGCCGAGACTCTGGGGGACCGCCAAAGACGATCGTACTGCGCGACGTGGACCCGTTTGCGGACAGCGACAGCATCGAAAAAACGATAAGGCGAAAGTTGAGCATGCCGGCAGATATGCGCATGCGCACAGAAAACCCGCGGTCCGGCAGAACAGGGCGATACCAGTGTCTGGTCGTGCTCCCGACTGCGGCGGCAAAAAGACTAGTCGACATGAAGCACCTGCAGATCGGTAACACCACGTGCCGGGCAGAGGATTGGTTTAGCGTACCAACATGCTTTAACTGCGAGAAGCAAGGCCACGTGGCTAAAGACTGTCAGGAGGAGAAAGCGCAAGGCCGACGCTGTTACCGGTGCGGCGACGTCGGGCACCTCCTTAGTGCGTGCACTAGCGAAACCGGGCTGCTGCAAAGTCGACGGGCACTCGGCTTCGTCAAGCAAATGCCCAGTGCTGGCAAAAAAACTTGAGGAGCTGAAAGAGGCTGCTCGTAAGAGTAAGCTCGAGAAGTTCGAGGGTGAAAGGAAGCGGAGAGAAGCATCCGAGCAGGAGGCTAGGGCGCGCCAGGAAGCGGCCGAAAAGAAGCGACAGCGCAAAGAAGCTAAACAATTGACTACGGACAGCGAGGGTTACAGCAGGAGAGGGCGTGGTGCCATCAGCGCCGCTGTCGCTGGTGCCGCAGCCAAGGGAGGGGAAGTCAATGGTACTTCAAATGATTAGAATACTTCAGGTGAACCTCAACCGGTGCAGAGCTGCGCACGATCTGCTTGAGGAGACGGTCCGGGAGAGGGGCATAGCATTATGCCTCCTTTCGGAACCGAACAAGAAGCGAATGAGAAAGAAGAGCTTTATAAATACCGATGAACGCATCGATGCTGCAACCTGGTGGACAGGAGAGGACAACGCCAAATGGGCAGTACGGGGTCAGGAGAGTGGCGAAAGTGGCTTTGCGTGGGTGGAATTAGACGGGGTGGGTGTTCTCTACTCGTGCTATTTTTCACCTAATAGGGAGATACAGGAGTTTCAGGTTTTCCTGGGTCAACTAGGCCGTAGCTTAGGCACGCACGAGGGAAAACCATTGATTGTTACCGGGGACTTCAACTCGGCCAGTACTGCATGGGGTAGTCGTAACACTTCGGAAAGAGGACAAATCTTACAGGAATGGATGGCAGAGCAGGGGCTTATGGCTGTCAACGACGGGGACGTTCCGACGTTCTCACGGGCAGGGAGGGAATCCCACGTAGATCTCACGCTTGCCAACGAACGGGCATTCACGGCGATAACCGGGTGGAGGGTCGATACGGTTCATAACCACAGCGACCACCGCTACATCTGCTTTGAGGTACGAGCTCCAACCGCGACGCTTCCAGCATCACCTACCCGGGGCAGACGGTGGCAGATGAGACAGCTGGAAAAGGAAGCGCTAGTAAAGGAGATCGACGCGAGGTGTCGGACGATGGGAGTGGGAACGGTGGACGAAAATCGACTCATTGAAACACTCATTGCCGCATGTTCAAAGGCTGGCCCGCCCCACCCGAACGGCGGAGGTGCCCGACGGCACCGGTCCGTTTACTGGTGGAGCAAAGAGATCGGGGAAGCGAGAAAGCGATGCACAAGGCTAAACAGGGCATATACTAGGCAACGCAGCTGGCTGAGTGGAAGGTTGAACCGAGGGGAGAGGGGGCTAGACGTTGACGAGCAATCGGCCACACTCCTGGAAAGTTACAGAGCTGCCCGCGAGGACCTTCAAGGCCTCATCTGGAAGAGTAAGGTACAGGCGTGGAAACAGCTGGCAGAGGACGTGGAGAGAGACGTGTGGGGGTTAGCGTACCAAATCGTTATGGACAGGCTTCGGGCGCCTTCTCCGAGACTCCCGCCGGATGTTCTAAAGGATCAGGTCCATAGCTTGTTCCCGGTTCACCCGTGGAGAGGCGACGGGGAGGAGCCTCTGGTTGCTGAAGAAGATATTCCCGAGGTGACGTTGGAGGAAGTCGAGCGAGCATGGCAGCGATTGACACCCGGTAAAGCACCCGGCCGGGATGGAGTACCTCCTGGAGCGGCGAAGCTACTGGTTCAGCGATGGCCGAAGCTGTTTCAAGCACTGGTGGTGCGTCTTCTAAGAGAAGGGCGATTTCCGCGGCTGTGGAAAAACGCCAACCTGGTCCTAATCCCCAAACCAACGGGAGAGAGCAATGCTTTAGCAAGTAGTTCTGCTTACCGGCCTATATGTCTTCTTGACACAATGGGCAAGATCTTAGAGAATGTTATCGTTGAGAGGCTCAACGCTGAGATTGAGCTCAAAGGGGCCCTGTCAGACGCCCAGTACGGTTTCCGTAAGGGAAAGTCCACGCTTGGCGCCCTTACACGGGTTTTGGAACGGGCGACCGAACAGTTAACAAGGACCCCGAAAACAAGAGACTTCGTTGTGCTCGTCCTCCTGGACGTCAAGAATGCCTTCAACTCGATGAGCTGGGAGGTGGCCATGGACGCAATGAGGCGCAAGGGCATTTCGCCATACATTCGCCGGATAATTTCATCCTACCTATCGGAAAGAAGGCTGTCGGCCGGCGGTCAGGAGTATGAGATCTCTGCGGGGGTTCCTCAGGGGTCGGTCTTAGGGCCGATTCTGTGGAACCTAGCCTATGACGGGGTCCTCGAGCTGCCGGACCTACCGGCGGGTGTTGAGATGGTGGCCTATGCCGATGACTTGGCGCTGGTTATCACGGCACGGGAAACTGGGGCCCTGGAGTATGCCGCTAATGAAGCCTTGGAGCAGGTGGCAGAGTGGATGGAAGACCATTCTCTAAGACTGGCCCCGCACAAGACGGAAGCAATGTACCTTACAGGCAGGAAGAAAACCCGGAACATCCGCCTGCGTCTAAACGGTCATCCTGTCAAGCTTGCTCGGACAGCAAAGTATCTCGGAGTGGTGCTCGACAAAGGTCTCAATGGATCGGCGCATATCCAGCATGTGGCTGGTAAAGCCCACAAGGTCGTGGCCGGCCTGGCGCGGTTAATGCCCAGAGTCGGCGGCTGCACAGAAGGCAGGCGGCGCCTGCTGGCCAGTGTAGCAGAGTCGGTAGCGCTATACGCGGCTCCAGTGTGGGCAGACATGGCGCTGAGGACGCAAAGAAACAGGAGAGCCCTTCGATCGTCACAGCGGCCGGTAGCCATTCGTGTCTGCCGGGCTTACCGCACGGTGTCGACCGCGGCCCTCTTGGTCCTGTCTAAGATGCTGCCATGGGATCTGCTGGCAAGTGAACGGGCCGAAAGATGGAAGGATGGCGATCTAGACTTAACGACGGCTAGATCGAGGACAATCGCCCGGTGGCATGAAGAATGGGCCGCAGTGCAGCCGGGAGACCCTCGGAGGCCGCCCGCGGGGAGCTGGACCAGAGACCTCATCCCTGACCTGAAGGCGTGGTACGACTGCAACCACGGTGAGCTGTCTTATGGTACGACACAGGTGCTGACCGGGCATGGCCAGTTCCAAACGTACATGGTAAGAATTAACAAGGCGAGTGTCGACATCTGCGCGTTATGCAGATCGGGTGAGACGGACGATGTCGAGCACACAGTTCTGCGGTGTCCGGCCCTCCAAAAAGCCAGAGACGCGGGTGCGACCACCGTGAGAGGAAAGTCGATCAAGAAGGTTGTAGCACACATGCTGACTTCGGCGAAGGCGTGGAGGGAGTCCTGTGCCTTTTTCGAGACTATCATGTCCTTAAAGGTGGCCAAGGAAACTGCCAGGAGAGCTCGTTTCAACAATAGCCCCCGATCCAGTCGAGAGGGAGCGCCCGTAGGTGACAGGCAAAGAAGGGGAAATAGGCAGCAAAGGCGAACCAGCCTTGGGATTAGGCAGGGACAGCCAGGGACGCTCCAGGCGATGACTCTCGACGCATCCCCAGGTGGCGGAGCTGTGGAAGGCGTTAACGGTCTGGCTGACGCGTCTGAGCTGCACCAAGGCAGACATGAGACGATGCCAGATTGGAGTAGAATGTAGGAGTTGGTGCAACACCACTCCCATGGATTCGAAGCAATGCCTACGCAGTTACCGATCCCTGGGGGTGGGGGGGAAGCGGGTTTACTGGGTTTGCGAGTCCCAGACTAGTCACCATGGCTGGGGTGGCGCATGTCCGTCTGGATTCCCGTAATCCCCCTAAAGTAATGCTGAGAGGTTTCAGCAGTAAACAAAAAAAAAGGCGCTGGCAAGGCTGTCGGGGTATGTGGAAGAGGCTGGCCGGACAAGACAGAGGTCATGAAATTCCGACGCGATGGCCGTCTTGCGCTGGCTGCAAGTGTTAGTATACGAACTCCTTCGAGATTATCCTTACGAACGACGCTGGCTTTGCTCAACATGACGGTAGCGCCAGTCACATCCTACGGTATGTAGGTCATCTGGGATTATATCTCGTCGGCGCAACTCGAAAAGCTCGAGCGGATTAAGCGTGCATTGCCTGAAGCGGGCTCTGGGTCTGCATCGTATATCTATAAACTGATACGTCTATCTGCAATGTGACACGCCGTTGCTTATAGAGAAATTAAAGCGTAAGTTCAAACTCCCTTCCACTCCGACCTACGTGCAATTTATCAGCTCTTGGGAGGGGAAATGGCGTAGATGGATCCTGATTTCTATAGCACGGGTGCAAGTACCTCCGAAACATGAAAAGAGGCTGGACGAACGAACCAACACGTTCTCACGCGCTTCGCTGTTCACGGCTTTTATTACGTTTTATGCGGGACAAGGGCGGGGGTTCATGCACCTGCAGATACATGTATCTATATAGGATGTCCCAGGTACCACGCGGCATTGAGTCCTGCGGTACCGTCGTTGAATAGTCTATCAGATGCGACTCAGCGCAGGCAAGGTGCGGATGCACAGGGGGTTAGCTTTAACCACATTTAATGCTCGTATAATAATTTGAAACGTTCATACAAGATCATCATTTTTTATTAAATTTAAATATAAAAATAGTAGCGTATTCTTATTGCAGGAAAGATAACGCATGGTGGCGTCTTTCCCTGGGTATTATCCCGGACACTTATCTTTTTCAATTAGGATAAGCAACTCTAGCTATAGCGCAGTATCCTCTAATAGAGGCCCTCTGTAGCCCTCGACATCCAAGATGAGACGCGGTAAGCCTGTTAAAGCCCATATTAGCGGTAACAAAACGCAATCCTACTCCCACAATCGATATAAAGGTTAGAGTAGTAAAAGACGCAGGCGCCAGACAACGAGACGAAGCCTCGTTAAACGATGTTCTCTTTCAAGGGTCAAATCTTCTTCCAGACATTCTTAAGGTTATCTTTCAATTTCGCGGCTACAGAATAGCACTAGCTTCCGATATAGAGAAGGCTTTCCTGCAGTTTAAAATTAACCCAGAACATAGAACTTTTTGAGATTCTTTTGGCCACTAGGCATTTCGAAAGATTCAATAGCACCAATAAAGGAATTCTGGGGTACAGTACTAGATTTTGGCTTGATTTGTAGTCCATGGTTACACTGCCAGGGCGTCAGGCATCATCTAGAAGAAGAGATTAAAAACAGACCCGAACATGCAGATTTTCTAAAAGAAGTGTCACTAAGTTTCTATATGGATGATATAGTTAGTGGCTCTGAAACTATTTGCGAGGGCAAAAACAGATTCGGAATCCTTCACAACGTCTTTCAAGCGGGTCATTTCTCTTTAAACAAATGGGCGACCAATTCACAAGAATTAGGAACATTTATTCAGGAAACCCTACCAAATGCAACTGTGTCTTTCAATAATGAACAGTTTAAGTTGCTTGGCATGCTTTGGGATCAACGTTCCGATTTGATAGGCGTTTTCACCGAAAATGCAATCGCCTCACTAAGAAATAACAGCCCGTCGAAGAGATCTCTATTGAAAGGACTGGCGCAGCTATTCGATCCACTAGGTATCATGTCACCAATTACTATTAACGCTAAAACGCTACTCCAAAAGCTATGGCAGCAAAAGGTTGACTGGGACGATGAACTGTCGGACACAAATCGCGCAGAATATCACAATATTATTAGCCACTTGGAGAACAGCGACGCACTGAAAACGCATCGTGTAATTGGAGACAAGCACAACAAAAACATCCTTAAGCGAGAACTGCACATCTTCTGCGATGCTAGCCAGTCCGCTTACGGTTGTGTCATCTACCTTAGGGAAATGTGCATGAACGGCAGTGCATCGACTTCTTTTGTTATGGCTAAGACGAGAGTCGCACCGCTCAAGGCAAAACCTACCATACACCGCTTAGAATTATTGGGCGCGTTGATAGCAGCTAAACTAACAGCGAAAGTGAAACATTATTTTAACCACCCAATCGATTCTATTTCGTTCTGGTGCGACAACGCATCTGTGTTGGGCTGGGTAAGAGATTCCCCTGAGCGTTGGAAGCCGTTCGTAGCAAATAGAATTAAAGAGATACAAAAGCTCTCTAACCCGGCCGACTGGAGCTATGTTCGCTCCGAAGACAACCCTGCAGATATTCTCAGCAGAGGAACATCACTTGTTGCCGATGACACCCGCGAATTTTGGCTTTACGGGCCGAAATGGTTGAAGACAAATGGAAAACCATTAATTGATCATAAACTAAATATTCAGAGTTCCTTGACTCCCGACTCCATCTCAGTAGAGAGGCGAAGAGATACCTCCAATTTTAGCATCGCTCTTGCATCGCAGTCAGTACGGTGCAGCTTATTAGACGCCTCACGATTTTCGAACTGGTCAAAGGCGGTGCGCGTTTGTGCATACATAATTCGCTTTGTCACAAGGTGCAGACGTCCCAAGGCACAACCGCAGGTGTATTTTGACGCACATATCACTCCGTCCGAATTCGCTTCGGCATCCACTTGCCTTATTCGCAACATCCAACACACACATTTTACCAATAAGATCGCTTCGCGATGCACCAACATCTCTAAGTCAAGTCTTTTGTACCAATACAACCCGTTTTTAGACAACTCAGGGTTGCTGCGTTGTAAATCCAGATTAGAGAAGTCAAATGAATTTTCCTTCAATGAGAAATACCCAATAATTCTCCCAGGAGATAATCAATTAGTCGAACTGCTAATAGATTAGGTACATTCATCAAAATGTCTTCACTCCGGAGGCATCGCGGCAACATTACATCATCTAAGATTGAATTATCTAATCTTGCGAGCTCGTAAAGCGACCAAAAAAATGCTGAGCAACTGTAAAGTTTGCCTTAAATTTCGTGCTAAACCAGCCGTAGAAAAAATACCACCTCTACCAGCCTTCAGGCTTGAGCGCACTCCACCATTCACATTCACTGGAGTAGACTTCGCAGGGCCAATCTACGTAAAAACGTTTTGTTAGTTCTGCGAAGATTCATTAACAGACACTCTGCAGTTTCAAAAATATTTTCGGACAATGCTCTTACTTTTCGTAAAGCATCGAAAGAGATGAAATTGATTTTTGAAAATATAAAAAATAAAGACACACAACACCTACTTGCGATTTCCGAGATTGAATGGGAATTTATTACGGAACGTTCACCGTGGCACGGAGGTTGGTGGGAGCGTCTAGTGCAAGTTGTCAAACGCCCACTACGAAAAGTCCTAAGGACAAACACACCATCTTTTCGGGAACTAGCCACTATACTTACGGATATTGAAAACATGATTAACCAAAGACCACTTACACACACAACCACAGACTCTGACGAGCCAAAGGCTTTATGTCCAGCCGATCTCCTCTACGGGAATAAACATAAACTACCCCTTCCGGAGACATCAAGATTGCCCAATACTCTACAAGATACTTCAGCAATAATATTTTCCAAAAGATGGAAACACCAGCAATCCATTCTGAACTCTTTTTGGAAAATATTCAAAGAAGAATACCTACAATACTTAAGATCAGCCCACCTTAGAAACCCAACGGAAAGCAAACCACTCGCAGTTGGAGACATATGTATTCTGCAAGATGCCGCTCCATCGAGAGCCTTCTGGCCTCTCTGCCGTGTGATTTCACTGTCAGGGGGAGCCAGATCAGATCTCCGTAAAATATCTTGTCTAATTAAACTTGCATCAGGTCAGACGCTTAAAAGACCAATACAATTGTTATATAAGCTAGAAGTCAACTAAGTGATATGAACCAAGAATCTTTTAGTGTTGTATGTTTGGTTATCCGTTTGTTGCACAGAGACAACAACCGCTGGCTTCTAGCAAACTCTGCAGTCACCCGCGAAACAAGATGATTATGTTGATGTAAAATACTTTGATATTCAAATGTCGACAAATATTTAAATACGAAACACAAACGCTAAAACGTTCGCTATTGTAACAGAGTATGCATTTGCGCGCTTAGAAGCGTCATCCCTCACCCTCGACTGCCGCTTCCGAGGGGGGAGGGTGCGGTCATATACCACCAACACCGCCGTGACGGGACCGCCGCTACTCTCACACATACACATTAAGTACAGAAGCGCCTGCACGCCAACGCTATGCAGCCGCTTCGGGGGCAGTGTTACGCACGACATCTCCGATATCGAGCGTTGAGCATTTGGCGCCGCAGTTTTAGTTATTTTGGAGCGCGCCAGCAGACGCCACTCGTCTCAGATATGATTAATATGCTACAGGTCAACGGCGTCAGGTCAGAATACGACACCACGCGCACTAAGATGCGCACTAAGAAGCGCACTAAGAAGAAACACGAATCTGTGTAGAGAACAAGAGTGAAACTTGTACGATGAATAAACTAGGTCAAGAGGTGAGAGGGACAAGCGAAAGGTGAGGCGTGGTTCGTAGTGCTAACCGAGATCGGACCGAATAGTCACTCGCAAACCAGCAGTCAACGGGAGTGGTTAGTTGCCACTCTATAAGGTAGCCGCGGGATATCTCGCCTTCGGGGAGATACCCAAACCCCAGTACGTACCACCTTCGCTTGGCTACCTCGGATCCTCGCGATCTACCCCCAGATCTAATTGTTGTCAATTAGTAATAAGCGTTAGGTACGTAACATTTAAAGCATAGGTCTTACAAATGGGTCGTCCAAATGATCTCTCGGATAACGAAAATACAATAATTGATATACATGCTGAGCTCGGTCATTTAGTAACAGCTATAGCAACCAGATTAGGATGGCATAAGAGCACCATCAGCAGGTTCTTACATCCTGGTATGAACCAAAGGTGCAGATCTAACAGTGGGCGTAAGCCGGTTCTGACTATTCGAGATCGGCGTAGGATCATACAGTTGGCTACTCATGACCAAATGGCTTCTTCCAAGATCAGGACCACTTTGGGAGTCCCATTGCACCGATCCACAATGTACCAAGTGTTAAGTTCTGACAAAAACGTGCGATACGCGAAAGGGAGGCTTATGCTGCGACTGCAACCGAAGCACATTGTCGTAAGGCGTGATTTTTTGCATAGATACCAAACTTGCGATAACGAGTGGAAAAACATCGTCTTCTCGAAGGAAAATAAATTTAATTTTGATGGCTCTGACGGCTGTCAGTACTCTTGGTATGGCTTACGGAGGGAACCTAAACGGTTCTCGAAACGTGTGGCCGATGGTGGCTCTGCAAAATATTGGGGCGCGTTTGGATAAAATGAGAAGTCTGATCTAGTCGGGATTGTGGGCCGACACAATTTCGACAAGTACCAGCGTATCGTCGGTTCCGAGTTAGAAACCCATTTCAGAAGGATTGGGGGACCTGACGCAGTTTTTCCACAAGACAACGCCACGTTTTATACATCGGCTAGCACTATAGCCCTTTTTCAAAAACAAGGAGTGCCACTTTTTGACTGTCCGGCAAAAAGTCCAGACCTAAATCCCATCGAAAATCTCTAAGGACATTTGGTGAAGCTGATTTACGCAAATGGTCAACAATATGATAATTTGTCGGGCCTCAAAGCAGCTGTCCAGCAAGCATAGACTGATATTCCACTTTCGTACTTACAACAGCTCATTAACTCCATGAAAGGCCGAGTTTACGCTTTGATTCAGAAGAAAAGACGAGAAACCGTTTTCTAGAATAGAATATGCAGCATCAAATAGGTCATACAGCCTTGCTAAGAATCGAATACTCCGTAAGGCGTTATTGTTGCTAATATTTTGCAACACTGTTTTTTTACACGTTTTTATTTTTTGTATGAACCGATTGTGAGATTGCAACAAAATTAACACCATATACGTGGTTCGTCTTGTACATCATGCCATTTAAGCAAATCAAGCCGAAAGTATGACCAAAAAACATAGTTGCTAATTTTTTGTAACGAACTTTATAAATTATATATGTATATACATATACGTTCTCTTCACATACAAGTATTCTAGTCAAGTGCACATCTGTAATTGTAAACATGCAATTCCGTTGTTTTTTCATTAGGGACCATACATTCTCTATTCGTCTGTATAAATCAATTGTGTTATCTAGACTTTTAGATTACTAAAAAGGCTCCGTAGAAGGTGTGATACCGAGCCGAAAGCTGTCAACCTTCCGTCGATATTAACTTTATTTAAGAACAACGACGTATGCTAACTTCACAGCTTGTGAGCCTAAATCGTATCCGCTTCTTTGAAGTACGAGTAAACAACAATAGGTGCCAAAGAAGACTTATACGTAAATATATCACACGAATTGAAATCAACAGTGCATAATAGATTTGCCTAGCGTGCAGCCAGAGAATCGCACAATAATTTGTAGGCTTCTCTGTCTACCAGCCTTTCCCACACCTCTTTACCTTAAAACTTTAGCCTTAATGGGGAGTTGGATGGTAATGCACTATCTGTTTTTATTGAGACATCTGTGCTCCCCGTTTTTTTCGAGTATGCTCGATGTTTAATCTACTCCGGCATTCACCTTGTTTAAATCGGGAACCATGAAAACCAATTTAGGAGTGGCTGGTCTGGGTCTCGAACCCAGGCCTCCCGAACGCAAGGCAAAGGCTTTTGCCACTAAGCCATCTTGCTCGGTACCTTATAGTAAATAAACATGTTTTCTTTTCTATTCAATTGACTTACCCCGGTCATCGATAGAGACAAAACATGCTTTTTGGAACATCGCCTAAATATAACCAAGAGAGACCCGGTCAGCACGTCGGCACAAAGATGCTTAGAAATCCGTCAGAAGTTAGGTTGCATTTATGCTTAGTGTCACATGATTTTCTGTATACAAGCTCAGGAGTAAATAGAATAAAGTTTCAAACGGTCTTTGTCACTTGATTTACGGGTGGATGTTCGATAGTTGGTCGATTGTATGTGGGAATTTAGCAGTCATTTTTGTAATAGAGGCGTTTCAGCCTTATCGGTGGTTGCTTTTCTTATTTTGGTAGAGGAGAGGGGATATTCTTCTTACAAGCTTTAATAGCATGTTTGTATAACAAAAAAAGCGTTTGGCATCTAGACCCTACATGAGCGATGAAGGCATGCAATTCATACTCGGTCTATGATGTAGAAGCTTAGCTAGCGTTTTAACGTAATCAATAAGCAGCTTTTGTTGTTTTAAACCTGTCCTAAAATCAGCCAAATATAGGCCATACTGCTTCCTGCAGTAGTAGTAATATTTGTCTTGCCTTAATACAGGCGCATCTCCTGTACGTTAATCTGTTGCTGACTGGACTATAGATGATCTGATTTGGTGGTGCCAGTATGATTAGGCTGCTGATGAAATGCTCATCATTGGTCTAGAATGCTCCCCGAGTTTTCTTGTACGGGCGTCGGGCTACGGGCGAATTACGACAGACACTTAGCTACGCAGAACGAGCTGAACTGCATTATTTGGTGGCTCCAGTTCTAGTGATGGTTAGTGGCCCTAGCTAGTGACAATGATAGGCCAGTCAGACTGGAGTAGAGATTTGAAATTCATCATCCTCGCCATGTGACGATTCGATGACGGAGAGATTATCAACTTTATCTACTAGTAAATGTATCTTCTATTTAATTGATATTACGTGTTTACGCAGTTACACAGAATTAAGCATAATGAAATGAAAATGCTCGCAACGGCTTATTGGCAGAATCAACATGCAGTGGAACACAAAACATAAGCTATCTTTTCTTTGCTTCTGCTCGGAACTATGATCCTAAGCCTCACATATACTATGTGCGTTATGCATAAGTGGTTTGGTCTGCAAGTAATATTCTAAAATCCATGTAGAGTGGCTACAAAATCTCATAGCCAACACCCTCTAAAACGTCTCAAAAGCTTCAGCAGGCTCTAGACACGCAGAATTCAACAATGCTAGGTGTGGTACTCCCGGTCGCAACCACTGCCTTCTAGGCATACGGGAAATGCCTAGCGGAGAACGTGACGCTGTCTTACCTGCATCTTAGCTCGTCCAAGTAGCTAGGATTTGTAGCAGAACATACGTACAAGCCGTAGAAAGGAGTAATTATGTTGAACTAGCTGAGAGATTGAGTACGGCTCATAAACACTTTCACACACCTGGGGCTAACCATGTCAGCATCCGAAATCAGTTCTCGGAATCACGTGCATGCGAGGGTGAAATCGTTTCTATAATATAAGCGGCAATAGATGGCCCTCAATCGCTGGTTATTCACGTGGCAGTTGCAATCGATGCTAGTTTTTACCTGCGGGGCACCGCTAATCCGGGAGAAATCAAGAATAAACAAACTTCTCGTAATAACTAAATATGGTTGTTGGCCTCACAAATATATATTTTTTATAGGACAGTCTTCTCCGGACGGCAAATTCATCTAGTTCAGTAATTCTTCATTGAGCTTGAAATTTCCACATATAGGGATAGGATAGTGCGATTAGAGGCAGATTTGGCTTCGATGTAATGCCAAAGTAATACCGAGCCTGGGGGGTGGGGAGGAATCCGGGTTTAGTGGGTTTGCGAGTCTCACACTAGTCACGCAGGCTGCTAGTGGCGCATGTGCATCATGCATTACCGAAACCTCCCAGAACAAAAAACAAAAACAAAAAAGAGGCAGATTTGCAGCAAGCAAATCCTCTCTATTTCTGTTACTCGATTAAATTCTATCAAGTTGGCCAGTCATAGATTGAAATGCAGGACAGTTATTAACAAAGAGAATACATGTGCAGTGCAATTGGCATACAACAAGGGTTTGGTTATAATGTAGGAAGTTTTGGAAAACAAATATGGACGAAATTGATATAGTACCTATGATACTTGAAAATCAATAAGACAACGTGCCACTTCTAATGTAGTAGTTTGGGAGTGAATAGTTTGCATAAATTTAACCAACGCAATTTCAGCTGTACTACATAAAAAATTAAAATATTTAAGAGAGAGAAAAGTTTTTCATAGTTTTCTTTAAATTCGAAGAAGATTGTTCTCAAAAGAACGATCTATGAGGGGTCATCAAAGCAAATCAAACTTAAATATGTTTCGTTACGTTCACCTTGCACTTAGAGAAGAATGGCAAATTTAAACAGCATTTAAATTCTTGAATATATATATATATACACATCGGTACGGTACTAGATCAAATTCTCTCTTTTTTGGTACTCGATTAAGTTGGCCAGTCCGAGCAAGATGGCTTAGTGCCAAAGCCTGTGCCTTGCATTCGGGACGACTGAGTTTGATATATATATATATATATATATATATATATCGCAATTCCATTTATTCACACAATTAGTGTCGATAATACCTAAATACAAAGATTTGGCTCGGCGTCGGGACCTCGCAAACACGGTTACAAGAACTGTATAAAATATAGACATATACAATATACAAAGTTATGATGACACGGGCCAGCTGATTTAGAGACCCAATGTCTCTGCAAACAAGACCGTAATATCTAGAGCATTCGATATGACAATAATTACGTCTGCAGTCGACACCGGGGTCGTGGAAGCCTTCTGCACTGCATAAGTGGTGGTGGTAGCCGTGTACTGAAAAACGCACTATCACATGGCGATTTGGTCGGTCGGAACCTTTCCACGCGTCGTCAGTCATTGCAGGTGTTGTTTATTTTGCAATAACATTGCATTTAAAGATGGTACATAATTACAATACAATTCATTCATTTAATACAATTTGAACACTTCAGCGACCGTCCCACCGGGCGAAAAAGTGGAAAGACCGCCGATGCTTCTGGCAGCTTGCTGCGTGGTATTTAGCGCATATCTGCGAGCAGAACCGGCAACGACATTGATCGCCAACTTGGTGAAATCCTTGGGTCGAACAGAATTGCAGGTGTTATAAATATATCAGGGTCCATGTCGGCCAGTTTGTTCCCTTGAAGCTGAATGAACGCCTTGTATGCCTCCGTCTCCTGCAGCCCATACATCTTCCGTATGTCTTCTACGGATAGCGAGGTCCCTGTCAGTACATAAATCAGGCGGTTGCGAGCGGAGGAATGCACGCCCAGCACTCGCTTTAAGAACGCAGGCTTAACTCTCTCCTGCGTTGCGAGGTCGTTCATCTTAAGGTGTCGCTATATCAACTGCATTCAGTATGTAGCCGTTGGCGAGACTTTAAGATGGCATAGAAGCAGGACGGTGTCGATGGAGAGCTTCTGGGGCGCTTCGATTGTTGTTGACGCAATCAGAGCCTTTCTCACCCGTTGTTCAACATGCAAGTGGAACGCAGTCCCTATTGTGGTGAGAGTTATGTCGAGGTATGTAAAGGAATTTACATACTTGATTGGCGCACCCCCAAGGCAGAGTTTGTCGCTAGCAGCCAGGCGACCTCCTCTGCAAAATTTGAGCGCCTTAATTTTACTGTTGTTTATGGTAAGACCAACCTCGCTGACGTACCTCGACATTGTGCCTATTGCATGTAGTGTCTGCTCGTACTAAACATCATCAGATCATTAGCGCACAGAATGACTTTGACGAGCGGATGCTTCGTGGTCATTCGTGAGAGTAGATCGCTTATGAGGACCGCGAATAGTAGCGGGCTGATAATATCTCCCTGTGCGAACCCCGTCGTCTGCTCGAGACTATCGCGTATCACTACCTCGTCGTCGATTGAGATCATATTCTTCTGTAAAATAGGTCTGAGGAGTTCTAGTATCCTAAGTGGTACAGCAGATTTCGCGAGTTTCTCTAGCACTATAGAGCGTGATCCTCAATCAAATGCTGCTTTGAAATCTACGAAGATAGAATAAAGAGGCCGCCCGGGCCTTGCTAGCGTCGATTGCACTTCTTCCATTAATTATTGGCACGCCGAAATTGTCGATCTGCTCGTCCTACATCCATGTTGTTCATTGGGAAGGACTCCTCTGAACTCAAGAAAAGGTGTGAGGCGGCGGACTAGTAGTGTAATAGGAGCTTATAAACACAATTTTTCTTCGATATACTTCTCCAGGACGAGGATCTCACGGACAGCCTTTCCCTTTTGGAATGAAAATCATAACACAGTCTCTCCAGTTATCCGAAGCCCTTCCCTGAGCCAGGCAGGCATTAAAGAGGAATGCCTACTGCGGAGTTAGTACGAGGGCTGACTTCATGTGTTCGTTATAAATACCGTCAAGCCCGCATGCCTTCCGTGTAGGCAGATGAGCGATGGCTTCGTAAACTTCTGCAATTGAGAAGTTTTTCTCCAACTCATCTCGCAAGAGTTCGTCCACCTCGGACCATATACTGGTATACTAAGGAGCGTATGTTGGAGTTGTATCCTTGACCGCGAAGATATTTCTGAAGTGCGATTGCAGTGCGTCTGGCTTTACTGAACATGTGGACATGGTTGGCGTTCCGTGACGTAGCCAGATATTAGGCGCGCGTTCAGCTTCCATCAGTAGTTTTTGTTCGCGGGGCTCCTGGAATGCAGCTTTCGTGTTCTTAAGAGTCCTTCTGTACAGAGACTTCGCTGTACAAGCAGAGAGTTCAACGTGGGGTGAGACTTGTAAAGTTATTCTAGCCGGTTTTGAGCTCGTTTGGCCTTGGTGCAGTCTCTGTGTCACCACCGTCTATGTTTGAGCTTTAGTCGTGGTCTCACGCAGCTCTGGAGGCCGCTGGTCAAGAGGTCATTGAGAGCCGTAACATCGTCATCCGCCGCCGCTGCCATTGTTTTCACGAGCTGTAACAGCTTTCTTTCGTCTAGGCTGCGGGAGCCTGAGGGACAAGTATCTGAGGCACTGGTCGTGGCGTTAACGGCTACTTGAAGACCGATCAGGACGTGCCAAGTGATGCGTTCTCTTTTGCTAAGCGGCTGATCTGCGTCATGGGACATAAGCTCGTCATTCGAGAAATTCGTGGCAAACAGGTTTATCGCTGAAGACCCTATCAGTCCCATGAACTTAACCACTGCCGGATCGTTCGCAATCTAGAAACCAACGTTGGATAGCACATCAGTGAGGGCGACTGTTTTGCTATCACCCGGTTATATATATGTATGTATGTATATATATATATATATATATATACACATCCCCGCAGAAGGGCCTGCCTACCGTCCCATATGTCTTCTCGACACTATATGTAAGATCTTGGAAAACGTGCTGGTAGACAGGCTTAATGCCGGATCGAAGCCAAGGGGCTCTATCAGAAGCACAGTGTGGCTTTCGGAGGGGCGGTCCACGCCCTGGCAAGAGTACCGAGACGGGCAAGTGAGCAGCTATCGAAGACCCCCAAAACACGGGATTTTGTGCTGCTCGTTCTCCTAGACGTCAAGAACGCCTTCAACCCGACGAGAGAGGCTGGGATCGGTTCTGGGACCGGTCCTGTGAAACCTCGCCTATGACGGGGTTCTCGAACTGCACGGTCTGCCTAGGGGTGTCGAGATGGTTGGTTATGCCGACGACTTGGCCCTTCTGGTCACGGCCCGCAGTACGGGAGCACTAGAGTCAGCCGCCAGTGAGGCCTGGCACCGCACAAGACTGAGGCACTGTACCTAACAGGCAGGTAGAGGACGAAAAACATACAGGTCGAAGTAGCAGGTCACTTAATTGTTTTGGGAAAAAAGGCTAAGTACCTCGGGGTGATTGAAACTCGACAGAGGACTGACTGGCGCAGCGCACATACAGCACGTGTCAGCAAAGACCCGAAAGGTCGCCAGCAATCTGGCGCACCTGATGCCAAAAGTCGGAGGAGTTGGAGAAGAAAAGCGCCGCCTTTTGGCAACTCCTGCAGAATCCGTCGCCCTTTACGAAGGACCGGCATGGGCAGACAAGGGCACTTAAGACGGCATGCAACAGGAGGAAGCTGAGGTCGGCGCAACGGCCGGTGGCCGTAAGGGTCTGCCGCGCATTCCGGGAAGCGAGCAGAAAGACCGATGGACGGTGATCTGGACTCCACACGGGCCAGATTAGCTACTTTGGACTCTTGGCAGAATGAATGGGTGATGGCAGCAGTTCCTGGGGAGATCATTAAGGATCGCTGGACCAAAAGTCTGAACCCGTACCTACGGCAATGGTACGACGACAGACACGGCGAGCTATCTTATAATGCGTCCCAGGTGCTGACCGGCCACGGCCAATTTCAGACGTATATGGTTACGATTAACAAGGCCCAAGCCGACTCCTGCGTACTATGCGACTCGAGGGAACCGGATGATGTAGAGCACCCTGTTCTGCATCGTGGCAACCTCCAGGAAGCGCGGAACGCGAAGACGGGCGCTGTGCGAGGCCGACCGGTCAAGGAGGTAGTCACCCATATGATGACTTCAGCGGTGGCCTGGAAAGAAAGTATTACCCACTTTGATGCAATCATGTCCGCGAAGGTGGTCAAAGAGACTGCCAGGAGAGCTCGTCTTAGCGTCCACTCAGACTCTGGTCGAGAGGGGAAATCTGTAGACGGAAGGCGGGTGGGTGATAGGCAGGCGGACCAGGCTAGGCAAATACCGCAAAGAATTCCCCATATGATGACTCTCGACGCACCCACAGGCAGGCGGGCTGCGGAAGGTGTCAACAGCCTTCTTGAAGTTGCCGCCCCGCACCAAAGCGGTCCGGAGTCACTGTAGGAAGGCTGGGGTAGGGAGGAGAGGCAAACTGACCACTCCCGTATATACGAAGCGATGTCTAGCAGTAACCGTGCCCTGGGGGTGGGGGGAGGCGTGTGTTAGTGGGTTTGTGAGTCCCACACTAGTCACTGGCTGTAGTGACGCATCTACATCACGATTCCCGTAATCCCCCATATTAATGCTAAGAGGTTTTAGCATTAAAAAAAAATTATATATGTATATATATATATATATATATATATATATATATAATATATGCGGGGAAAGAGAGCCACAGACCTAATAAAGAAACCTTTTTGTGTTTATTGCCAGTTGCCTTTATTTTAGGAGTAACATACACTGCCTTGTCATTGAACGCTGTTTGAAAAACTCACTAAGGATCTAAATGTCTCGACAAACTGGCAGCAGATCTTAGATTCTGTAGCAGACAGCCTCCAATTCGACGTAATGGCAGACTTAGAAACGACGCTTTCCATTTGACACGTTTTATTTACTACTTATGTATAAATATATATATATAAAATGCGTTGCAAAAATGAGCAACTCATATTTTTGGTGACAATTTTGGCTTGATTAATTTGAATGGCTGACAATTTTAAGGGCATGGTGTACATGACGAACCACGGGTATGGTGTTAATTTCGTTGCAATCTCACAATCAGTTCATACAAAAAATAAAAAAAAAGTGTTGCAAAATATTAGCAAAAATAACGCCTTACGGAGTATTCGATTCTTAGCAGGGCTGTACGACTTATTTGATACTACATATTCTATTCTAGAAACGAGTTTTTCGTCCCTTCTTCTGGATCAAATCGTAAACTCGGTCTTTCATGGAGTTAATGAGCTGTTGTAAGTACGAAGGTGGAATATTAGTCCATGCTTGCTGGACAACTTTGAGGTCCGACAAATTATCATATTGTCGACCATTTGCGTAAATCTGCTTCACCAAATGTCCCCAGAGATTTTCGATGGGATTCAGGTCTGGACTCAATGCCGGCCTGCTAAAAAGTGGCACTTCTTGCCCCTAAAAAATAATATAGTGCTAGCCAAGATATAAAACGTGGCCTCATTAATTGCGGCGAGATTAAATATATTTTCAGTCGAGAGGAGGATATTTTTTCACTCGTTATCCCAAGTTTGGTATATATGCGAAAATTCACGCCGTGCGACAATGTGCTTCGATTTCAGTTGCGGTATAACCTTCCTTTTTGCGTATCGCACGTTTTTGTCAGAACTTAACACTCCGTACACTGTGCATCGGTGCACTGGCACTCTCAAAGTGGTCCTTGTCCTGGAAGAAGACATTTGCTCATGAGTAGCCAACTGTATGATCCTACGCCCATCTCGAATAGTCAAAACTGGCTTACGCTTACTGTTAGATCTGCACCTTTGGTTCACTCCAGGGTGTAAGAACCTGCTGATGGTGCTCATATGCCGTTCTTATCTGGTTGCTATAGCAGTTACTGTATGAATGAGCTCAGCATATGCCTCAATTCTTGTATTTTCGTTATTCAAAAATCTCTTGTACGACCCATAGTTTAAACATGAACTTTGTCGTTAGTTCGGAACAACGACTGAGCTGTAGAATCTTTTGCAGCTATAGAAGGATTGATTTAGCTAGAAGACAATATTCCTTCCAGGCGTATTTAAAGAGAATTAGAAAGACGAGTTCGGACATCTGCACTTTCTGCAACATAATAGCCCAAGACACACCGGAACATACGATGTTCCACTGCCCGGCATAGAGAGTACAAAGACGCAGGCTGCTCGGAGATACTTTTGATCTAACGGATGTTAGTTGTCGCACGTATGTTGCAGTCTCGAGAACAGTGGAACAGACCTGTGCGCACAATAACAAGGATCGTGATGACCAAAGAGGAGGCTGCACGACGACGCGCCGCCGACTTCATTGTTGGCGAAGTTATTGGCGTGATGGCGGGATGTGGTCTCGGCTGCGGTCGATCTAACGGATGGCGCCCGCATATGAGCTTTGTGAGGGCCTGATTTGCAAGAAACAATATTTTACAGAGTTTTAAACGAGAACCGGTGCGGATAGTTACACGATAGGTTGTGATAGTTATTATTTGATTTATTCAATGTAATCAATCATTCAGGGTGGGAACATGACATTTGAGTCCCTGCGAACGTGTGCACCGTTACGGGGGGTCCAGTGTAGGGACCAGCCATTTCTGGAGAGTGCCCCGAACCGAGGCCGCATTGCCCCGTTGCACATCCAGCGACAGGCGCTGTCTGAGAAAATCACCCGCTCGTTTGTCTCCGCTGGCTAGAATCAGGCGTTTCCCGACCTTCTGTAGCAAACTTCGAGTGGATGGACCGGGCCCGCCAAGGGTCTCGAAGGCAAAGGGATAAAACTTGTGCGGGTACCCGATGTTCTGGTACTTTCTAACCTTGTTTGCCTCGGCGAGAGCCGAAGCATGACTAGCCCGGGCCGCGCCAGCACTGACCATTGAAGGGGCTAATGAGTCAGTAACTGTCGCGTCCCAAACCAGCATGCATCCGCTCTCGAACGGAGTTAAGGTCAGCCCGTCAGGTCTCTTGCCGCCCTCCCTGTCTAGCCCGACGGGTTCAAGGACGCACGGCAGACCACTGGATCGTAAAGCTCGACTGAAGGTTTCATTCAGGGCTTGGTGTCTTGCTCGCCTACCTGCGCTGACGATACAGGACAGTCCGTGGCGTCCGTCTGGCCCGACGACGTCTCCGCAGAAGCAGGTATGAGTGTATACAATGTCTGTTCCCAAACGAAGTCCGACGGCAATCCTTACCGACTCATCATCTAACAGGATCCCGATCCGGGCACAGGGAATGGCGTGTGGCCATGCGCCCGCCCCCTTGGAGGAGACGGCGCACAGCCTGGTCTTGTCGGCGTCCGTCGTGCATCCCGCAATGAGGTCTACGACCCTTTGCTCATATACGAGTAGAGCTGTTGACCATTCTTTCTGGTGTCCAGCTTCGGCGGGCTCGTGGCCGCACAGGGCAACTGCTCTACGGCGGCTTGTTTCCACGGCTTGTTTCCAATCGGGCTTCTAAGTCTGTGAGGGCAGCCAAATCAAAGAGGGTTCTAGCCTGTTGCATAGACCTGTGTAGAGAAGCTGCCAGAGCTATCTCAGATAAGACAGTCGCATCAGGTAACCCTAGGCCACCCCAAAGAACGGGGAGTAGAGCTTGTTGGCGTGCACCCGTGGATAGACTGAGGTTCAGCAACGCCTCTACTGTAGCCAGCATGCTGTCGTTAAGTCGTTCAAGAAGTCCGGAAGCCAGTGAACAATCTGCACCTCGAAACAAGTGGTTGAGACGTAGGGCCGAAAAGGAGGATCTCAGAAGAAAGAGGCCTCGATGAGAACCCACCAAGTGAATGCGTGACATCGCATCTTCTAGCTTGGCCAGCCACCTCTCGAGGGCGGCCGGAACTCCTTGCGGGAAAAGAGGTACGCCCAGCAACTCTAAATCCGTGCCGACAGTCTTGCACCCTGGGAGAGCCTCCAGCACTTCAGAGTCCGCAGCACCTCCTACAACATGGACCTCACACTTCGCAGAGTTTAGAGCCAGGCCGCTCCGTTCAGCGAACTCGATGATTCTGTGGATGTCCCTCAGAACTGCATCAAGGGGCGCCACCCAGTACACCGTCGTCCAAGTACCATACGTTAAGCGGGCACTCGAGAGAGTCAACTAACTCTTTGACAGCCAGGCAGAACAGCGGCGGGCCCAGCGGGTCGCCCTGCTGTACCCCAGTCTGCGACATTATGACATCGTGCGGCAGAAGAAGGCAGGATGGCTCCTTATAAGCAAGTTCCACCTAGTGGAACATGCTCGGGGCCCAAGCTTTCACCGCACTCAACAAATGGTCCCTTCGAATACTGTTGAACGCGTTCCTGAAGTCAAGCTTGACCACAAGGGTAGCTTCAGAGCGTGACTCCAAAAAGGACCGAGTCGAATGCACTGCGGCGTCGCATCCTCCCGGTGTCGCAAACCCAAGCTGATGGTCACCAAGAGCACATGAGATGTCTGCCTTGTTCTCAAAGATGCCGATTTTTGCCGCTAGCCTCCGGATTGCAGATGGGCATGCGATGGGCCTCACGCTGCCATCTTTCTTCTTGAGGGCGAAAAGTCGGGCCCCAAAGATGAGCGGTCGCCATTCGGAGAGCGGCGAGTTCCAGCGAAGAAGATCAACGACTTTAACGAGGGCGGCCGCAAGGCGGTCGGCGACAGCTCCTAAAGCGGGGGACAGCAGGTCCTGTAGAAGCCGTGGCCTGATGAAATCAAGGCCCGCGGCGGAACTTCGCGAAAACGTTTTTATGGCAGATCGAACATTGTCGGCTGCTGTGGTTGATGGCAAGGGCACTTGAGGAGGGCTGGGCCAGGACAGAGGTGACGGCGCGGGCGGGTGCTTATCCAAGAGCAAAACCGTCTCGCTAGGCTTCTGCGCCAGCGTGTCTTCTGAGATTAAGACCCTGGCCGCCGAAGAGACGTCGCCTTCCGAAAGCTTGGTAATGGCTAGCCGGACGGTATCAACTGTCCGCTGTCGGGGACGTACGTTTGAAAGAGGAATACTGCCGTCGTCAAACCGTTTCCCCTTAGCAAAGTTGCGAAGGTTCTTCCGGACAATAACCGCCAATGACCGGTCATCCTTCCCACCATCGGGGAGGCGGAGGACAACGGGCGCGAAAGAGAAGAGGGAAAGCCAGGCCGTGTCGTCGTTGTTCTCTGCGACTGAGCACAGGACCTTAGTGAACTCTTCGGCTACTTGCCTACGCACTGACTTTGGCAAAATGCGGACCAACCTCCAGCGGCGAAAGACGTCTTGAATAACGCCGATTAATCCATCCGCGGTAAACCGAGAGTTTGAGGGCTGTGACTTATCGTCAATGTTGTAGGCAACCCCTCCGTGCTTGGTCGTTATGTGTCGACGTAGACCTCTTCGTGTAAACGAAAGCCCGCAGGTTGGGCAGGGGGCCCTGTTGGGGTCCGACTGCCCGGACCGCGGGCTGGCGGGCCCGCGGTTAGGCGTGTTGTCGCCGTGGTCTGTCATTACAAGGCGAGACCTTTTAACTTGCCCACTACAGAAAGCAGCCCCATCAGAGGTCGCAACGCTTCCTCTAAAGACCTCAACACCGCAGATAATTCTGGTCTGATTCCCTGTAGAAGATCAGCTAGCCCTGAGAGCGACGAACCGGTGCCGGCGCTTGAGCGGGTCTTACTTGCTCTCGGGGCCTTTTTCGAGTGATTGTAGCGACGGGTCCTGCTCGTTGGCGACCTGTAGCCGCGCTTCTTCTTTTGCAGCTTCGGTATAGGTTTCGGCTTGGGTAGAACGACCTGCGGATCAACCCCAGCTGCTGGCGAAATCCCCCTATCCACGGTTGCGTAGGTGAGGCCCTGTACTGCGGACGACGGACCCTCTTGGGCGGAAGCCGGAGGACAACGTACAGCTTCGCCGATGACCGCCCCAGGGTAATCTGCTCTGACCTGCTGGAGCATGCGACCCTCCAACATAATTTTGCTTTTCTCACGCAAGTAAGCCAGCCGCGGGCAGAGAGCGGATCCCGCCCGGTGAGGTCCCTGGCAATTCACGCACTTTGGACTGTTACGACAGGACTCGGCGGTATGATCCGGGCCTCCACAATTCTTGCAAAGCTTTTTTCCTAGACACTTGTCAGCGAGGTGTCCAGGTTTCAAGCATTTAAAGCTGATCCTTGCTTGGCTCGGCTCCAGGATAACTGGGTGATTTCTGTGGCCGAGAAAGACGGACGCGGGGGGCTGGCGAGAAAAGTTAAGGATTACCTTCGTCAGCGGCACCTTTCCGCCTGCGGACGAACGATATAGTCGACGCGCTTGGGTAACTCCGTGTTCCGCCAGTTCGCCGGCAATTTCGCCTTCGGTGAAAACTGGGCTGACCCCCTCAATCCTGGCGCTAAATGAGGTGACGGCCGGGCAAGCAGCCGATACGGGGCACCCTCCTAGGCTTGACACACAAAGTAGCGTATTAACGCTCTTTAAGTCTTTCACCCAGACCGCGATTGACTGGGTATCACCAGAAATTTTACACCCTGGTGACACGGCGTAGATCTCTTTAAAGATCGTAAGCATTGAACCTTCCGAAAATGACATAGCGTCCGACTCGACGGTTGGTTGTCTTCGAAAGGTTATTTTAAACAGGTATTTGTCCCGGCTTCGATGTCACACCGAAGCTTATTAAGCTGTCGTTGCTCGCGTGAATTAGTGGCTTTCTCCTTCCGCGAAACCACTTTTGTGAAACCTTCGGAGTCCACTAGCCCGTGTGGTCCGCTTATCGTCTCTTCGATACCAGATTGCCTGCGCCGCTTGCAGCCAACGCGATCATGTGGTAACACATTACTGCCGTCGTCGTTGCCGGTGGCAGTGTCTATCTCACCGTCGGGCATGGGCGATGCAGGCGCCTCTGCTGGGTTGCCAGCTGCCGTCGTATTATTCTCAACACACGCAGTAACCGCCCTCAGCCGTGAAATATCCAGCGAATCAGGTGGCTTATCCTGACCAATAATCACCAATTTCGGCATGCCTATGCCGCGACAGGTATCAAAATACAAAACACACTACCGCACTAAAAAAAAAAAAGAACCGAATTGAACCCAGTCCTGCTAAGTGGTAGTCCGTGACACTGCCACAAGGCTACGGCGACCTGCGGTATTAAGTTAGTCCGTGAGCTACAAAGTCTTGCGCCGCACGTAGATTCGCGACGATGCTAGTAAATCGAACGCGGTCAGCTGGGTGATAAGAGTCAACACAATCAGGGAGCCTGAAAGGGATCGGATCCCTCAGACGCGCGACCCAACTCACTTCCAGCGTGCACTATTCACCAATAGAGTACTCGGCACACGCACATTCGTGGATACAATTATCACTATCGAAATCGAAGTCGAACCTCACAAAACGTTCAGTTTTATGGGAGCCGACGAAAACACGACTGCACTCTGCCGAATCAAACCGGCAAAAAGGTTGTGATAGTTATAGAAACTTCTCCCCCTTAACTGTGAACAATATTAGTTTTACCTATAGGACCCGGTTACGGGTGATGACAGGAGGTATGAGGGTTTTAGCAGGTAATACAAAGGCTTTGGTAGTCATTGAGCTACCAGCCGGCGTGTAGTCCTGCACAGCGTGCCTAAAAGCATTTCCTCCTCCTGTATAAAAAAAAAGACAATGTTCCTGACATTTGATCCCCGGGGTCATATATCAGCTGTTGTATCGACTATCCTTTACAAACACGAGCAAACAAAATATTTTGCAACACTGTTTTTTCACACTTTTATTTTTGTTTAAACCGATTGTGAGATTGCAACGAAATTAATACCATACTCCTGGTTTGACATGTACATCATGATTCAAATAAATCAAGTCGAAGTTATCACCAAAAAACGTGAGTTGCTAGTTCTTTGCAACGCACTTTATATATATATATATATATATATATATGCGCATTAAATACGTTACTATTATGTACGTTAATAGAGTAGCGTACAGTAAAATAATAAGTTGCGGTATTATACGTATAACTAATACGTTACTATTATATAGGCACATCTGTCTGCATAGTATAGAGGACGATATTACAGTAAATATACTCACTAACATGTTCTCAAAAACTGTTAAATGTGGCAGCTTCTTTCATAACTTCAGGCTTTGCATTACAGATGAGGTCATAGTGCGGTAAGAAAGAGAGTGTGCCCGAAAACGAATGTGCTCCTACAGATATATCCCATTATTACATTTGGACCGGGTAACTTAGAAAGTGTTGGAGTGCGTAATGAGATCAGAAGGATGTCCAGATAACCACGGTTTTATGTTTAAAAATAGGCCAGCAGGAAAATCGTGAATTGGTGCAAGGTAAATAAACTGAATCAATTATTTTATACGTACACGCACTGGTGTATATGTATATATATAAACGTGCTGATTGACAACGGAGTTGGCATTGCAGAGGAGGTAATTCAAACCACAGGTGTCGCGCAGGGCGATGGACTGAGCCCACTACTGTTTTCCGTTCTTCTGGGTGGGCTCCCAGAACGGATAAGGACGGGCTGGACTCAAGAGTGGGCCAAAATTTTACTGTACGCAGATGATGTAGTAATCTTTAATTGTAGCCTTTTCAGAGTGAAACATGTAATGGATCGGCTAGTTACATTCAAGGATGAACTGGGCTCCCAGAACGGATAAGGACGGGCTGGACTCAAGAGTGGGCCAAAATTTTACTGTACGCAGATAATGTATTAATCTTTAGTTGTAGCCTTTTCAGAGTAAAACAAGCAATGAATCGGCTAGTTACTTTAATGGATGAATTAAAATTTGTGAATAAATTCACATTCCTAGGGCTTACCTTACCAACAAGTGGCAGTAGTTTTCGATCACACATCCAGGAGATGGTTAGGAAGGCCACTACCGCAGCTGTGGCGATTAAATGCCCACATATGCTTTCGGTCGATGCAACAGTAGCTCTTTTTGGGACACAGATAGCACCCATCGCCACAAATGGCATTTCACTAATATGGGATAAGATAGGAATAGACGAATTGCGTTTAATTGATAAGCCAAGGTTTTTTTCTAAAGAGGGTTTTTGCGCTTTCAAATACATGCAGAGATAAAGTGGTTCACGTGTTGGAAGGTGGCCCACTGCTGACAGAGAAGTTGCAAAAACGATGGAATCTTTGACGTTTATATGCGAAACTGGCAAACCAAAATTAGCGAGGTAGACATAGGAATTTATGGGACAGCAGAAATGAGAAGCACTAGGTGGAACCCTAGCGGGGTGAAAGATCGCCATTTAACAACGGCCTTTGCAGCCCACAGATTTCATTACGTTCTATGGCTTCGAGGGCTTCCATAAACCACAAAACGAGTGTCGATGCAAAGAATGCTGGAGTAAATGTAAGAAATACCACGTCGCGGTTTGTCCGGCGATTCGGTCCATAGCAGAACTGGCAAAACGCTAGATCCATTGTTGTGTCGAAACTCTGTAATGTAACATAAACATACTTACTCAGCCCGAGTGATAGTAAATAATATATATATATTCTTTACTGACGACAGAATAATTCTCAAAAGCATCCGATGTTGCTGGTCAGATAGCGTGGAAACATAGGGATATATTTGTTCTTTACTGGCGGCAGAAGAATTCTTATATAACATCCGATGTTGCTGGTCAGATAGCGTGGAAACATAGGGATATATTTGTTTTTACTGACGGCAGAAGAATTCTCATAAACACCCGATGTTGCTGGTTAGACAGCGTGGAAACATAGGGATATATTTGTTCTTTACTGACGGCAGAAGAATTCTTATAAACATCCGATGTTGCTGGCCAGATAACATGGAAATATATATATATATATATATATATATATATACAACCAGAATTGATATATAACACGGTCGGACTTTCCCCGATGTAAAGGTCTCTCCGGAATTACATCTTAGCTATGACTTTAGAGGGCTAAAAAGCTTTTATTTTATTAGTTCCTCTATTTGATTTCAGGGTTTTAAACCTTTCTAGCTTTGTTTCGATGTCGCATTCCTGCAACATTTTCGCACGAAGCACAGTCCTGGCATGTTCCAACACTATAAATAGATACCCACACCAGGCATTGATTTTACAATCGAGCATACCACAAGTCAGGGAAGTATAGCGCACTAGTTACCCAGGCCGTGCCGTGCCACTAATATTTGATATAGTGAGGCATAACTAAACAACGTGCCCGGAATGAATGAATACAGTGGCATTGTTAATATACTGTTGCATTATCCGTACTGTATGAAAGTGCTACCACAACAAATACATCTGTGCTTGTGATAGTAATGCCTTGTGCAATATTCGTACTATTTATATATTTTACTATGTTTCATATGTCTTCGTTAATTTTAGAGCTGCTGATGTAGTTCTATTATGTGAACTTAAGAGTTAAATGGGACAGTTGCGTCACTAACCCTATTATATATATATATATATATATATATATATATATATATATATATATATATATAGTATATAAATATATCTATATATACATATACATATACATATATAGGGTGTGACGGAAAGATTTTTAGAGCGCTACATGGAATTGTAGAGCTCGTTAAAGCAATTATTTTTTCCAGTGGAACATGGGATCTGGGGGTCTTGCTTCGCAGTTAGAGTGAAATTACTATAATTTGTGACACTAGTGTTTGTGCCCGACATAGGAGCACACAATGTGCTGTTGCGAGACAACCAGTCTTCCTATACAGAAATTAAGCACACCGTCGTGATAAAATTCTGCTTTATCTGAAGAATAAACAAGGCCGGTCAGAAGATGCGACATGGTCGCTAAAAAGAGAATTCGCCAAAAAATGAAGTTTTTTATTAGCGTTCACGCCAAATACCTCAAATTTATAACCCTACGATTACTCACAGCGCTCAAACGAACATATTCAGCAAATTCATGGCGACCATTTTGGTACCAAACATATGTCAATGCGAATTGTGGTTGCGGAGTAATTACGATTTTTCGGAGGGCATGTTCAAATTAAGTGCATGTAAAATGACTGTGTGGCGACGCGCTGCGGCTGTCGCGCGACATGTCGGCGGTAGTGAATTTTACATGCACTCAATCTGGACATGCCCTGGTCTTTGGCGTGAACGCTTATATAGAACTTCAGTTTTTGGCGAATTCTCTTCTAAGCGACCATGTCGCATCTTCTGACTGGCCTTTATATTCTTCAGATAGCGCAGAATGTTCTCACGAACACGACGGTGTGCTTATCACGAACACGACGGTGTTTCTGTATAGGAGGACTGGTTGTCTCGCAACAGCACATTGTGTGCTCCTATGTCGGGCAAAAACACCAGTGTCACAAATTGTAGTAATTTCACTCTCACTCCGAAGAAAGACTTCTCAGATCCCAATGTTCCATTGGATAAAAAGTATTTGCTTTAACGAGCTCTACAATTCCATGTATCGCTTTAAAATGTTTTTCGTCACACCGTGTATACATATATATATATATATATATATATATATATATATTAGGTCTACAAAAAAAAAGGTTTTTTTTAATGATCCTCTACGGACAAAACCGAAAAAACTGTTTTGTAGCCCTATATATGTATATATATATATATATATATATATATATATATATATATATATATATATATATATATATATTATTATTTTTAATAATTGGATTGTATATTTATTAACCATTTAAATTGGCGCTAACAAGGCTCAGGGCAGTTGCTTCGAAAGAAGCAGGGGACTGGTTGATCCCCCTAGACTTTTTATTAGATGATACGTCCGCATGTGTTAGCGAGGCGCTCGGCTTGGTGCTCCTTTACTTCACGGACACGATGTTAATTATAAGTACAACGGCCGCAGATGAAACCATGATGCCGAGATGTTGAACAAGACAAGGGATCTCTCGTTGGGTTTGGAGCGTCGGCATCGCTCGCCTCCAAGCCTGGCTAACGTCCCAAACACACGGCGTCGCTCGTTTCTAACAGTAGTCTTCACATATGTATATACATATATAGCTGAATGGGTGGTACGATGAACGCCCCCAGAGCCGTTGTATTGCTGCTGCTGCTGCTGCTGAGAGCTGATTTTCCAGACCAATCAGGTATGGTAGCTTGCTCAATAACGACTAAACGCGCCAACATCTTCGGCTTCGCCCCTGGATGGAAGCAAATGAACTCTAAAAATAAACAATGGCACATACGTTAAATATATATATATATATATATATATATATATATATATAATACCATTAGGCTTTCAATTCTAAAATTAACATATTAACAGCAATCCAGAGTGTTTTGCAGAAAGGGCTATCGTTCGTGTCAAATATATATATATATATATATATATATATATATATAGCCTTTTATGCAAAATTCCCTTGATTGTTGTTAATATATTAATTTTAAAAATTGTAAGCGTAATGGAAATAATTAAATTTATATATATTTGCCATCGGGTTAGATCCGTCCCATATAAAAAAAAATTAAAAAATAATATATATATATATAATATTTTTTTTAATATTCAAGTTTATTGACCAAATAGTAGGTATTATATTTTGTTACATTCTTCTACGTCTTCAAAATGGCGGCGCCCGTGCGGACGCGTTTTCTGTGCGCTCTGATGGTATTTTACATTTGTACCCAAAATTGGACCGTTAACAGACAGTACGAGTCAGTACGCGATAGTGACAACCCCTACACTCTATATAGGCCATCACTGAGGCCCCAATTACAGGATTCACTACTGACCATGGTGAGTCTGTCCATTCACCCACCCCGGCACTGGCCTGTGAAGTCCCGACTTCTAAGGGCAACCGCGCTACTAGCACTTTTGTGTGGGGATATCGAAACGAACCCCGGACCTCCCTGCACTACCTGCGGTGGACAAATCCTTCAGATTAGAGAACGTACTGTGTTTGAGGGTTGCAACAAACCGTTGCACACACACTGTTCCTTCCAGATACCGGAAAATAACAGCACAAACTGCAAGTCATGCTTCTGGCGAGAGGTTTCCTTGCACGTTGCCAAAAACACTACTCCAGCCAGCACCACACCGTGCAAGTGCCTAGCGGAACTCCAGGCACTCAGGAAACAAATCGACGACCTTACAAGGAAGATCCTGGGCAAAAGTAGCACAGCACTAACAACACTAAAAACAGCTGACCACCGATCCAACCAACCGACTATCAACAGATACCAACCGAAGCAGCAGCAACAGCAACAAAACGTGCAGTTACGTTCGAAGCGGGACGCGCCTACTCCACGGCGTCTCCGTTTCAATAGCAGCCAACACTACAACGTCGTCGGCACACCAAACGAAGTGCATACTCCACACAACCCTCCCTGGCACACAGTCGGAAAAGGCGGACGTAAAATGCACGTTACGACCGGCACGAACAAAATGACTCAGCTAAGAGCTGTAGAAGCACATAGCGTACCAGATCGTCCGCGTGTCAAAGCACTCTTTGTTAGCCGCGTAGAACTGTCACACTCTGCGGACGCGATCAAAGAGTATGTATGTCGAATAATAGGGGCAGACACAGAAGTGAAAGTGACAAAACTTGCTGGCATGAACCAGGAGTATTACAACAGCTATCACGTGCAGGTAGCTGCAAATAGACTCAATGAACTACTAGACCCGTCCGTCTGGCCAGACGGCATTCACTTCCGCCCGTACCGCGGCCAGTTACACCAATATAGAGTGTCCAGCGCAGTGCACGAAGTAGGGGCGAGCATTGACGCCAAACGATACAGGGCAAGCGTGGAGGAAGATCACAGTGAAAACAAAGAAATGGAGACAAATCAATGACAAAATAGCCAGCCAACACCCCAAGAACACAAAACAGCTCCATCGAAATGTCTGCTATGGAATGTCGAATCTCTCAACCAATTATATCGAACAACAGGAGAGAACATATTCAGCAAATACGACATATTGCTCTTAACGCAAACCTTCGAAACAGACCCCACAAAAACCCCCTTCCCCCAACACAAAGTATTTCACGGACTGGCAATTAAGCCGGAGGGACGAGGAAGACCAAAATGGGGCGTATGTATAGGAGTAAGAACAACGGAGAATGCCAAGCTTCTTCATAGCACTGCCAGACACATTGTACTAGAGCTCACCGATTATTACTTAATCTGTATTTATAGCCCGCCTGAAAAGGCGGTAGATCAAGTGATACAGGACATTGGCGACTGTATGGGACTTTGCACATATGCGAATAAAAATGTAGTAATAGGTGGAGATTTTAATTGTGACTTGACAAAAGAAAGTTTTAGAAAAATGAGTTTTAAAACAGGAATTAACGAGCTTGGACTGGCCATCCACAGTAATTATTCAGAGCCTACATATATTAGTTGGAATGGATACAGCGCGGTTGATATTATTCTCTCATCAGTATCACAGACGACAGATACTATATTTGACATCACTATCCGCCCATCGGCTCATCGTAAACATTCTCAGGTCGAGTTCAAACTGCATCGCAAACAACGTGTGGTCACGTTCCAAATTAAGCACGTCCACCGCTCACTAAACAGCCACCTATTGGAACAAGCATTACAGCTAGCTGAACACAGCAACGACGTGAACGAAATTGAAAAAACAATTAAATGGTCCATTCACCTCGCTGCGAAATCAAACGTAAAGGCAAAAATCCAGAGACACAAGCCTTGGTTTGATGAGGAATGCCGGAAAATGAAGCACGCAATCTGTTCAATTCAAAATAGGTCACCAGCAACACTCCGCCGCATAGCAGAAATGAAAAAGGAATTCACGCACATGAAAAGAGAGAAAAAATTGCGTTACGAAGAAGATCAGCGTGTACGGCTTATAACAGCAAGCGTGCAGAAGCCGTGGCTGCTTCTCCCGAGGAGACCAACGTCGCTAAATCCAGTGATAAACGATAATGACTGGGTAGATCACTTCAGAAGACTACTGACACAGAGTGCGCATTACCAGACCGAGATGCCTGTAACGATGATAATTTTACAGATTTTACCGAAAACGAAGTCGAAGCCGCTATTAAGCAGAAACAAGATGGGAAGTCGACAGGGCCATATCTTATTGCATATGAACACCTCAAGAAGAATGTAAATGTAGTTTGTCCAATTTTAACAAAGCTCTACAATGTATGTCTTAGACAAGGGAAAATACCCGTCAAGTGGCGGCAGAGCTTTCTGCAGCCTATCTTCAAGCGTAAAGAAGATCCAACTGACTCGAGAAACTATAGAGGCATCGCACTCACAAGCGTGCTCTATAAGATTCTAACATCGCTAATCGTTAACAGGCTGTACTCGGCCACCGAGGAGAAGGTCCCGCCGGAGCAATATGGCTTTCTACGGGGACGGTCTACGTCAGATGCGGTCTCATTTGTAGTGAAACATGTATCATATCGCCGCTCAGTGAACGAAATGACATACGCTGCTTTTATTGATTTTAAAACTGCATTCGATTGTCTTCCGAGGGACTGTCTGTTGAACACTCTACGATCAAGTTTTGACATGAAGGGAGCAACTTTTAACATTTTACATGATATTCTAGCATATAACGTCATAACGATTAAAAACGGCGATCACTACGTACAAGAACCCGTAACACAAACGATCGGGGTGGCCCAAGGAGACTCAGCTAGCCCTTTCCTTTTCATTCTGTACGTGACTGGACTCTCGGATCTGCTCCGTGGTCTCAAAGCCCCACACGCTTTCTATGCAGATGACTTGGTTATCCTAGCAAAATCCCGAAATCATCTTCAGTTTTATCTCAACGAGACTGCACAATGGTGTGAACAGAACAAACTCTCGATCAACACAGATAAAACAAAGGTAATGCGTTTCAGCAGAGGAGGATCATATGCTGCTAGAGACCATCGCTTGAAAATAAACGAGAGAGTGCTTGAGGTGGTCAACAGCTTCACTTACCTAGGGGTTATCCTAACCCCAAGGCTCTCATTTAGTACACATGTTGACGGAGTACGGGCAAAAGCGGAGGCCACAATCACCTTACTAGGAGATCTACGCGACGTAGACCTAAAGACAGCAATGAACTGTTTCAAAATCAAACTTCTCCCGACCATAACATATTGTCTACCCGCCATCGCACCGCATTTGACAATGAGTGATTTAAAAGTCCTAGATAGAGTGAAGTCTTGTTTTGTCAAACGCATATTGGGACTGCCTGAAAACGCATCTGCCACACTAGCCTTAGAACTGTGCGGAGAAAGAACACTCACGGAAGACTTGGTTCTCAACAAGGTCCCGTTCAACACAGAAGCATTGGACTCCTACCGAACATTCAGAGAATCAAGAAACATACAGTTTGCCATTGAAAACTACACTGATGGCCCAGCACTTGTTCTGATAAATGGAAAGGAAGCCGCCAACGGAATCGCACAATTGTGTGCCGAACGACATGGCACGGATACCACCATCTTATGTGCATGACGCCAAATTGTTTTACCATTGAAGAATGCGTATGTAGTTTTTGTGGACAGTCCGATATTGGGCGGTACCACATGCTTGTATGTAAGGAAATTGTTGGAACCTCCCTAACAGCCAGAGTTGATTATATAATGTCAGACCACACTGTTGTATTGTGACTGTAACTACCAATTCTATGGTGAATAAATCATGAATGAATGAATATTTTGTTACATTAGACGGTTTACAGAAACCGGATTGGAGCATTCAAGTAAATGATATGTTGTGCACTGATGGCCGCAACGTTGACAAGTGCATGATTCGTCAGCTTCATGGTGGCCAGGTCGAACACAAATTTTATGGTGAAAACCATGCATAGCGAATCGAAGGGTAAGATGACGATTTGCCATATTGGGATCCTTCCACGTGTCCGAGGTGAGGGCAGGCGTCATAAAGAAGGCTGGATCGACATCAGCTAGTTTCGCCTCCCAATTCTGGATATGCTGCCTAAATGTTCAGTGTAAGGCAGGTTGAAGCTTCGCTGCAAAGTTTCTGTGAAGAGAGGTGTTCCAGCCGCCAGGTAGACAAGTCGGTTGCGGCTTGTTCTGTGGACACCCAGGGTACGCTTGAGGAATGCAGCTTTAAGTCTGTCGAGATCAGCGAGGTTCGCTGCGCTGAGGTACGGCCATATCACTTGTATTCCATACCCAGCTGTGGGGCCTATTTTTATATCAAATAGCTGCAAGGCTGCCTGTAACGACAGCCGCACTGGATTTTGAATACTGTGAAATGCCATAAAACCCTTACTGATTCTTTCTTTGATATGTCGCGTAAAACACAACCCAGTGGTTGTTAATTCGACGCCGAGGTAGGCGAAATGTTTTACGTACTCGACAGGGTTTCCTTGAAGGTGAAGCCCATCATCGCTAGCCAGCCGACCGCCTCCCCTATATTTAATAGCCTTTGTTTTACTCACATTTATAACCAGGCCATTAGCATTCACATGCTTCTGCAGAGTTGCAAGCGCCTGCTGAGTGTGAAAACGGCTTCTGGAAAACAGGACCAAATCGTCGGCATAGAGCAACACTTTGACGAACTTGTGTCGTTTAGTGATTATCGATGGTAAATCCAAAACCAGAACAGAGAATAGGAGAGGACTGAGATTGTCCCCCTGAGCAACCCCTGTTGTTTGAACCAAAGGCTCGTGCTCAGACACTCCGTCATCGAGGACAACTGTGCCCTGTTGAAGGATTGAGGCAATCAGCTGAAGAAATGTGAGCGGTACTCCGAGATATGCCAGCTTAGCCACAATCAGTTTCCGCGACGCTGTGTCAAAGGCCGATTTAAAGTCTACAAAAACGGCGTAGAGCGGTAACCGTTTTTGTGAGAGATTTGCCCGAATCTCGCCGAGAAGCACGGAGCAAGCAGTCATCGTCGACTTTCCTCTTCTAAATCCATGCTGCTCTTCCGGCAAGCCATCCACGTCGTCGAGAAACGCCTCCAGTCGCTTAGTTAATATACTAGCTAAAAGCTTGTACACAACACTTTTCTTCGCAATACCACGCCAAGATGACGGGGAGAGCGGGTATACTATATATATATATATATATACAGTATAAACGGATTTTGTTACGTTCTGTGCAACGTGAAGGGCTTTATGAACACAAGATGGATGACGATACAAACAACGCTGGATCAAATATGTCTAACTAATCTATCAACTATGATTCCAGGGTTAATGCAGTTCACTTCGTTTGTATATTGTTTAGTGACGATGGACAATTTGAATGGATCAATCTGACCATGCTCCGACCAAAAAGGTTTTTACGTGGCTAATATGCATAACGTTTTAACGATTAATTGAGAGGTGGTTTATTAGACCATTCGATCGGATGTCAAAAAAAAGTTTGACTCATCGAGAGACGAAAAGAAGACCCCCGATAAGAGACCTGCTAATTAATCGATTAAGAAATAATCGTGCACTTGAGTTACAAAATATATACAACTCATAATTATTTGATATACTTTACACTACCAAAAAGCTGACGCAATACACCCGATCGAGCGATAACCTTTGCTGAAGATATCGCTACGTGGAACTGATAACTCCATCAACCAGATCGACAATGTTGTAATGACCTTCAGAAAAGTTAACTTGAAGGTAAATACTAGTAAAACGAATGTAATGCTGTTTCAATTGACAATGAGACTATTTAACCTGCCTGATTCATTTGAGCTTAAATGCGGTGGACTACTCTCACGTAACCCACCACCTAGAAATAATTCTGCGTTAAAATATTTCGTAACATCCACGCATGGATTATATTGGACCCAAATGCTATGCCGTCATTGCGCTCTTAAACTGCCTACAGCTGTAAGGTTCCCTTAAGATTAAGAGTATATGTAGTAATGGTCAGTGTGGCGACAAGCATTTTCTGTGAAGGTAAGTTCATTTAAATTGATGCGCTATCTGACATTTTACTAGATAGTGCTTTGTTTTTTATTATTTGTTTGTTAGTCTTTTTATTTATTGTTTATAACAAATGTCAACTTATGCAACTTATGCTATGTCAACTTATGCAATCCGGAATGTCTAGCATCTGTCTCTGAGTCCTTTGCATGCTACAGGACTGTACAATTGTACTTGCCTCATTTAATATATATTTAGAAACCAAGCATATTACGATGGTTTCTGTTTTTATTAAGCAATTTATATTACAATCCTGTGCAAGTGAACGTGTTAACTTTTAGCCTATAACAGCCCTGGTGTGCACCATTCGGCAAGCGATCCCAAAATTGAGATCGCGTTGCCCCGCTGGACGTCAATGGAAAGGCTTTGGCGCAAACGTTGTGCGGCTCTCTTGTCCCCAGTAGTTATCTGTAATCGTTCGCCCAATTTAGTAAGTATTCTCTCAGTCAAAGGGCCCGGTGGTCCCAAGGTTTCGAAGGCCACTGGGCTAAAGCTATGGGCTCTTGCCAGTTCGGCGTATTTGTTCATCTTGTTCGTTTCTGCTTGGGTCGCGGCGTGACCAGCTCTAAGTGAACCAGCCATTTTTTATATATATATATATATATATATGTCGAGCACAGAATGTCGAGCATGTGGGCTAGGGAATGAGTCAATTGAGCATATTGTTAAAGAATGTACAGCCCTAGGGGGAAGCAGAGATATAGAGCTGTCGGATGCCCTAGCTCTAGGACCAAACGTTAGAAAGGACCTGGTCGATATTACAAAGAAGAGGCTGTCCCAATGGAAAGCAAATACTCAGTAGGTATGGAAGTGTACATTGATTATTCAGATGCATAGGTAACATATATGCTGCCGCTCTAAGCGCCCCTGATAAAAAAGGGTGACATGTGTATTTAGGTATGCATGCCAAGCGAATAATAAATCAATCAATCAATCAATATATATATATTCATTGCAGGGCTTAAGCATTGTGTAATGCGGTTTTTTTAATTAGTCATGCTGTCAGATGAAAACATCAATTTTTTTACAAATAAAAGAAACATATAATTTATATATTGTCTAATACATTTTGTATGTGCGACACATTTTACGGGTCGAGCTCGGTGGCGTGGTGGCATGCGTCTGCGCCTCGCAACCGGAGGGGACACATAGGTGCGCGGGTTCGAGCCCCACCGTTGCACATTTGTATTTATGGGGTTCCGTCTATGAAGCAATGCCAAAAGCAGTCCCATGGACGTTAAATCTTGGCTGAGAGTCAGCCCCGAAAATATTAGACGCATTTTACGGAAGATTGGCTAAGCCAATGTGCCTAGCGGGTGTGCATTCTAACTATCACGAGTCCGCTTCTTCTAGGCTAGGCCGAGACCACTTTAGAAGAAATCTAATTTAAATGATCTTAATCGATATATTATCGTTTTTATTTTCGTACTCGACATTATAGTCCTTGTTTTTTATAAGTTGCATACTATTTTTAGCAAAATTACTTGGTTCACCAGCTCGGCAATATTGCTTGACACAATTAAAGCATGAATTAAGGCTATAAATAAATCCTGCAGAAGTTAGATTTTGTTTCTAACTGAAGTATGGTTCCACACACAGTTTGTAACCACTTTTCAAGAAACGCTCTCGCATAAAAGCTTCAAATAATTACCAGATAACTATGGACCTATTTTACACGGTTTGTTTGCTTGCAAACTTACAAGAAGGATTCTCGGTAATAATAAATCTGAGTTCATAACACAGAACAACCTTATACATGCTGTTAGATAGGGTTCTATGAGTATTCATGCAAACAATATGTAGGAGTGACGAACGGCGGGGCTTTATGCATAAGCAAGCTGCATAAACTTTAATAAAAATCCATTTTTGACACTATTAATTATCATATTTTTGTAAATGAGTTACAACATATTGGCAATTACATCCTATCGGAGATCCGCTTGGGTCTAGAGAAACATGGGGTTGTGTTATACTGCGAATCAATGCAGTGTTTTAGATGCTACAGCATGGATTATTTTGCCGCAGACTGCAAGGTTCCGAAGTCAAAATGTAGAAGATGTGGCTCGCTGGAACATCTTAGAAAAGAATCTCCGATCGGAAGTAATTGCCGATATGTTGTAACTCATTTACAAAAATATGATAATTAATAGTGTCAAAAATGGATTGCAAGGTTCGGGCCAAATGTTGTCTATGCAACGGCGAGCATGAATCCAGGTGGGGTTCGTGCCCCGTTCGGTTGCGCCGTATTAAAAGCCTGTTAAAGCGGGGCTCTCAAAATGCTATTCAGAGGCAGCCTGAGGTCCCAACTCTACCACTTAGCGCCCCTGTAGATTACGTTCAGCCGTCTGATAACTTTTCGAAGCGCAGTTGGTCATCTGTGGCGAAAAATTGTATCAAGGTAAACAACGACGCGATAAACACCCAATGTGTTGTATCAAAGACAAAACCTGTGGAAAAAGGGGAAAAAACGTTGCCTTCAATGGACATCGCTGCAGATCTTGTACAAGGTTTGCTAGACAAGGTCGTTCCTTGTATCATCAAGGCGCTTCAAATCGCTGTAACCAGTGTATTTGATAAGTTGTTTTCCTCTCTGCCTTCTAGGGCTACCGGAGGAGAGATGGGTAATGGCAGCAAGTTCGCTGGCGCAAAAACATACTACAAAAAGATAACTACTAGCGTAGTCACTACTCAACGCTTTGACATCTCGCAGTATGCCTCAGAGACTATCTGCGATTAACATATTCGCCACAAATGGTAACCCATGTAATGTCAGGTAAGTAACTAACTGTAAATCTGACGAAGACAGTGGCCATGAAGTTTAGAAGAGGCGAAGCTGCTAACGATGGACTTTGTTTGGCCGGTTTTGACCTTCCTTAAGTTAGTAAGTTTCCCTACTTGGAACTGCCTCTAACGTCAAACGGCCGATGTTTCCTGTAACATATCAAGGAAATATGCAGAAAGACGCTGGTAGCAATGACCACAATTAGAAAGCCGCAGCTGTTGTCCATCCCAACGGCACTGAGACTGTTCGATCCAATGGCCGCTTACGGTATCGAAATATTCTGGAACGATTTCGCCTCAGCCAGCCCTGAGCATCTAAATAATCTGAAGACAGCGTACCACAAGCGAGTCCTGGCCTTCCATCGTTCAGCCCGCAACCGACTTGTCTATCTCCTCACGGACACCCACCTATTCGTCGAAGCGCTAAGACGACGTTTCGATTTGCCTACAACTTCCAATTACCAAAACGTCCTCAAAGCGTGGGAGTGCAAGTTTGCTGAAATCAATGTGAATTTCTTTAGCACAGAAGCATTGCAAAACCTGGCGTGGAAAGGGCCGAGCCAATCTAACCGCCATGCGGTGACTAGGTTGCCGTGCATGGTTTCCACCACTTGCTGTGCGCGACATCCGGGTTCCATGATCCCTCGGACTCTTGTGTGTGTCAACGTTGTAAACTACCTTGCGGTAGATACCATGCTGCCTCCTGTACCCTAGTCCCGTCTCTAGGTAGTCTAGATAACCAAGCTCGCGTCATAGCTTCATATATTTTACATATCTATTATTTTAAAAGTCCAAATGTGTGTATGTGTACATATGCATATCTTTTAACTGTACTTTTTCTACAGAACGTGTGTGATAATAAATTTGATTGTAATGTCAGGTACAGGGGGTGCAGGAGAATGTATGTCACCTGCATTCGGAGTGTCATTATTGGTAGCACTCAGCCAAAGTGAACAAACAGATACGTTCCATGGTACAATCAGGAGTGCGCTTCTTGCAAACATTATATGATTCAAGCATACGTTCTTGCACCCTGCTTCACTACACTTTTTAACGAGGTGATGAAGACGGCTCAACTACCATCGGAATGGAAAACCAGCCTCCTTAGCATTATTCCTAAAGGAAAAGGGGCTCCATCGTCTTATCGAGGTATCGCAAAAAAAAATGCAATCTACAAACTTCTGTCGGCTATCCTAACCCGTCGAATAAAACGCTTTCTTAAAATTAACAGAAAGCTGCCGGTGCAACAACATGGCTTTAGACAAGGCTGCTCAACAATGACAGCATGTGCTGTACTTCTAAATTCTATACAACGGGCACTTCAAACTAAAGGGTTTTGCTGTATTCGTAGACTTTAAAGCGACTTTTGACACGGCCGCACGAACAATTATACTTGACAAGCTGGCTTTTTGCGAGGTCTCGTTGAATATACTGAAATCAAAGGCATTTAACAAGAAGGACAAGTTATAATAGATAGTGGAGCCGTTAAGCACATGGCTATCTCACAGACCACTGATGTTGCCCAAGGTGAAAATCTTATACCCCTGCTGTTTTCAGTGCTGGTGAGCGACCTTTCTGAAGGAATACAAAGTCGGCACTCACAGGTGGACGCCCTTATGTACGCGGATGACTTGGTGCTATACTCACGCAGCCGATTCCATTTGCAGCAAACCCTAGGTACCTTATAGCATTACGTCCACCGGAACAAGTTGAAGATAGATACAGATAAAACAAAGGCAATGAAGCTTAGACGTGGAGGGAAACTGGCTAGAATCGACTAACTTTGCTTAGGTTTAAAATCTATAGAATTTGTCTCATACTTCTCGTCTCGGTACTAACATTTCGAGGCATATTGATAAATAAATTCAAAAATGACTACAATCCTTTTATAGTATCCGAGATCCTTATAAACTATCAATGGACGTTGCCGTTAATCTGTTTAACCTGAAGATTGCGCCCACAGCTTCTCACAGTATACAGATTATGTTATCTGTATACCGCGAGAATTTACCTGCCTTACCTATCGAAGTTAAACTTTAAGACGCTTGACCAAATCAAGGCCACTTTTCTGAAGAAAAAAAAAGCGCCAAGAGTCCACCGCACTAATATTTACAGAGTAGTCTTTCTCTCGTCTCCGCTATTTGTTGAGGATTTACAAAAGCACACGTTTTACCAAAAACGGCAGCTTTCAACGAGTACATGTCTAAATCGGAGAATAAGATGGCAGACACTGACCCGCTCTTTTATGAAACCCAGGCAATGACGTGAAGTTCGTAGAAGCGCTGCAGTTATGAGAATAGACACCTAATCGCACGATTTACTGTCATGGATTTCACATGAAGATCTGTAATATTCTAAATTAGTAATACATAATAGTGATAATGAACCCTTGTTCAAAAAACGTATAATTATTACTGCCGTCTATTAGTGCGGCTATAGACGATTGCTTATATATTGCCTATTTGGAGGCAATGTATTACACTTCCGAGCCAAAGAATGTTTGGAGAAATCCGGACTTAATTGAACATATAAGCAAATATAGTAGCTTGTTTAAGTGCCTTCTAAAATATATATATATATATATATATATATATATATACAACCAGGCACTGACTCAACTAATAAAAAAAATCCACACTGGTGGCTGTTTTTTGCCGGCGAGCCATAAGCATTATGCATTTTTAAATAGTACAACACCAACAACAAAAATAGTACTTTGTATTCAATCCTGGAGCAACTCTGAATACATACACACAGCATACAACACGCATCTGTGTTTTTAAAATTATCTTTACCTTTTTGACATACAAAGCTACCGAAGGATTCGCTTGATGTTTTTCGCTACCTCTTCAGCTTTGTCCTACTGGGCAGGATGATGTGGCTGTGATGGTTGTTTTTTTTGTTGATGTTGCTGCTGCTGTGCTGGGTGGCGGCGGTGGGACTCTGACGGGATGTCACGGGACTCGCACTATGTCGGTCCTGTGGTCGGTCGCCAACTCCCTTGTCCTGGATCACCTTCAAGATGGATTGCACGTTGCGCCACGTCGACGGGGCAAGGTACTGTTGTGCCTGCAGGTGGCGCATCAAATCGTGTTAACTATTTAGTACACAAATTGACTATGAGCATATATATATATATATATATATATATATATATATATATATATATACAATTGCTAAAACTGTGGAAATTTAAAGCTTAATGAGGAACTACTGAATTTAAGAAAAATGTGCTGCTCGAAAAAGACAGTCTCATAAAAAAAAAAAAAAAAAAATATATATATATATATATATATTGATTTGATTGATTGATTTATTGTTCGCTTGGCATGTATACCTAAATACACATGTCACCCTTTTATATCAGGGGCGCTTAGAGCGGCAGCATATGTATTACCTACGCATCCATATAATCCATGTCTACTTCAATACCTACTGAGTATTTGCTTTCCATTGTGACAACCTCTTTTTTGTAATATCGACCAGGTCATTTCTAACATTTGGTCCTAGAGCGAGGGCCTCCGACAGATCTATATCTCTGCTCCCCCCCCCCCCCCCCCCAAGGCTATACATTCTTTATTAATACGTTCGATTGACTCATTATCTAGCCCACATGCTCGACATTCTGTGCTTTGCTTCTCCTTATATTTAGCTCTATGAATCCTTGTATCCAACATCCCTGCCCTGGCATCTGCCAATAGCCCACTCGCTCTTGAATTATCGTATACCCATTCTAGCCCGCCCCTTTCCCGCTTTCATTTTAGCAATCTCAACTTCCTTGCACGTTTCATTTTGCCCTGCTTCCTCTTTTGGATCTTACGTCAATCTTTATCGCCTCTTCTGTATGCCACTGATGGCCAACCGTCTGATGACCTCCAATGCCCCCTTGATCTCCACTGCTCCTATGTGTTCCCCCTCTCTCGGGAAGTAGCTCCCGTTGTCGTGATTCCCCCTGTACCTGCTGTCCCACTCTTCCCTGTATCCATATTGTCCCCTCCTCTCTCTGTTGTCCCTGTGTCTGTTGTCCCATCCTGTGTGTCTGTGTCTGTACCCTACCGTTCCCTTCTCGTTTAAATGCCCATACCGCGTGCCTGAAAAATATGCGCCTGACAAAAAAAAAAAAAAAATATATATATATATATATATATTGTGTCTCTAATCGCTCTCATTTGTGATTGGCGGTGAAAGGTTAATTATTTATGTTCCTCTGGAATATGCATGGACTTTAGCATCACCCTAACCACACTGAAACGCAGTAATCTCAGAGCATTGCAGGTGGCACGATATTTGACTAAATGCTTTTCATCAAGAATATAGCACAGAGTTAAAGCGGGCAAAATGCTATCCTACACCAAAGACGACCATACGGGTTCTTGTAAATACCGTATCCTGCGTACGACCGACCATAGCATCACAAAGTGCTGCGCAATAAAGTGAGTCAAAACGGCAATTGTGATGATTAGAACAGAGAGAGTTCATGCACAAACTTTTCTACTGAAACGTCTGTGCAAGACGTTATTTTTAAATACGGTTTAGTTATGGCCACCAATTACAGCCCACACCAACAGCGACAAGCGGAAAAACAAACCCATATAAACTATGCATAAACAAAAACCAATATTATACTTACTGATTCTGTACTTAAGCCCACGAGCCTCAACATCTCAAGGTAAACCGAGACCGCCAGACAATAACGACCGCTTTTGTCGATAATGGCGTTATGAACTTGAACTATTTAAAGTCCTCGTAAGACTAAATCCAGATAACCACGACCGATGAGGTTTCTTCAATGCAGTTCCAGATTCATGAGGTGCTAAGTATCACTAATATTGGCTTTAAAAATATTTAAACGTAGCGATTATTAACCTATAACGGTTTTTTTTCTCACATATTTAAAATAATTCACACTAAACCACGGCATACTCTTCAAGTAGAACGTGGCGCCAAAGGATGCGTTATCTTGTGCCCAAAAAGCGAATTTTGTACACTAAATAAAACAAAATAGACATGAATCACTAGAACGCTTCATTTGAAATTGTGAAGCGCTCTAACGAGCAAATAGCCACATTCCCTATGGTTTATTATGTTTTAATGTATATTAAAAACTGCCTAAATGCCTGCTTATTTCTACGGACAGCCCACCTACTACAGACTCATCATCTAGAGAATTCTGCACTCATCGAACGCATCGTCCTGAAGCTCTATTGAATGTTGTCACAAAACGGTGAGATTGGGATTTAATGCACGGCTTAAATAGTTTAGCTATAAAAGGTAGTTGGATTATCTGGGTACTGGATTAGAAGTTCTTAGAAAATATAGCGTATATTTTCTACTTTGCATATCGTGCATATAATGCTTGTCCACCATGATCAGATTAAACTCTTGTACAAAGTTAACGGTAAAGCAGATGCACAACTGAAAGCCAGTGAACCAGTTCGAGTAATTGAGTGCGAGAACACTCCAGTGAAATAAATTAATAATCCAATCAGTCATTTATTGGTACTCGAGCAGGGTATAGGCTATATAGGTAAATTTAAATAAGACGGAAAGTCTGTCGTGAGATCGAAAATATCGCAGATTTTACCGCGCAGGGTTGCCTATGAGTAGAACAAATATGTGGTTAGCATCGACCCGTGCAAGTGCCAGTAGCGCGGTAACTTCAAGTGCGAATTAGGCAGAAGCAGAGATCTTGCTGATATATATATATATATATATATATATATATATATATATATATATATATATATATATATATATATATATATATATATATACATATATATATACAGAGTCACTTATATCGTTATTTTTCCCAATGGAAGGAGAGGCCGGAAACGTCTTGTTTAGGAGAGAGAGTGAAGTTTATAAAAGTAGTTATTCTGCCTTTTTTCCTACATAGTTCTGCGAAATCTACGTGCGGGAAAACTAGTCAACGCATAAAAGAACCGATTAGACGGGCCTGTTCGGAAGAAAATTCTACACAACAGAAGGCACTTCACTAGCTAGCGTAGCGGAAAGCGAATAACCAGATTAAGGAAAGTCATAAAAAGTCTATATGTTACGTTAACGCGTTTTCATGAAAATTGTAAAATGTTTCCATTACAACCAAAATGTACGTCCAAAACGCCACTCTCACGCAATAGCAAATTTAATGGTCACCATTTTCGTACCAAAATATGATGCTGCGTTACGTAGTTGTTAAGTAACTAAGCTTTTTCGACAGTCATAGTTGTTATGTTTTATGTGCAAGTTTTCACGTTTAGAATCGCAAGAACGTGCAAGGTTTCACGTTTAGAATCTTTTGCCAAGACGTTTCCGTCCCCTCCTTCCACTAAGAAAATTTATTCTCTTGCCGAGTTCTACCAAACCTCAAAATATGTACCTAACTATCTTGACAACTACGTAACGCAACACCATTACTTTGGTACGAAAATGGTGGGCATTAAATTTGCTATTGCATGAGACCGCTCTTTTGCACATACATTTTTGGTCGCAATGGAAAAATAGAAGAATAACTAGTTTTATAAATGTTACGTTCTCTCCTAAACAAAACGTTTCCGCTCCCTTTTTCCATTGGAAAAAAATAATTTCTTGCCGAGTTCTACCAAACCTCGAAATAAGAACATAACGATATGAATGATTCTGTATATATATATATATATATATATATATATAGTCCCTGAAAAAAGTATAGGGCCACCCATTTTTGTTACATTTTACGCATTTATTATAACCAATCGTGTAAAGATCACAGTGGTACATGTTTACAGAGTAACAGCGGAGGCTTCTATCGACATTTGGGGTCTCGGATTACTTTGAACTACGAGATTTCGACATTTTGCACACACCGCAAAAAATATATAATAATCACTAATGTGCATGCCTTAACGAGTGAATTAAGCGGATTAACGGCTTTTTTCGGGACTATATATATATATATATATATATAGCAAACTTTGAAAAGTTCGTATTCGCCTTTTGGTGAAAGAGCCTGCTAAATGTGAATATTGTTATGGATACCAACATCGTGAGAGGGTTTGCGCTAGCTAAACACTCTTTGTTGCCGACCACTTTTTAACATCAAATTCTCGACGTGTCTCTGTAAACCCTAGGTACATCGTGCGCATAGAACAGATCAGCCAATAGGTGCTTTCTATCGTTTCCTGTACTTTTTTTAGAAATTTGGATGCAGCCATCTGCCTTAAGCCCACTGCCAATGACTCGATATCGGAAAGGCTAAATACGCGTAATAAAGTAAATTGCTTACACGCATTACATTTTCTTAAGCCAACTGCATTACATGCTCAGTAGCAAGATTTTATATTGTATCTATTATTTATGTGTAAAGTTACAGACGCATTGATTTTAAAACACAGGTGCATTTATCCTATCCGTACTATACGTGCTACGATGCACACGGTCGTAGCATACCACGACTGGCTGTCGAAAACTCCTTTCTTTGACAACCAACAGTCATTAGTAAGTAAACAAACAAAAAAACATATAGAACAAAGCAGCCGCAGTTATCACCCAACAAAGATGTAATATGCTTTAGGATACGCCTCTACTGCCCAGGCCTGTACTGCACACGTGCAGTCAAAATTATGAATTCATGAATGATTTAGAACACCTTCAACCAGTACGTGTAATCGCGCGCAACGACATGCATCTGCATCCCAGACAGCCTGAGAAAGACCGAAGGAGTTTTACTTCGTTTAAACTAGTAATTGTGGAAATGACTGTCATATCATTTACGACATTAAACTTGTACAGCTCAAAAAAAGACATTGTTGTTACGTCTGAACCTAACTTACGAGTTTGTCAATGGGTAGCTGCGTGCCAAGCAGCGCGAACGAAGAGCGTCCGTAGTAACGCGACAGCGGAGCCGTGTCCATTAGCCAATGGGCACAACTCGGGATCAGCTGAAACAATATTCCGCAAACCGAACCGACGTTTGTCTCGTTATCGTCTTTCTGCCGACACACCCATTTCTCCCTCTACCTACTATTCTAGGTAGTAGTACCTGTATGCACAAAACAAATCTTGCAACTGCATCGAAATTATGATATTCAGAAGATTGTTTACAAACAAATAGATTCGTTTCATTTGCAAACACAGCGGCTAGGCACGGCTTCAATAATAATACAAACTGTCGTCAATATGATTTTCTTCTGGAGAATATATTATTCGCAATATTTCTTCTAGGTGCGCCTGGTGGTTACCTGTGGCCGGGGCAAACACCGACTCTCCAAACACGACACTACGGTGGCGCATTTGAATTCTGTGCTTGGGTTTATGGAGTTCTGGTGCCCTATATATATATATATATATACCAGTGGCCATGGTGCGGATGATCTGGCTGTGGCAAGATTGCGCTGGCAGATGTCGATAGGTGGATGAGAGGTTCCAGCCTAGCACTCGCACTACAGAAAAGTGAAGCTATCCTACTCATCGGGAAGAAGAAATGTGGACCTCTAAAGCTTACCCTGTCGGGCGCTAATATTGAGCTTGAGAAAGGACACGGCAGAATACCTGGGCATACACTTAGGCCGAAGATTGCGAGAAACCCCTCATGTAACGATCGCGGCTGCGAAGGCGCAAAAAGCGACTAATGTCTATTGCCCAACACGTACTGCCCGAGACATAGCGGCCGGAGACTTCTGATGCCATTGATATAATTAATTTGGTCCATTTATCACATAACACAAGCACAAATGGAATGCCACCCCTATGGTTTTCGTGCATTCACAGTTACCCATTTTCCCATCGAGGACGCATACCGCCGTCAGCCTCGTACGAAGGTGATGTGCAAAGGTAAAGTTCGTGCTGCCTCTTCTATCTTATGTATGAAGCGTAGTTGGCTTGGCCACGTCACGCGCAACGCCGTGACCGTGTGCACTGTAAGGATGACGAGCCCGCAATGGCGACTCTCTTACCGTCTCCGGAGACACAAGCCGTTCAGTTGAACGGAATGGACTGAGCTGTAAAGCTGAGTACCTAATGTCAGGCTGTGCACCAGTTGTTGAGGTAATTCGATTGAGGTTAAAGACCATTCGCGAACTTTATTTCGGAGTGGGAAAATAAAGTTGAACAAATCCGACGAGAGGTCGGAGACCTAGATATTTTTAGGGCCTCTTACCTCTGGTCTGGTCTTGCATGTGACAATCGCCACGTCTATACGAGATACATAGTTCATGGCTATCATCACCTGGTTTGTTCGAATACGAGCTTCCACGAAGAGTACACCGAGTGCGTCTGTCGACTGTGCTCTCAGGTGTGTACGAAGTTTCATGCGTCTGCCTGCCTGGCCCTTGCGGAGAGATCACTGCATTGCCTCTCTCGAATAACATGCCGAGAGCAGCTAACTGTATAATTGTATAATCTGTATAATTATGTTATATGCATACTCAATATGAGTGAAATAAATACGATGATGCATTCGAAGTTACGTTCTTACTTTAAACGATGCATAGGGGATATAGCTTGCCCTATATGAAATGTACCTAAAATAGTACGAGTTGCAGACTGAATACCTTTTCAATGAAGTGTCGATTTTCGAGGGCAGACTGAGGACCCATTCGTTCGAGACAACGATAGACAAAGTGTGAACAAGTCCGGCGTACTGATGCATTCCGATGGGACGCCCCGTGCTCGAGCAGAATTGACGCGAGCCGAAGCGGCGGAGCGTGTTCGAGGATCACTTCAAAGGCCCTAGACAAATAAATAAGACTCGTAAGTGTACAGTTTCTAAAACTTTCCAAAATCTAGCTTAAACTAACTCCGGTATCGGTACAATGATGTTTGGCACTAACAACGACATGTGTGAAACCCCAACAAACCTGTAGACACTCACTCTCCGTTCAACGTGGCGGCCCTTCTTCGCATTTACACAGATAACTAACAAATATCCTCGCGTTGTTAACACAGATTCAATTTGCTCTCGGAGTTGTTACAAATACAGAGATCAGTAAAGCTATCCAACCCGCAAAATGTTCTTCTATCATCATAACATATGAGACAGTTCTCTTATCGTAGGTGCACATAAATACACTAGTGCTAACGTCAAACCTGTCAACGTCCTGTCGAATAAAGAGAACGTTTTCACCGGACTTGCGCAGGAGGCACTGACAGATCGGATCGAGATGCGGCTCCATGGCGGTTACCTGTGAGAGAACAGGCATATACGCAACTGTATTGGCACGATACAATCTATATCTTCCACTGAAGCGCGAGTATCTAAAAGGCAACCGCGACGTCAAGACTACGCAGCCGCTCAAAAACTTTTTAGCCAAAACCGATGCGCTCATGAAGTGCTGGACGGCAAACATACCATACACAACATGCTGGCCACAGAAGTTGTAGAACACTGGGCCAATACGATGACACAACCACCCCCTGAACCCTCTTTGAGGTTTCCCTCCCTATCTCCGTAAAGGAAACCCACGTAGCCCTCCGCGGACCTTCTAAAGCACTAGGCTTGGGGATTTGTTTTTCATTCCTCCGTAAACTCCCGTTAAAAGTAGTCTGTTGTCTTCTCAACATACGATAAGCGATATTGCCACAGCCCATGAAACTGCTCGCTTAGCGTTCATCCCTTAAGTTAACAATGCCACATCCCCAAGCGATCTGCGACCCCTATCTATTAGCTCATACTCACGAACGGTTAACAAAATTCTCTCTAGACGCGTCCAGAACTCTATTAAGCTTCTCCCAATTCAGCCAGCGTTTCTCCCCTATAATGGTACCTCCGAGAATCTTGCGGTTCTGGATGGCCTCTTTGACGATGCCAAGTCTGCAGAACGTAAGCTCAGACTCGCCTCAATCGACTTCCGTAAGGCGGAGTGACCACATGGTGAGTCATGACTCCGTCCTGTGGTCACTCCGGACTCGCGTATACCCGGAGGTATTCATTAATTATACCAAACGCTTGTACCTCTCATCTAAAACTCTCATAGAATTTTGACAAGAATGTCGCACATTTCGGCCAACTAGAGGTGTTACGCAGGGAGATCCTCTGTCCCCCCATTTATTTAATCTAGTTTTCGACGACATTCTTGCAAAATTAGGCAAAACTTATATCGGGTACCAACTTATTGATGACTTCCGCCGTATCGTCTTAGCCTTTGCAAATGATCTCATTCTCCTAGACTCCACGAAATCTACTCTCCAACGGCTCCTTAATATTGCGGATCCCCTTTTAAAATTCCAAGGCCTTGAAATTAATACTAATAAACGCTTTACTATCTCCCACCTATTTAATAGAAAGGAAGGCAAAGGTTTTATTAATACCGTACCAGAATTTAACGTTATAGAGCGGCAATTGCCAGCTAAAGGTATGAGCGATCGATGGAAATATCTGAAAGTCGACTTTGACAGCAATGGCAGAGTTGATTCAACCAGGGATATACTCCTTAATTTACTCAAAAGACTCACAATAGTTCTCCTTAAACCCCTCCAAAGACTCATATTTTTGAAAGACTTTCTCATTTCCCGCCTCCTATATAAACTGGTCTCCGGTCCCAGACCATCTCACGCACTCCTTAGCGACCTAGATAAAGAGATCAGAAACATTGTTAAGTCAAAAAAGCTTAAACTCGAAACCTCGGTACCGAACGCCTACCTGTACACGCACACAGCACACGGCGGTCTGGACATCCCCTGCCTCCAAACATTTATCCCCAGACTCCGCCTCTCCCGTCTGACGGCACTACAGCACTCCACGCACCCTGGGGTCCAATGGATGCTAACCACCGAGCACTTAAAAAAAGACCTTGCAAAAACAAGACTTCTTTGCAAGCGCTTGGAAACCTCCATTGAGACCGCTACACAAGAGACCGATTACTGGGCTCAACAACTACACACACGTTCGATGGGGCACATTCTAAGAAAGCACACGAAACGCCCTTTGTGCATAACGGATTAAGGGTATACCCTACCTATCTGGCAAGGTGTATTTAAACCTACTAAAGCTCAGGATCAACGCACTACCAACGCGTGCCAGATTGGCCAGGGGACGCCCGGGCTACAACAAACGTTGTAGGCACGGGTGTCATGCGCCTGAGACGTTGGCTCATGACGCTCAGATGTGCGATACAACACACAAACAAACTATAAAGAGACATGACGACGTCTGTGATCGCGTAACGCGTCTTCTCCGCGAGAGTGGTTCGTGAGCGAGTATTCCGTCGACCGGGCGCACCGGGTCCTAAGCCCGACCTCGTAATAACAACACCTACCGACGTCTGGGTTTTAGATGCTGAGATTTGCTACCCGAACAGAGACCTGGCAAAAGCGCGGCAGGACAAGATCACCAAATATGACGTCGAGTTCCTAAGAGTGGCGCTCCCCGACCCGCAAAAATCTAGTAGATTCGGATCCATCACTATCTCTATAAGTGGTGTATGGGACTTCGAATCTGCGAATACGCTGTTGGGGCTCGGCGTCACAAAGAGTGTGCAAACGTATTGTAAATGATTAATAAATCATCACAATATTATATATATATATATATATATATATATATATATATATATATATAGGTTATTTCTGTTTTATATTATTCGTTAATCAATGGAGAAGGACAATTGACCCTTACACACTTACGCGTTCAGGGATAACATGTTGACGCGTAAATGTTTCTTGTGCAGCTTTTTCTCTTGCTACAGTTCTGAAATATTTTACTAAGTCATAGTATTAAGGCTAATAAGTGACCACCTCCGGTAGCGCACTTTTGAAAACAGGCTCACATAGAAGCGTGCGTTTTTTGTCAAAAGCGATTTCAAGCATAACGAGCCGATGTCTTTTGAGCCCCGTTTTGGTCTTTTTGGCTGTTTTAAGCGATTTGCTGGTCATCCTAGGCGCTTGAGATGATTCGTAATTCCTAGGCGTTCTGCAAAGATTGTGCCGCTTACATCCCTCCAACGTCACAGCATACCTTAAACGTATGGTTTTGCAAGAAGAAAACTCCCTGAGCTGTTCGACTATTCCCGGACCGTTCGACCTTCCGCCATAGCGCAGACGACCTTAGAGCGAAGCTTCTCGCTAGGTTTGGAAGTGACTCCAGCCAAGATAACTGTTTTGGCAACGGTTGTATGACCAATTACAAAAAAAGTTATTTTGCAAGTTCTAGAATGGTAACTGTTGAGTCTGTAGTACTTTTACGCGTGAAGTGTTTTCTGCCTGTCATCATTTGTCTATTGTCTTACTACCTCTGGGCTCTTCAACCATGCAAAGCGGATGGATGCAGAAGCAGTTGAAACGTTTGCACACATTATGTAACCACATCCAAGGTATGGTAAATATGTCATGTCTACAGTTTCTCCGTAGGTTGGGCACGTTGTCGAACTGGGCAAATTCTGGGGTAGAGAACCTGTGACCACGCGTTCACGCGGAGACAGGTGTACCAGTGGGCGTCGTAGCCACTTTGACAGGGCACACAATCGAATTCGGTAATTGCTCTCGCTGCTTTGCAACTCCCGTCTTAACGTTGGCACGCCAGATGGAATAGTTTGGTTCGTAGTAGCAATATAAGTTGCCTCCTGTTTTCATTTAGGACAATCGTCCTAAACGACATTCTCCACACATCCGTAGGTTTTGTGCACGCGTACAAATCAGTTACTGATCAGCGACTACATCGGTCCGGATGGCCCAATAATAAAGACACAAAGGCGACTGGAAGCGGCCAAACTTGAAGAAAAACAAACTACTACGGTACGTTGATTGGTTACGCAAATATTTGTTATTATTTTGGCTAGTTCCCCCTGCTGTGAAAACGGTTCAACTCAATTTTTTTCTACAAATTTCTAAGCCGCCGACTTAATAGTGCGTCCTCTTCAATCCCCCCCACCTATCATCTCCATATGCGCATATAATTGAACAAAAATCATCGACATTGGCTTTGTCCGTACAAAACGCATTTTCTTAGCTTAGCCCCTAGCCTTTTTTTAACTGATTGGGCAGTTTTGTACAATAACAACTGTAAGAAGCCAGCATATGCCCGCATAACAAGTAACAATGTCAAACTGTTTCATTGGTCCTGAGATATTCGCAAGGACTGCTTTTAATCGTAAAAATTATACCTCGTCACTCACTCTTTTACACCTCCAAGGCTGCATGGGTGTAGACCTAGATGATACCAAACAAACTTTGGTATCATGACCCGTTCTTAGTCGAGCGGCGAAAGACATCCCAATAATAGGCACACACGTTTTTTTTCAATTTGCAATTTTTTAAAAATATCAATTCGGTTGTATGCCGGTTGTATGGTGTTATTGCCTGATGACTGCACGTAGACACTCACGCAAGTAACCGCTTGTCTATCCTGAGGGCGCTTTATCTTTATCCTGTATATATATATATATATATATATATATATATATATATATATATATAATTATGTTTGCTGTATATTTTTTGCCGCATTCGCGTCACGTAAGTAGACAATACAAGCAGCAATAGGCTTCCCTGTCTGTGTTAGCTGCTGCTAGATCCCCCTGGCTAACCGGTCTTGTTCGGCCTTTGGAAAAGGCCTCGATAAAAGCCTAAGTAAGTTTATGCGGTTTTATTAAAATGGAAGAAATCCGTTTTATTTTAATCGTTTTTTAAATGAAATTCCATATTTTCACCGTAATCTACCGTATCGAAAGATCGAGCGGGGCAGAAATGGTTTTAGCAGTAGTAAATTGCGTTAAATATTTGCCTATTGGCAGCAATATGAGTGAAGCTTTGCCACTGTTGCCCTAGTCCACGCAGCCTGTACCTCTACGAGCAGTTTCCGAAACATGCTAGCTTTCTGCTCCCTGGGCCATTGCCTATATGTAAGAAACTTGAACACCTCTATACAGAAGACCCTAGCCATGGCTAACCTACGCTCTACCATTCAGTCAGCTTTTTTTCCAAATGACACTCAGAGGACCCATTCATCGACCCTTTCACTTTTTCTGCCGAACTTTCTGCCTGAATTCTGTCCTGAGTATGCCGACAATAATGGTGATCCTTCAATGGTAAGAAGAGTAACACTGCAAAGCACTCCCACTCGTTCTTTTTTTCTACAAGTTTTACAATCAAACACCAAGGAACATTAGCGATATTGGCTAACGTTAACCGTGGCGTATACCGACAGCTGTCGTTTTCGCGGGTATCGAATTGTGGTCCCAGCGTCACTTCGACTTCTTACATTCTGCCGATCACTTTAAAATGATAGAAATGAAATCCTAGCATACAACGCTGTGGGTCGCAAGGATTGACCCCTTACACTGAAACGCTGTACGAAGCTCTGGGACAAGTACGGACGGTCAATAAGCCGACCGTACCCTAATACATACGAAGCTATGGCAGTCTGCAACAATAGAGATCACGCTAGATAAAATGGAGACTATTCGTTTATTATTACCAACAAATGCTGTTCCGGAAGGATGATCCCTCTTGCTTCCAGATAGAAGCTAAGCCGGCGTGCCAGGAGGCATAATAATACTTTGAAGGTGTAGCTTTTCTTTGCAATGCCTCGCTAAGAGGATGGACAGAGCGGGTCATCTTTGCCTTTGGGGGTGACCTTTAGCAATCATTCCAACCAGGCTGCTGGAATTTCACCTGTTTCCAGGCACTTATTAAAGAGTGTCGTCTAAAGAAGCGTGAGGGGGACCGCCGCCTTTTTATGTTTATTCCGGAAGACGGCCTGTTCTTGAATTCTATTGGCTGACGGTACAAGCGACGGTGTCTACTATAAAAGTCTCTCATCTCTGGGTGTTCTCGGGAGAGAATGGGAGCTTGAATAACATAAGCTCTCACACGCACTATGAGTCATGATATCATATGATAGCAATATGAGTCGAACAACTCAGGTGACCGACTTCCCCTTAGAGTACGCCTTATGTAGAGGAGCGCACCGCTCGTGTCAGCATGCAGGAGAGCAGACTTGGCGACATTTGCAGTAGGTGATTGGGATGCCAGGCGCAAAGCTCCATGCGTAACTTGTTTACGTCGACGCATTTTCCGAGCCCCTGGCGTCTCGGCGTACTAGCGCTCTCACGTCCATCTTTAACTTTACCTGTTAAATAAACTGGTACATGTTTTTTAAATCCGGTAATTACAAGGCCAATCACTTGTCCGCCATATTCGATGTCCCTTTTAGGACCTGAGAAAGCGAATATATCGATTGTGGAATACCCACCCCTCTGCGGATTATCGCCGGGTTTACCTCCGTCGGAGTCAAACGTTGGCAGCGACGGAGTAGTATCCGGTCATTCTAGATTACGGCATTCAGGAATACCAGCCTTTCCTTCAAACCCCCGGCTATCCCCAGGGCGATTATCTCAGCCCGCTCTTATTCTCAGTCTTTGTCAGTGATCTTCCGGGCCTTATCAATGACCACTACCCATGCGTCCGCATAGCTCTCTATGCAGATGACCTTGTGGTATATAGTAGAGTGTTCACAGATCTAAAAAGGTCTCCATTGATGCTCGAGACATACACCAAGCAACATGGTTTAACGATTAACGTATCGAAGACAAAGGCTATGAAATTCAGAACCGAAGGACACCTGAAGAGAGGTGATACCCTCAGCTTGGGCGGTGTTTCTGTAGAATTTATCTCGGAGTTTACTTACCTGGGTGTTAAACTAACGCCAAGCGGCCATCTTTTGCGGTCCACAAATCTCAGCGAATTAATAGCAGCATCGTCGCCATAACCTCAATTCCGGCTCCGCAGACGCTCTCAGTAAAAACAGCTCTAATACTATATACATATTGTTTATTTCGCAATAACATTGCATTTCAAGATGGTACATATTTACAATACAATTCATTCATTATATACCATTTTAACACTTTAGCGACCGTCCCGCTGGGCGAAAAAGTGCAAAGACCGCCGATGCGTCTGGCAGCTCGCTACGTGGTATTTAGCGCATATCTGCGAGCAGAACCGGCAACGACATTGATCGCTAACTTGGTGAAATCCTTGAGCCGAACATACCAAGTGATGATAGTCATGCACATTGTATCTTGTGTACACGTGCCGGCTAGTGCAGGCGAGGTACATCTTTAACTGCGCTACCTCAGCCGAGGCCTCGGCCACTTTTCCTTGCCATTCTAACAAAAATTGCTGAAGTGGTTCTGTAATAGGTGACTTAACCCTGACTCTGATTGTTTTCACTGCTAGTCCGCAACCCGCTAGCAGGTACACAAAAGCGGTTCCTTGCCGTCTGCGGCAAGCGAAGAACGCGCTTCATCATGCTTCATTATGCTTACCGCGGACGGCAAGAAGCCGCTTCGTGAGCCTGCTAGCAGGTTACCGGCAGTGGAAATAATCGCAGTCAGGCTTAATTCACTTATTATAGGACCACTTCAGCAATTTTTGTTGGTGTAGCAGGGAAAAAGTGTTCGAGGCTTCGGCAGAAGATGCAGTTGGATGTGCACCTCGCCAGGGAGCTTTGGGATGGAATGGCATGCACTAGCCGGCACGTGTACACAAGGTACATTGTGCATGGCTATCATCACTTGGTTTGTTCGACCCAAGGATCTCATTGAAGGAGGGTTTTGAGAGAAGATGGGTCACATTACTAGAGTACATTTAGAGAAATAACACGGTTTGAATAGCATAGCAGCGTTTACCCCGAGAGTTCATAGTCGCTAGGGAGGTCAGCCAAACACGCCCGTTGTCATCTGTGATTCCTTTACGCATATAGAGAAAACAGCGCGAAGGATTAATAGCACGGGATTAGTATGACTCATAGGCGAAAATGGTGCATATATAAAGATACCAGTGCGGCTGTTTGCTGACGATATGACAGTGGTAATAAAAGGCACTAGCGAAGTTCAGGAAATGTTAAATGCATTTAGTAAGGCAGCGGGGGAACTGGGCACGGTGTTTAATTAAAAAAAAAAGAAAATAATGGGGTCAGGAGGGCGGAAGCTAGTATTACAGAAAAGTGAGTTTGACTGCATAAGTCAGTACAAGTCTCTAGGGGTAACAATAACCGTATAGGATGATCATTTAGAGGAAGAAGAGATATAACGAAGGAAGGGGCTGAATGGGGAGGGAAATCTGTTAGGTGAAAGGGCCTCTGGCAATCTAATACATACAGAGCAACAATAAATATCGGGAATGCCATGTATGTCGCATGGCCTTTCCTATATATTTTTTTAATAACATACATATTTATTTAACATATATTTAGTACAGAAATATGTCTCGACGCTCGCAATGGGCCTTAAGGCCTGTGGCACTGACGTCGAAAAAAAATGTATATAGTCCACAGCGCCGAGTTTAAAGGAAAATAAAAAAAAATTGCATTGATTTGTCGTTTTAATTGCGCCAGAGAGTTCCTTCAGGGCAACATTATCAATGGCGATGTCAACACTGATACAAGAGGAAGCAAACATAAGCTAAGATTGTGTATTAGGAATAAGAATGCCATACTTAAAAAATGAGTTAAACGGATGCTGGTGGCAAAGACGGCGCTAAAGGTAAGCGTGACGTAAAATCGCAGAGTAGAATTCGCAGCTAGGGAATTGGGTATAATAGTTAGCAGTAGGCAAGAGCAAGGGTATCGGAAGAAATTGTGATATAAAAAAGACATATACGGGCAAATAGAAATTGGCAATGGGTAAGATAAAAAGGAAAAGCGGGAAATGGGCGAGGTAGAATGGTGGTACACAATTATTCACGAGCGAGCGGACTATTAGCAAGTGCTAGGGCAGGATGTTTGATACAACAATACAGCTAGCTAAATATATGCAGGGGGAAAGTACATAATGTTGAGTTAGTAGGTTAGGGAATGAGTCAATTGAACATCTTGCAAAATAATTTACAATTTTTGTTGGGGGGAAGGAAAGTCAGAGATATATACCTGTTGAAGGCAATTCAAATAAGCCCTAATCGACCACGTCGAACGACTACAGCGCCCGCGCCAAAATCTCAACGTACACAACGTTCACCGACCGATACATGTCTCAACCGAACAAGATATGTCTTAACCAGCCAGCAGAGGACAGCCACAGCCTTTCGCGCCGAAACCCCAACGTCTTTCGCCGTCCAAACGATCATCGCCTGACACCAGGAGAGGGTCGACCTATGATAGGCCGTCAAACAGTCTCTTAATCTACATTCCTATACGAAACAAACACAAACCGTTGTAACTTGCGACCGATTTGAGAGCGGGTTCTGACACCCTTTGGGGTGTCAGCACGCTGCGGTGCCTCGTGAACCAATAAACAGACTGGGCAGCATGGCTTAATAACCAATCCGTTGCTCGGCTGTGCTTCGCATTAGACCTTATACTGCGTGTCGTCATTCATCGTTTATGAGTCCCTCGGGCGGCAGTACCCGTCCGGCTGAGTCTACATCCACAAGCTGACTTAGCGTAACATACAAACGTTACAATATTACAAAGAGCGTAAACATTTATAGTTTGCGCTTGGAACGGCTTGGGTCCCTATGAATTAGGTGGAATTAGGTTAGACGTTCTGGACAGAGAGTGTTCCGTTACTAACCAGCGCTCCGTTTTAGTTCAGTGTATCTTCAATACTAGATCAGAGTACAACTCTTAGTATAGACGTCATTTCCGAGCAGCGACGAAGCACTCAAGTGAAGGCCGTATGAGAATCAATGAAACTTGCGTAGCCTGTATCCTCCTTATTGCTAGCCTAATGTTCATTTAGTGGATAATTGTGTTAATGGACAACCCAAACCGTTGTCGACTAAGCTTCTCGCTTACACACATACAAGGGAAGGTAGAGTTAGTTCTATTACTTCGCCTCAGTTCCGTCGGAGCGCGAAAAAATGTGGAATAGTCATACTTGTTTGCCGACCGTTGCTCGACTTGTTAGGTTTCTTCTGGCCTTGCAAAGTGGTGAAGAAGCCGTTTTGCCCACGCGCCGTAGAAATTGCCCTCTGTAAGTATAAATGAGGTGCCTCGTTGTTGCGACCGTGCAAGACAACATTTTATGATGTTGATCGCTATCTACGAACGTTTTCCGTCGGTTTTCCGTCACCTGTTCACGCAGTGGGTTACTCTGGGTTTACTAGGCCTTTATGGACGCAGACACTGGTGAGGTACTCATAACTCTCTCTACCAACGGGCTCGAATAAATAGACAGGCCCCGAAAGCACGCCGGCAAAACGTCGGACCTGATATACCAAAGCTATATATACAAGCACATAACCTTATTAAGCGGCCAATTGTCGACACTATTATGATCGACAATTCATTCATCCATGTAGAGTACATCATGTCACAAAACTACACAAAAAACAACATGAACAAGACGAAACATGTTCGCAGGCACCTAAATATAATATTCCCATCGTTAATGATCGATTACATTAGATAAATAATTTGTTATTATCTAAAACGGAATAAATGCTGACACATTTGCACCTAATCGTACTGCATCTTACCCGACAATTTTCGGGCTACTGCAAGCATGCCAACTAATGTAAAACCAAAAACAAAGTAGTGAACGCAGAGAACGCAAAGATCCCCCGCCAAACTGCGACTCAGCTAAACGGCAATATTCTGAAAGGCTCCTGCCGGATAATAAAGTGTAGATTATATAAGCACATTGGCACATTAGCTGCTAATTAAGATCAAGTTAGGTCAATCACCTTAGTTAAGTCGTATTTAGGGACACCTTTGGTATGCACATTGCTGCAAATGTCAGTGCTAAAACCTGCAAAATAATAAAACTATGGAGTCGACATATACGACATGCTCCGCGTGCGCATTAATACCAGTCTAGTTGGAATACTAATATAATTATGCAATAATAACTAACAATATTTTGTAGTGGCGGCAGATGGCAGAATATCTTCACCGGCATGCTGCCTGCCGATTATAAAAAGGTCGAATTCTACTTACTGTCTGTTGCTCGAACAACTGGCAAACTGTCGCAATGGCGCAGCGTGATACCGAACTGCGCAGGTTGCGAACTTCCTGTAAACAAAAGCAACATCCAAAACTCCATCATAAAATCAACGCGGCTCTTCATTAACGAAACAGTAATATACATCATTCGACGCATCATACGTGGCACTCAGACACTGGGTCAGCTAACGAATATACGTTAAACTTACTTCTAAACCAAATATGGTGAAGACATATCATTTATTTGTTCTCTCTTTTGGTTTGGCATACCATTAGCGCGAATTGTTTTACTGATGTTCCGTTAGTGTACTGACAGCTTTTGTCTTCGCTACATGGAAACGAAATCACAAAGAAATCCATAGTCCTTCAACTTTCAAGTGGCTAGTGGCGAGACTCTGCACCGCTGGGCTTCTTGAAACCCAAGAATACTTACGAAATTGGCCAAGCTATTGGAGACAACCACGGTGATAAAAGAAGCCACAAAATTCCTACTAGAGATGAGCAATTGACATTCAGTGGCGGAACACAATATCAATTTTAGAATTGCTTGGGGAATAGAGCACGTCCGGATTACTGTGCGCGGAAGGTGAGCACTTTTACTCCGACTACACGATTACAATTATCAGGCCTGTTTTGAGAACGAGAAAGCTACTAAGTCAAGAGACTAAATGTATGGTCGTTTGAAGAGTTTGAAGATTGGCGCATTGCTTTTCCAAGACTGGAGGCGTTTCGTGTGCTTGGGTTTACGTAGTGGTACGTATTGGAAACATCGCGACGGTAAGCCGTTGAACCGATAACCGAGCTATAGTCACTAGCTAACCGCTACCGTCGTGATACAACGCAACAACACATAGCAAGTGGTGCGCATAACACTAAACGGTGTTTCTAATCATTATCCTTCTCTTCACGCTGCTGACTACCCGTAGCGGTATCAACCTAGCTAAACAAATCTTAACGAAGCCTTTAACACTGCCCACTCCCGTGGCGGCGTGGTCTAGGGGACTAGTGCGCTAGCCATGGTTGTCATCTACCGGGGTGTCGCCGGTTCGATCCCTGTTGTTGACCGAATTTTCTTTGAGCGATGCTCATTGAGAATAGATGATAAACCATACCGCTGAGAGTCAGCGGCCATGCTGCCACAAGGACTGTTGGGGAAACCCTAGATAAGATCTTAACATGTCCGGCCCTCGGTGCCTTGAAGGTATACTTCAGGTTAAGTTCCAGGCCCGTAGGGGACGGAGGATAGTCTAGAATTAAAAACGACCTCCTTAAAAATGTTTTTAATTTTAACACTGCCCACTGCAGTGGCAGTTGGTGTTGGCAACTCGAAGAGACTACTTGATGGCCTACTGCTAAAACACAGACAGTGAGTTTGCATGAGTGTTTAGTGGACAGTGGCTAAAAGATATTACTATGAGTCATTAAAACTATCAAAACCATCAGCCTAAGTATGTTGTTTTGTGCTCAGTGCGTGCTTGGATAAAAGCTGTTTAGTACTTGTTATCTACGTGGTCTAGTCATTCGTATAGCGTTACTCGGTGTCGGTGTCGGCATCGGTATATATATATATATTTTTTTTTAAGATTTTCCGTAAGGCAATTGCCCGTGTACGGTTTTTCCATGTCATGGCTAATTTTAATCATGCAAACCAATTTAAGAGTGGCCGGTCTGAGTCTCGAACCCAGTCCTCCCGAATGCAAGGCAAAGGCTTTGCCACTAAGCCATCTTGCTATATATATATATATATATAATCCCTCCCAAAAAGATACAAAATACAAACCCTCACAAACACATTTCCAAATGCAACATAATTTCAACAGACCTTATTCATCTGTCAAATATAATTTGCTCAGGTGAGGACCACAATATTGCCTTAAACGATTTTCTGAACAAACATTCTAAACAACTGTCCGACGTCGTGCCTTTAGAGAAACACCTTTTACTAAAGTGCAAGTATCTAAAAGGCAACAGCGACGTCAAGACTGCGCAACCACTCAAACACTTTTTGGCCAAAACCGATCCAAATGCGATCATGAGGTGCTGGGCGGCAAACACACCATACACAACATGCAGGCCACCAAAGTTGTAGAACACTGGGCCAACACGATGACACAACCACCCCCTGAACCACTCCTTTGCCCCGTACGCACTCCCAACTCTGATCTCTTGGAGGTTTCCCTCCTTATCCCCCTAAAGGAAATCCACGTAGCTCTCTGCGGACCTTCTAAAGCACTAAGTTTAAACGGGACTTGTCTCTCGTCCCTCCGTAAACTCCCGTTAGTAGTAGTCTGTTGTCTTCTTAACATACTATTAATTAGCGATATTGCTACAGTTTATGAAACTGCTCGCTTAGCGTTCATCCCTAAAATTAACAATGCCACATCCCCAAGCGATCTGCGACCCCTATCTATTAGCTCATACTTACAACGAACGCTTAACAAAATTCTCTCTAGAACTCTATTAGGCTTCTCCAAATCTAGCGAGCGTTTCTCCCCCATAATGGTACCTTCGAGAATCTTGCGGTTCTAGATGGCACCCTTAACGATACCAAGTCAGCAAGACGTGAGCTCAGACTCGCCTCCATCGACCTCCGTAAGGCGTTCGACATGGTGATTCATGACTCCGTCCTGTGGTCACTCTGGACTCGCGGATACTTGGAGGTATTCATGAATTATATCGAACGTTTGTACCTCTCATCTAAAACTCTCATAGAATTTCAAAAATAATGTCGCACATTTCGGCCAACTAGGGGTGTTACGCAGGGAGATCCTCTGCCCCCTTTTATTTATCTAGTTCTCGACGACATTCTTTCAAATTTAGACAAAACTTATATCGGGTACAACCTTACTGATGACTTCCGCCTTATGGGATTAGCCTTTGCGGATGACCTCATCCTCTTAGCCTCCACGAAATCTACTTTCCAACGGCTCCCTAATATTGCGGACCCCTTTTGAAACCCCGAGGCCTTGAAATTAATACTAATCAAAGCTTTACTATCTCCAACCTATTTATTAGGACGGAAGGTAAAGATTGTATTAATACCGTACTAGAATTTAACGCTGGAGAACGGCAATTGCCAGCTAAAGGTATGAGCGATCGATGAAGATATCTGGGAGCAATGGCGGAGCTGACTTTACCAAGAGTATACTCCTTAATTTACTCAACAGACTCACGAAAACTCATATTTTTGGAAAACTTTCTCATTCCCCGCCTCCTATATAAACTGGTCTCCGGTGATAGACCATCTCACGCATTCCTTAACGACCTAGACACAGAGATCAGAAAGGTTGTTAAGTCGAAATGGCTTAAGCTCGAAAGTTCTGTGCCGAACGCCTACCTCTACACGCACACAGCACACCACGGTTTGGACATCCCTGCCTCCAAACATTTATCCCCAGACTCCGCCTCTCCCGTCTGACAGCACTACAACACTCCACGCACCCTAGAGTCCAACGGATGCTAACCACCAAGCACTTCGAAAAGACCTTGCGAAAACAAGACTTCTTTGCGAGCGCTTGGGAACCTACATTGAAACCGCTACACAAGAGACTGATTACTGGTCTCAACAACTACACAACACGTTTGATGAAGCACATTTTAAAAGAGCACTTAAAACGCCCTTTGTACATTACTATTAAGGGTATGCCCTACCTATCTAGTAAGGAGTATTTAAACCTACTAAAGCTCAGAATCAACGCACTACCAACGCGTGCCAGATTGGCCAGGGGACGCCCGGGCTACAACACACGTTGTAGGCACGGGTGTCATGCGCCTGAGACGTTGGCTCATTGTCGCGCAGATGTGCGATACAGCACACAAGCAAACTATAAAAAGACATAACGACGTCTGGAATCGCGTGGCGCGTCTTCTCCGCGAGAGGGGTCTTGGGGTGGTTCGTGAGCGAGTATTCCGTCGACCGGGCGCACCGGGTCTGAAGCCCGACCTCGTAATAACAACACCTACCGAGGGTTGGGTTTTGGATGCCGAGGTTTTCGGCCCGAACAGGGACCTGGCAAAAACGCGACAGGACAAGATCACCAAATATAACGTAGAGTTCCTAAGAGCGGCGCTCCCCGTCCCGCAAAATCCTCGCAGATTCAGATCCATCACTTCGGACTTCGAATCTGTGAGTACGCTCTAGGGGCTCGGCGTCACGAAGAAAAATCTCGTGGATCTTACCGTCTTAGCGTTGCAAATGACCTTGAGGATATATCGTTCGCGCCGAGTCCATAAGAGCGGGGGCTACCATTAAGCAAGGACACGGACAGCTGATTCTTAACGTGATTCTATATATATCTATATATATATGTAAGATGAGCACACATATATGTTATATGCCGCACCCTTATGGGAGCGCACGACTACCAAGTTTACAATACACCGCCATTGTTGGTTAAGGTCAGGACTCAAAGATCAGTGGCTCTCAACATCGCCCACCGGCTTTCACAGGAGCCACACAAGTTCTCTCTAGACAGATCCCTGAGACCTAAGAAAACAAACTAGCTTCAAAATACCCTTTAATGAACGTTCGAATCAAAGGCTATTACTAATTAACAGAACAAATACCTAAGCAATGATGAATACAGCAATTGGCCACTATGAGTAAGTGTGGAACAAAATACCTGAAGACCTTATCTTAAAAATGTTGTAGCCTCTAACACAGTTTGCCCACTCGCGCGACTCCTAACCGGCCATAGTAGCTGCTCTCAGCATTTTTTTCAATACTCAGCGAGAATCTCCAATTCTTCAACTGGGCAGCTCCCTGGCGTGCCACGCTCTTGTAGAGACACAGAATTGTGAATTATGATCTGTAAAACGAAGATTCGAAGACTTCGTTTCCAAGGCAAAAATAACAGACATACATTAATAACAGGCCAGCCTTAATTGCAAGCTTAAGTGGCCAGGTGAGGTAGCTTCGAGAAGACAGTACTGTAGCGACCCCCGACAAGGGGCAAAGCGAAGCAGTTGGTTCGTAAATCCCACACACTACTGTGGTTTTGTGGCTTTAGCAACGACGCCAAAGTTGTGAGAATTTCACTATTATAGACTTTCGGAGGGTAGCCTAATAAGCGCAAAAAGACATTAAGCAGAAGCAGATAGTGATAGTAATTACCGGGCTAGGCGCGGTATGCGCTTTTATTGCCAGCAAGTCCCCTTCCACAGAAGAACAATCGTTTAATGTGTAGGATTTGGAACATTTATCACTAGACTCCGCCTACTATCCAAGCGACACCGTTGCACATTGGAAGGGCCGTGCAGATCCAGGCGGGAGGAAATCGGCACAGATATGGCAAAATAGAACGCAAATATTTCTTCGATATACATAAGAACAACGACAAATGCATACCAACAGCAAGCGTTTCTTTTCTATGTTTACTCGTCAGAATCAGTTGAGGCGTAAGTCTCTAGTAAAACCAACATTACAGACGGTGGAGTAGACAAGAATCGACCACAGCACTATCGTGACATTAGTATTGTTATCGGATCAGCTATCGGTCATTCGACGGCATAACTTAGTTGTTGTTTTCGTTCGTGCATCATATAAACACCTTCACAAAAACCTCGGCTAGGGTAACAAGTGTCCTGGCCATGCGCAAAGTATCCTCCCAGCTTTGGCGGTAGGTCCTCTTCAAGCGCTGGCTCAACGACGGCCTATTTCAACGTTTCATACACGACGAGTACTGCAGTCCACATCGTAGCGTCCAGCTGGGCAGAAAATACGGCTACTCCGGCTTTGCCTTTCAGACTCCGCGCGATTCATCAAACATCTGGGCATTTTATAAATTTAAGAGTCAGTCGTGAACAGCCATAGAAAATAAGTTTTTTTTTCAGTCAATAAGTAAGATATCAGCCGAAGGAACACAACACACAAAAGCAGCTGCACCTCACCATAACGAAACGTGTTGTGTAATATCCCATAACGTGGGCAAACGAGAAGCAAAGGCCTGCTAACTTGTTTTTTATAGACTTTAATGACCTTATAAAATGTGTGGCATGTCCTAAACCCTTGAAACAAAAACCAAGTAAAAAAACATAGGAACAACAGGAAAGAGTACTTCGAGTAATTTTAAAGCACAGAATAATATTTTTAGCAAGTTAAGCGAGTCTACCGGAAGAAAGTTGTAGACATCATAGAGATCACTGTGTCGCCTTCTAGACATGGCTCTTAAAGCATCGTTTTGCACAAGTCGAGCCCGACGAAAGACAACCCTGAACACTATACGTACACCTTTAAAGTAACGCCACTCTCCATTTGAGAATGGCATAGAGGGGGGCTGGCATGAACAGAGTCTTGACTATGATTAATCTGTCTTGTTGAGATGCAGCTTCAGCTGAGTATTTCGGAATACAAGAGGGTTTGTCCTGCCAGCGTCAACGACACAACAAAATTTAACTCTGATTTTGACGACCGTTTCCATTTGTGAAAGGAAGATGAGTCAGCTCGGAAGTAGGATAAGTTATGACCAAAAGCAACTGGATGGTCTAGGTTCTCCCTTTGGATATTTAGGAGAATCAACATAATACAAATTAAAAATAGTCAATGTCCAGGAAAGGAACTCTGGGGGTGCCGGTGTCAAGAGGTATCAATGCCGATTCGACCGACACAGCTCTTACAGCCTGATTTCTTGAGCTTCCACTGCACTCATTGAACAACCGAACACCCGCTATTTTTGAGCTCTAGAAATACTCCGAGACATATTTAGTCTGATTCTAGTGAATCCGCCACAGGCCGGTGTTAGTGGACGAGACCAGCTCCGTAGATCGACCACAGTGGAGGATCAAATTGATGCGACAACAGACAGTCTATAACCTATAAATGTTGTCTGTTAGCCACAAACCGTATGGGACGGTAGGTAGTGGGTATCCAAGAGTCTAATATCGGAGCTCAGGGTATAATTCGACTGCCGATACCGGCAACTTTTGTACTGGAAGACCCAGGTTCTGCCCGATGACAATCAGTTTTAGAGCTACTAGGATGCCAGGAATTAAGACGTCTATCAGCGACAGCTGCGTACTATGTGAATCTAAATAGGTGGATAACACTGTTCTACTCTGAAGGGGGAAGCGAAAAACGCAGCCATTCTCTGTGAGGGGCATTTCCACTAAAGAGGTGGTCGACTACATGCTGACTGCGGCGAAAGCATAAAGGAAGACGACAAGCATGTTGGACACTCAAGACGGCCAGGCCACATAGGACAGGTTCGAACGGTTTTCTTGGGCAAGTTGTCGAGATGAGGAGCCCAGGAAAGGAGAGAGAGCAGTCGTAGTCCCAACAAAAAAAACTACACGGAACGATTTACAAAGTGGCACAATCGCCCTATTTGATCGCAGGTAAACATGTGGGATGATAGGCAGCTATAGAGGTCGAGCCCAATCGCGCAATGCATTCGCGCGCGTCTCGCAACCGGAAGAGACACAGAGGTGGACATAGGGATTGATCCCCGTCGTTGCACATTTCATTTATGGGGCCTGTCTTACGAAGCAATGTAAACGCGATTCCGTGGATGCTAAATGTTAGCTGAAGGTCAGCTCGAGTAGAGTTTTAAGGTAGAGATAGAGCTGAGCCAAGGGAAAGGCAGAGACGCCTCTCCTACGGACTCAAAATAATGCTAAAGTAGCATCGCACCCTGGGGGGGACAGGGGATGCAATTGACCAGCAATTGACGAGACCAAATGAGATACTAAATATATGGTTTCCTAAAAATATTTAGAAAGCGATAATAGGAATTGTAGAGCTTATTTTTTCATGGTCTCTGAGAAGTCTTGTTTCGGCGTAAGAGTCATTTTACTAAAGTCCGTGATACTGGCGTTGTTGCCCGGCACAGAAACACAAAATGTGCGATTGCGAGACAACCAACCGTCGTGTTCGTGAGAAAATGCAGCTTTTCATGAAGAACTTATAACGCCGGCCAGAGGATCTGACATGGTCTCATCTTCTGGCTGGCGATGATTAGAACAGAACTCGGATTTTAGTAAAGTCACTGTCACTTCTAAACAAGACTGTTCAAAGATCATGCTCTAGTGGGAAGAATCGCTTTTTAAGTATTTCTGGGAGACCCTGAATGGTGAAGTAATCTCAAGGAGGCAGTACTGCGACCACCCGCGGCATGGACGAAGAGAATGACTGGATGTTAGTGGGTGTAGGAAGGGCATTCTCACTCATTTTTAAAGAAACATATAAAAAAAAAAAAAATATATATATATATATATATATATATATATATATATCTATATCTATATATATATATATATATATATATATATATATCATGATTAGATTTGCGCACCTGTAGTAGACTCCGGACGACCAGCGCAAGCAGATTCTGATCAAAGGTGCCCGCCGCTCTGCCGAGTTGCTGCATTGCTTCTACCTGCAGCGTCCACGTGTCTTTCTGTTGCAGCTGCTTTAAGGCCTTCTTGACACCGTCCTGTGTGCGTTGATGTGCAGCCAGATTCGGAACCGATGTGGCGCTATGCGTTCACGCGGCACCAATTAAAATGCATTCTATTAGTCTGCTAGCCAATAAGCGACATGAAATAGTCACTAGTCACACAGGCCAGTACTTCTGGTCGTACAGTAAAAAACCAAAAAATGCCTCTCTAAGTAATAGTAAAGTGGTCTTGTGTGGCACGTTTAAAATGACACTTTATACGGTTAGGCTGCTTAGCATTTACAAACAATTACCAATGTTATTTCGATATAGTTTATATAAGTAGATCGTAATATTTATACGCATTGCCGTCTGTTCCATGGGTGTAAGACGACTTTATAATTTCATATTCGTCTACTTAATAAAATGATAGCGTGGCACACTAATAATAATAATAATAATAATAATAATGGCCCCGCTAGTAAAGGCACAAGGAGATTCATTAAATAGCTTGGTGAGCGGATACAGGAGAACACAGGCGACCGACGAGAGAGCGAGTTCCTGCGGCAGTTGCTCTCGCTGGCGGTATGCAGAGGTAACGCTGCCTGTACAATCGGGTCAATGTTTTGAGAGGAAGAGACTGCTACCGAGATATTTAATTATATATTAATACATGTTCAGACCTCACAATTGTATGATGAGCGATAAATAATAATAATAATAATAATAATAATAATAATAATAATAATAATAATAATAATAATAATAATAATAATAATAATAATAATAATAATAATAATACCACAACACTCGAGATGTCACCGAGAATGACTCGGAAATAGCTTTACCCCTCTCCCAGATACCATACGTTTGCAACTACTGTGAGCAAGCTGTACGATCTTCTAAGGGTCTGAACATTTATATAACACGTAAACACTCTCTAGCTCCTAGCCGAAGCCTTTTTACGGAGAATAGTTCAGGACCGAGTAACCAGATAACCATTACTTCAAACACCGGCACCCAACCTGACTTAAAATTATTAGTACAAGTTTTATAACATGCTCGCAGAAGTTTACGGCTTGCCAGAGTCATACCCCGTGGAGCTAGAGAAATCGGTGCTACAGTATATATGAGAGCATTAAGCAACTTTAATATAAAGCGCGATCTTGAAAGTTGGAATAATCTTATGATGCTTCCATGAGTGATGCTTACACTACCTCGCCAAAGAAATTAAGAGAAGACACTTACTAAAATCATAAAAATAAAGTAGCGGAAATAGATTTTCGAACACTCAAAGTCTCGCTGATTCGAGTGAGTCTGAGCTACGGAGCAAACACCCTGTTGCTCCACCCGGGTGTCAAAAATAATTACCTCTTCTGCAACAGCCCGCCACTCTAGGCCTGGATAAAATTGAAGGACCTCTCGTTTTTGAGACCATTCAATCTCTCCCTTTAGCAAGTGGAGCCGGTTTACACGGTATACGGCCTCGACATCTTTGGGACATGCTTAGCCAAACGATTCTATCCTCAGAACGTCTACTGGACGAGCTAGGCATTTTCATGGCTAGAGTACTCAATAGGGCCATGCCATCGTTTTGCCAACCCGTTTTTACGGCGCAAGTTTAACTGCCTTCCGAAAAAGGATAATTTCATCAGGCACATAGCATGCGGACTAACTCAACGAAGAATGGCTTCAAAGATCGCAATGGCTATGAATAAACGACCTATTGTTGCTGCGGTTTCACCTAATCAAATGGGTGTTGCCATTAGAGGGGGAGCAGAGGCTACTGTACACACTAGACGCGCTTTTCTAGAAAGGAAGGTCCGACAAAAGTACTAGTCAAACTAGACTTCCGAAACGCGTTCAACACAACAAGAAAGGACAAAATCCGATGATATCGCAGGGTTATAAAGACTCCTCAATCCTTGCTTGGAACGCAGATACGACCATAGAGTCGCAAACTGGCAGTATGGAGACCCATTTGAACCAGTTCTGTTCTGCCTTGGCATTTCTGATCTGGTATCAAGCCTACAGAGCCCTTTTAGTATCTGGTACCTAGACGACGCTGTCTCAGGAGCTCCCGCAAATATCGTGGCGAGGAATTTGCAGACTATATTGAACTTTGAGAAACCGGGAGGGCTGACCCTCAACGCGGCCAAATGCGAGGTTGTAGCTGTCGGTGGTACCCCTCAAGATCAAGCGCAGGCTATACAAGCAATCATGGAGGCACTTCCTGGGATATCTCGTGTAACTCAGAGTAACCTGGATGTTCTAGGTTCTCCTGTAATCCTGGGCCGGACGGGGTCGATCGAGGAGAAAGCCGCTCTGTCGGACAACCAATACGGCTTTCGCAAGAGCCGATCGACCCTCGATGCCGTCGAACGAGTGCTCCAGGTAGCCTACACATAACAACAACGGACACTTAGGACACGCAATTACGTTTTACTGATCCTGCTGGACGTGCAAAACGCGTTTAATACAGCGAATTGGCAAGTAATAATGGACACCCTTGAACAGAGAGGCATATCCCCCTACATGCGACGGATTATTTCCTCGTATCTTGACGCGCGTTCACTTTCGGCCAACGGTGAGGTCCACCCTGTCACGGCGGGCGTCCCGCAGGGCTCAGTGCTCGGGCCGATCCTCTGGAATATAGCATACGACGGAGTCCTGCGGTTAGACGACCTGCCTGACGGGGTGGACATAATCGCCTACGCCGACGATCTAGCGCTGGTGGTCACCGCGAAAACGGAGGCGGTGCTCGAGGCGCGAGCGAACACGGCTCTTTTCAGAATAGAGAAGTGGATGGTCGACAATTACCTGGAGCTGGCCCCCCAGAAGACCGAGGTTATCTACCTAACCGGCCGCCGTCGTACTAGGCAAGCATCGTTAGAACTTGCAGGCACCACCTGACTATCAAACGGGAGGCAAAGTACTTAGGCGTAACACTGGACACAGGTCTCACCGGCCTGCCACACATCCAGAACATCATCCAGAAGGTCGCGAAGGTCTCCACCAACCTTGCACGCATCCTTCCTCGCGAGAGGGGCGCAACGCACGCCAAGCGGCTGCTCCTAGCGGCCGTGGCAGAGGCCATCGCTCTGTATGCCGCGCCCATATGGGCTGGTATGGCGCTACGGACCGCAAAGGCACGGCGCATGATACGAAGCTCCCAAAGAGCGATGGCCATCAGGGTCACGCGGGCCTACCGGACTGTCTCGACGGACGTCCTGTTGGCGCTCGCCTGCCAGATCCCTTGGGACATACTTGCTGAAGAAAGAAGCAAGCGCAAGAAGAACGGCGACACTTCATGGACCCAAGCACGGGAGCACTCCCTGGTCACATGGGCGGGCACGTGGTCCAACCCACCAGCTGGGGATACACGAGGGGCCTGGACAAGAAGCCTAATCACAGACCTCATAACCTGGTATAAGCTCAAGGGAGCACTTACATATCACTCCGTGCAAGTGCTCACAGGGCATGGACAATTCCAGTCGTACCTTTTCCGGATAGCCAAGGCGAATACAGATATCTGCGTTCTCTGCACCACAGGCGCACCCGACGACGCCGGCGCACACCATAGAGGACTGCGAGGCCCTTGCGGCCTACCGCACGGGCTCCTCCTATGTCCACATAGGTAGCCCGACCACGACTATCGTGGCCAACATGCTCAAGTCGACAACGGACTGGCACGCCGGGACCCAATACTTAGACGGGCTTATGCGCGAAAAATGCCGCCAGGAAGATCGCCGCAGATCGCGATTCAACACTAGGCCTCTAGTGTTCACTCCCGAGCAGGACCCACACTCTGCTCGGGACATACTCGTAGACTTAGGAGAGGGTCGCAGCACGGGACTCCCCTCTTCTGGTCTCGATGTAATGGTTCACAATTCCGAACCAGAAGAGGGTGGGAGAGGTGGTTTTTAGTGGGTAGAACGAGCGGATTGGATCGAGTATTATACTCTTCCCCGGCGTTTCGACCCACACTACCCTTCATTAACATCGGAGGGTGTGCGTAAAGCATTTTCCACCTCTACAAAAAAAAAAGGTTCTCCTGTAATGCCCGAAATAATTCCACGCGCTCTTGATGCTAAACGAGAGATCCTGTTAAAGATTCGCCCACGACTAACAAGTATGCACCCGCAGGTAGCTCTGTGCCTATGAAGACAAAATGTTGATTTACCAAGATTTGTCTACATGCTACGAACTTGTCAGACTCTAAAACATATGGAAGGTCTTGCAACCTAGGACGAGACCACGAGATACATTCTAAGCGAAATACTAAACAGATCTAGCCGCGGTGTACTATGCTGCATCCCTAAATCAATTTGGCTTCCTGGCGGAATCACTCATTGACGAGGAAGCAAAGATTGAACTAAAATGGGCAGCAATAGTGCTGGATACCACAGTCGAGAGTCAACTCGACCCCGGCCCTCTGAGAGAGCACGTGACTCAAAATTTTCTCGACACTTACAAAACTAAGGAGTCCGCACGAGCTATAACAGATAGCCTAACATCAGCAAGAGGGCATGCCGTCTTTCTAGCGGCTCAACATCCATTTAGTGGGGGCTGGCTGCAAACGCTGTCCTCCCGTCAGCTTGGCACCATCCTGGACCCAAACTCCTTCCGCATGGTGTCAGCCTTTAGAATAGGCGCCCCCGTCTGCCAGCCCTCTTCATATCTGCGATACGGCCAACCCGTTGACTCTCACGGTCTACATCCATTAAGCTATCTGAAAAGTCCCGGCAAAATTACAAGACACGTAACGCACGCTAAACGTAACGCCATAGTTAAACGTTCTCTAGAAGGGCAGGGATACCACCTACACCCAAGCCGAATGGTTTCAATGGCAGCAGTGAGCTCGGCCTGATGGGGTTACCATCCCGCTGTGGTCACACAAAGCCTTGTGTGGTATTATATGTAACGGTTTCATGCACGGCGGCTTTATCATACCATGTATTTACGCCACGTCGCAGTTGAATCGCTATGGATAGCGGAGCGCGCGTATTTTGAAAACGAAGGAAGTATCTCGAGCTATCTAGAAGCTATTACTTTGTTCCTATTACTTTAGAGACACTCGGCCCCATCAGCTTAGATACAGCGAGAAACCTGAAATATTTCGGAAAACGAATAGAAGACGTTACGGGTGATCGACGCGTGGCCATTTTTTTGCGATAGATTATGTCTTTGGCCATTTGTAGGGGGAACGTGGCTTCCGTCATAGGCGTCATAAATTGACATAAGGAGACCAGACAGAATGAAGCTGGCATAAACGTTCAACTAGCACTTATCCATAAAGCGCTCGTACTCTAAGAGGCCGTTGGTTTGAATGTACGACCACAGATTCTTAATTGGCTCTTGCAGCATCTGTCGTAAAAATCGTGCCTCGCGTCGATAACCCCAAATATCATATATGCATGTTGTAATGCCCCTTAGGAACTTATCAATGAGCTCTCACTGAGAGGTGTCAACCAATGTTTTTAGTGCAACAGGCACAAAACAAAAGCCTCTTGACAGCTCGGGACACTTCCTTGCTCCTCCAAGGTGTGCTTTACCCAGACTCAGCAGAGCTGTGCCACAGGTATTACAAAACTGCACCCTAGCAGCTCAAGCGTGAAAATAATTTATTTCTCCTCTAAGGTGCTTTCCTACCAAAGTTATATAAATAATAGCTCATTTCTCCACTTTTAACGCGTTTCTGGTTCAGCGCAGCCTACCAGTATGCCTAGACTGTAAGACAGCTTAATGAGAATAGGCTATTGCCATGCAAGGAGATGCCATGATGGTGCTCACCGAAAGAGCTGCTGATGTTCAAAACAACCTCTGCAGTGCTACAATACTACAACATACACATATTTTAATAGTGTATTTGTTATAATTACACTAACAGGGATACGGACGACGAAAATGGGGTGTGGCAATAGCAGTTCGAACATCAGAGTGGGCTCGCCAAGTTAAATGTACCGCCCGCCAGGTCATCGTAGAACTTTGTGACTATAGACTAGCAGGAGACCTAAACGTCAACATATTAAAAGATGACACGCGCCAGACGGGCTTTATGTCAAGCCCAGTGGTGGCGTGGTGGCTCAAGTCTGCGCCTCGCAACCGGACGAGACACATAGCAGGTGCGCGGGTTCGAGCCCCACCGTTGCACCGATTTGTATTTATGGGGGTCGTCCGTCTGTAAAGCACTGTGAAAAGCAGTTCCGTGGGCGTAAAATCTTGGCTAAGGGTCAGCCCTGAAACTTTAGTTTGGACGGTCTTTATGGTGGGTATTAACAAAATTAGATTGAACATTGAGAATACTGATCCAACCTATATTTGTTGGAACAGCAACCGTGTATTAGATGTTGTACTATCTACAAGCCGCCAGCCAGGAACAATAATACGCAATTTTAGGTCCATTGCTTCAGCACATCGCAAGCACTGCAAAGTGACATTCGACCTAATACGCCCCGAGTCACCACAATATACGTGTGATATCAGCAACGCAGAGAATAATCTTAGATGGACAATTTCCTAAGCAACCAGGCCTAGAAAGGAAATAAAACCGCGGTTACACAAACTCTGGTTTGATCAAGAATGCAAGTACATGGAACATATAATATGTACACAAAATGACATGAGTCAAACAGGTTTACATGAGTTAGCTCTCCTAAACAGAGTATTTAAGGCCATTAAGAAAGAAAAGAGGCTCCGAGGCGAAGAAAAACTGAGAATGCGTCTCATTCAAGACAGCCTATACAGGCCGTGGCTTCTCCTTCCGACACGTCCGGACACAAGTAACCCACTAATTAATGACATAGAATGGACGACATATTTTACAAATCTTCTCAGCGTTGAGACGGCCCTCCCAATGAGAGACCCCGGACCTGAGTTCATCCCTTGTACGGAAGCCGAAGTAAGACTAGCAGTTACATCAAAGCCAAATAACAGGTCAACGGGGCCAAACCTAATCGTGTACGATCACTTAAAGCGCAACATAAGTATGTTATGCTGCTTATTATCGAAACTTTACAATATGTGCCTACGATATATACAGTCTATAGATAAGAGCAAAGGAGATGCTACAGACCCAAAATCATAGCGAGGCATCCCCTTAACAAGCGTGATGTATAAAGTGCTCACTTCACTCATAGCCTCGAGGCTCTACGAGCGCACAATCGATGAACTCCCAATTGAACAACACGGATTTCTTCGAAAACGCTTAACTGCAGACGCTTTGAAGTTTGTACTGGGCCACGTAGAAAAACGAAAGTCTTAAGGGGAAATTACCTACGCAGCATTTGTTGACTTTAAAACCGCCTTTGACGGCGTACCCAGGGATCGCCTTTTGTAAGTCATTCACAGTAGATGTGCAACTACGGGCCCGATGTATAACCACTTACATGTCAGGTTAGTTTATAACCGCATCTTTATTAAATCATGCAGACTCTGGTGTTGCCCTTTCATATTATCATACAGACAACTGGTGTTGCCCAGGAAGACTCGATAAGTCCCTTTCTATTCATCCTATACGTGGCAGGTCTGACGGAAGTTCTACAAAAAGTAAAAGCACCATATGCGTTCTATGCTGATCACCTGGCCGTTCTCGCAAAATCCTGAAATCACTTATAGTTTTATCTCTGCGAATCGGCAAAGTGGTGTAATAAAAATCGACTGACAATAATTATAAACAAGACTAAAGTCCTACGTTTCAGTCGCGGAGGAGCACATGTCACCGCAGATCGCCGTATAAAGATAAACGGCGCCCTTGTAGAGCTAGTAAGTTACTTCCCATACTTGGGAGTGACGCAAACTTTGAGACTCTCGTTTGGGAGGCACATAGAAGAGAAACTGGCCAAAGCAACGGCAGCTATAAAGCTTCTTGGAAAACTTCGTGACGCCGGCCTAAACATCGACCGAGTCAAGAACTGCTTTATACAATGTGCACTTGGACTACCCAGGAACGCATCGGCAACACTAGCGTTAGCACTATGTCGAGAGAGAACCATTACGGAGCACCTCGTATGTGATGGAATACTATTTAGTGCAGATGCCTTAAACCGATACCTAGAGTTTAGAGAAGAAAGAAATATTCATTTTGTAATGGAGAACTATACAGAGAGACCAGCGTTCTCCATAGGTAAGTGGAAAAAGGCTCTACAAACAAATCGGACTCTGTTGTGTAGGATAACCTGGCATGGTTGTCGCCATTATATATGTCTAAAAGGAGCGTGTTATGAAATTGACGATTGTGTGTGCAAATTTGGTAGAGAATGGAGCATTAACCGCTTAACACGGTGCACGTCAATCGACGCGCAATCATTGAAGGAACGTGTGAATTACCTGCTTAGTTGTAACAGTGAATTATAAGACATGCAAATTACTTGTGACTACCAATGATATGGTGAATAAACTGAATGAATGAATATATATATATATATATACAGGTAGTTCAACAGGCTCTTAAAATGAGCTTTTAAGAATTCGAATTTTGGCGCGCTTTCACCGCTATTGGAAACGGCAACTCTTCGACTGTTTTTTTTTTAATGGTGAGAGGGGAAAATGCGTTTACGCACACCCAGAGCGGGTAGTGTGGGACTCGATGCCGATGTTGTTGGCATAATACCCACTAAAAACCTCTCACCTCAGGAAGAGGCGAGGAGCTGGAACCATTCTTTAATATTACTTCAACCCCTACTTCTTCCTTAGGGTTGCGTGATAATGCTATCTACTACCGTCGCCAGGAGACACCTCCGATCATAGGAAGCACCCCGTGTGCGCGGCAGCAATCTTGCGAGTTCTGTAGTAGCTTTGGTGGCTTTTGCAGCCGCGTAGTGTACATGAGGCGTGCCTGTCAGGCCGGTATCCAGAAGCACTCCTAAGTATTTTGCTTCGCTGGAGAGGGCAATGTTGTGTCCGTCTAAGGTCAAGTTGATATGGGGAGTGCGCTTCTGCCCGTTTAGAAATATTGCTAACGTTTTGTGTGGAGCCAGGCGAAGTCCGTGCAGAGCGAGCCAGATGGAGATGTCTTGCAAGGCGCCAATTGCTGTCCTCTCCAGCTCCCTGGCATCGCGCGACGTAATCACGATAGCCAGGTCATCCGCATAGGCTATTGATTTAACGTTAGGAGGGTGAGGCAGACGTAGGACATCGTCGTATGCAATGTTCCATAAAGTTGGGCCCAGCACGGAGCCTTGAGGGACCCCTGCGGTAACAGGATATGACTTGCCTTGATAGACCACCGAACGTTGTGACAGGTAAGATGCTAAAATCCTTCTAAGATAGGGCGAAATAGAAGCCCGTGCTAATGTGTCATTAATGGAGTTCCATGAAACTGAGTTAAAAGCGTCCTTGATGTCAAGTAAAATTGCTAGGCAATGCGATCTCGTTTCTGAGCGAGTACCTCTCTGGATTTCGGCTATGGTTAAAAGGCTCTGAACTGCGTCATGTGTTGAGTGGCCCGAGCGAAAGCCGTGTTGGTCCTCTGAGATCACTTTCTTGTCGTCCAACTCCTTCGTCAGCCGCATATGTATAAAATGCTCGACTGCCTTGGAGAAACTGGAAAGGATGCTGATAGGCCTAAAAGCAGAGGGGTCACTTTGAGGCGACGCGGTTTTAGGAATCAGGACAAGGTCGGCCTTTTTCTAGTCGTCGGGGAATGTGCCCGATCGTAAGATGGCCTCCACCATTTTCATAAACAGTTGAATGATTCTCTATAAGCATTTTAACGGCTTCTCCTGGGATGTCGTCTGTTCCCGGTGCCTTACGCGGTCGGATTTTCTTGACGACTTTTCTAACTTCCTCCATTGTGATGGCGGGGAAGTCTAACTCCTTGGCGTCGAAGTTTGGCCTCAGTGGTGGGGGGTCCGAGGGAAACAGCCCGCCGATGACTTTTTGAGCGAGGTCGGGAGACAGTGGTGGTTGTGCGTGCTTCAATTTGTGTCGGGCTATTTTATAACCTTGCCCCCAGGGGTTGTTCTGGATATCGTTGCGAAGTCTTTGCCAGCACTCAGACTTACTCTTTTTGATTTCCCGTACCAGCGCGCGACGAGCTTCCCTGTATTTCTCCCATAGCGCTTGAATGTTTGCTTGGTGCCGAGCGTGCCGGCGAGTACATATGCGCCTGATTTTATGGCATTTCTTCCGTGCCTCGGCTACTAGCCTATTTCACCAGTAATTGGGGGTCCGCCGAGCCAGTGCGGGGTGCAAGGGGCGGCTTGCTGCTCTACAAGCCTCCTCTAGCATAGTCGACACCGTGCGTGGTTCCACATTACGCAGTCGAGCGCAACGAGACTTAATTCCCTGCTGTAATGTCTCAAAATTTATTCTTAGGCGCATCCTGCGGGTTTTAGGGAAAGATGGCGCCACTTTGAGACAGAACGTAATGTAGAAGTGGTCCGAGAGGTTTTCGACGTCGTCGTCGTGTATAGTCCACCCTGTCAACCTGGGCAATAGGGTCTCAGAACAAAAAGTAAGGTCTAAGGTTGATTCTTGGTTTCCCCTTCTAAAAGTGGTGCCTGGAACATTGACTAGATGCAGGTCGTGTTCCGATGCCCAGTCTACCAGCGCCGCCCCTCGCGGGGATATCCTGTTGCTCCCCCACTGTCGGTGAGCTGCGTTAAAATCACCCCCAATTACGACTTGGCGGTGGTTTTGTTTTATTATCGATGTTGCCAATTCTTCTAAGAACTCTTTAAAAACCTCGGTAGAAACGTTCGGGGAGATGTATATTGAGTAAATGGCCACCTTATCTATGGCGATAAGAGAGAAGTGCACTCGTCGGTCTGCTCCAGTTGTCTGCTCCACAGCTGAGGACCCGTTTGATGCGTGCACAGCCGCTGCGTGGAGCCGGCTTTTGGGGGGTTCGAAGGCCAGGATAAAATCGAGATCTTTAGAAGCGGTAAAATGTAGTGCCATGTCTAACGCCGGGGCGGACCTATTTAGGTTGACTTGTAAAAACTTAAGATCCATGGTTCTTTGTTGTTTTTCGGAGTGCCTCTACTCGTTGCTTGTAGGCCGGGCATTGCATGGAGGTTGCGTAGTGTCCGTCTTGCTGGCAGTGGTAACAGTGCGGCAGAGCCCTACAGTCCCGTTCCACATGCACTGCTTTCCCGCATTTGTAGCACAAAGGGCTTGTGGGAGGTGGGTTTGTGCAGGCCCGCGTTTGGTGCTCAAAACTGAGACACTTTGAGCACTGGGATACATTTACCAGTTCGTCCAGACGGCAGCGAGACCAACCGATCTGGATGTGTCCGCGGCGCTGGTGCCGCGCTGCCGCTTCCGGTGGGAGTCTCACCACGCATGAAGAAGTCCTGCCGTCCCGTGTCAGTTTAAAAGCGTTAAGAACAATCGTTTCCTTCTCTGTGCCATCACGTGTTAGGGCCTCGAGTACGTCGTCTGCGTTTATCGTTTCGTCGATATCTCTAATACTTATTGCCTTTGTTCGGGGGGATGTTTGGACGGTTGCCGTAAGGGAGGCCTTGTCTTGAGTTTCTTCGGCCAACTTCGCCGTAGCGTTTGGAGTCGAGGCCTTGACAAGTAGCTTAACTTCACCGGACGCTGTTTTAGAGACCCCTTTGACCTGGATTCCTAATGCGTCCGGGTCGAGCTTAGAGCATAGATCCCGGACAGCATCAGAATAGCTACGGCTTCCCAGATTAATAGTAATTGAACTAGACGTTGGCTTGTTATTATTACTCCTGGCAGGGTTTATTGCGCTACCCTGACCCTTAATCCAGAGTTCTAGGGTTATTTCAGGAAATGTGGTCAAACTGGATTCAAGACATTTGCGTAAAATGTCCAGGTCTACTGTTGATATGGTAGCCACCGCGGCCGATGTTATCTTCTTTTTTTCTAAGAAGGTCACAGAGCGAGTAAGTTATGCTTTTGAGAGTAAGCGGCGATGGGCTGGCCCCTTCTTCCTCTGTTAGCATTCGGGCAAGTAGTGCGCGTGCAGGTGAGGCTACCGTTTCTTCTTCCTCTTCTGTGCCCTCTACCCCTACGATATCTTGGTTATGTAGAGATACGAGCCGACCCTCCTTAAGATAAGGCAGGGAGCTCAGAGCTGGGAACTGGTTTGCCAGTCCCATCACTAGCCGACTATCTTTCTCCGTCGTAGGCGAAAGCAAGATGACTCGGGCCGGGGCCTGGTCGTTAAAAAAATTGCCTTCTTGAGCTTTGTCTTTGCGAAGGTACATTCCGGCCAATTCTATGCGACAAGAGCCTCGAACTCTTTATCTGTAAGGGAGCCTGCTAGGGCCTTTTTTATTTTTGTTGCCTCCGTATTTTCACTGGGTTCGGAATTTTCTGTGGCTTCTTTTGCCTGTGTAAGACCAGATAGGTGGGCACGGCGCGCGAGAGACCTAATTGCTTGAACAAGTGAGGTCGTCCCCTTCTTAAGGCCCGTACGCTTTTCGGAACACCACTCGCAACTTGTGGCGGAGTCCTGTTGATGCGGGAGGATCTATTTAGAAGATCTATCTAGAAGCTGATTGCCAGGGAGGATCGTCATCACCGTCCTCCATTGGTGCTTGCTGGTGTGGATCCTTTGGATCCATCGGGGGGCTTGCCGGGGGGGTAGCGGCGGGGGGGGAGGGGGTAGCGGCGGGGGGGATTGCCGGGGGGGTGGGGGTTGCCGGGGTGGGGTGACTCTCAGTGTGTATGCAGCTACACGTACGAAATACGCGTCTTATGTATATATGTATGCTCTCCTATGCGTATTCATACACGCAACTATTGCACGTTAAATATGCGTGCGCCCGTGTGCACACATAAGCCCGCTGGGCTATATGTATACACGCACATACATATATATATATATACATATATTTACACATACATACACGCGCACACTCCCGTGCACATATATTATAATTATATATGCCCGTTGAGTTTACGGTTGCACGTCAATATACACGCGCTGCAATCTTAAACAAAACATATGCGCTGATGGAGAGTCTTGGTAAACACGCACTGGCCGTGCAGACGAGCTGACAGATGTAGACAAACTCAGCCTGCACCTTAGTCGTTCGAGGATTGTGCAACGGCACCAGTGTTGTTAAAACCAGACTAAGAGCAAATTTTGTCTTGCACAGTACCTGTGAGGTGTTAAGATACGCGTGCTGGACTGTTCACTAGTGCAGTTATCGAGTGCGATTGCTCAGACCGCTTAGAGCCTCAGGTTTTCGCACTTTTCACCGATTTTCGCAGAGCAAAGTTCACACTCGACCACTCAAAGTGAGTGCTAGCAGCCGACTGAACTTTTTGACTGCTGGCAGCAATATTATGGTGATTGGCCGTTACGATTTTGTTTGATCGTTTTTCCCGTGCAACATATCGGCGTGATTTTGAAAAAAAGAGAAAAAAAGAGTTTCGAGTGGTTATCAAGCATTTTTATTTCAATGGTTGGAACCCAAGTGAAAACTGAGTTACACGAGATGTACGGTGACTCTGCGCCATTTTTTGCCACTGTTTCCAACTGGATTAATGAGTTAAAAAAAGAGGTTGCAGGAAGCACCGAGGTACTACGTTTAGGACGCTCAAAAACGGCAACGGATGAGGAAAACGTGGAAAAAGTGCGGAAAATCGTTGCCGCAGCTAAGCGAGTGAACATTAGGAAGATAGCGGAGGCCTTGGGGATCAATTTGGGTAGTGTGCATTTCATCCTGCACGAGAACTTGAAGATAAAAAAGTTCAGAGCAAAATGGGTACCGCATTTGCTCAACCCAGGCCAAAAAGACGCGCGTGTTTCCGCTTTACAGCGAAATTTGGCCAAATTGTCGAAAAATCCGTCGGACTTTTGACGCAGATTCGTGACCGTCGTTAAAAGCTGCGTCCACCACTACACTCCCGAGACCCAAGAAGCATCTCGCCAATGGTGTGCACCTGGTGAAAGACCTCTGAAGAGGGTGCGGACAACGGCATCGGCCGGACAGATGATGGCTACGATTTTTTAGGACCAACGTGGAATAATTCTGGTCGATTACCTTGAGAGCGGTAAAACGATTACGGGAGAATATTATGCAAGACTGTTGGATTGCCTGAAGCAAGAACGCATTGTGAAACGGCCCGCTTTGCAGAAGAAGGTTGTCCTGTTTCACCAGGACAATGCTCCTGCACACAAGTCGCGGCAAGCATCGGCAAAACTGGCCCAACTAAGGTTCGAATTTATTGAACAACCTTCCTATTCTCCAGATCTGCCCCCCTCTGATTATTTCCTCTTCGGACATTTGAAGAATAGTCTCGGTGGAAAGCGTTTTTCCAGCAATGAAGAGGTTAAGGCTGCCGTCAATGCCTATTTTCAGTCTAAATACGCGGAATTCTATTCAAGAGCTCTGAAATCTCGGTGGGAAAAGTGTATTGAGCTTCTCGAGAAGTATATCGAATAAGAAAAAATTAAAAACAAGATTTGGAAAATTCTTGGTTTTCATTTTAAGAACTTGTTGAACTACCTGAATATATATGTATATACATACTATTAATATGATTACTATTATGCAAGTCTGCTTTGTATACTCGCAGTTGCCATTTAGACACAACATTATGTTGGCAGCGTGGTTAGCAGCAGCGGCACGGCAGAAATCCTACAAATCAAATGCCATGAAGCGTATATGCAATTACTAATTCAAACTATTATCTAACTAAAGGTACTATTAGAACTAACCCATTTACCGTTATGTGATAGGCACAAGGGCGATTGTAACGATATGCTAATAACAGTAAACTTACTTTCGCACTCTTTTTTGCTGACTTTGCTGCCGCTCGAGACGAAGACGGGCCATCTTCTTGAGGGTGGATTGTGATATAGCTGGCTGCTGTTGCCTCTGTCGCTGATCATCATGCAGGAGATGTTGTTGTTGTTGTTGCTGCGGGTGCTGCCGCTGTTGTTGTTGTTGTTTTTGTTGCTGCTGTGTTGAGCTGCCTTCGCCTGCAGCGAGGTCCGAGTACTCGTCGAGTGACGTCGGCGAACTCGAATGAGAGCCTGCACCTTCGAAGTCGCTTCGCTCTGATGAGGACTTCACCATGGGTTGGGGAGACCTCCTCACTGGCGGCGGCGGCGGCGGCGGCAATGGTGGGCTGCTCCAGACCAGCGCCACCGGAGGGTGGCATATCTCCGTAATACGCCTGCCAAACAGTCATTGTAGCGTACAATTGAAACACTTCAATTACCCCGTGATTGCGGCCCGAGTGGTACTATCTTAGTGTAATTGGGTCGAAATGGCATTCCTTGTTTTCTCGTTGAGTGGCTCTGCTTGCCCGATTGGCCCTTATCTATATATGTAAAGTTTTCGGGCTGACCCTCAGCCAAGATTTAACGTCCACCGAACTGTTTTTCGCATTGCTTCATAGACGGACCCCCATAAATACAAGTGTGCAACGGTGGGGCTCGAACCCGCGCACCTATGTGTCTCCTCCGGTTGCGAGGCGGAGACTTGATCCACTACGCCACCGGGCTCGACTTATCTATATATGTATATATATCAATACTACTACTACTACTTAATGGCAAGTATCTGTGGCACGACGAAAGTAACCGCCAAATAAATATTTCATAATTTAATTATGCACATAATTCATAATCGTGCAGACAGTGAGTGGGACAGTTATTTGGCTCAGCGACGTCAGATGTGTGTCGGACATTGGTACTGCCAGTAAACGAATAAATACTTATATTGATTGTTCGTTTAAATCCACAATACATATGGCAATGTTAATCTACTGCATTTTCTAGTACAAAGCCTGTTATGATGAACTCAAGATGCGTGACTTCCTAGGTCTCCTATTGTGACTTCATCTAGCCGTATGGTGTGCAGTAACAACAATTAAGAAGAGTACGTCCTATTCGGTTAAGTCACGTCTGGAAAGGCTACATTCGAGAATATATATATATTAGGTAAGTCAAAAAGTTCGTCGGCTTTCTGGGACCACATTTTTAAAATTCCCGCGCTATGCAGCAGGGCCGCCTGAGAGTGCGGCTGGGTGTTTACATTCAGGAGCAGACCCGTGGCGGCGCGACGGTGTACCGGTTCCAATTTTACCGTTTCGTTTGCGGAATTGGCAGCTGTTTGCAATGGAGGAGAAAAATACGCATTTTCGACACATTATGTTGTTCTCCTACCGTGAAGGCATAAGTGCAACGTCTACGGCGAAAACGCAGTACACAAATCCACAGTCGAAAAGCGATTCGCCCGTTTCAAAGCTGGAAACTTCAATCTCGAAGATGAACCGAGGTCAGGACGACCCAATGCTGTGGAGACCGACGAAGTCATAAGCCTGGTTACTTCGAACCCAGGTTTGACCATAAAAGAAATTGAAGATGTAACGGGAGTCTCCCACGGAACCGTTTGGAATCGCCTCCATGATGCAGGTTTCTCGTGCAAGCGGAATATCTGGCTACCACACGACCTCAATGATAGGCAGCTTGAAGGGCGAGTCGATACCTGTCACGCACTCCTCCGGAAGAATGAGCCATTTCTGAGGAGATTGATAACCGGCGATGAAAAATGGATACTCTACAGAAACGTAACACAGAAAAGAAGTTGGGTCCCCAGAGGTTCTCAGGCCGCAGCTATCCCTAAACCCGAAATTCATCAGAAGAAGGTTATGCTGTGCTGCTGGTGGGACTGTAAGGGCGTCGTGTATTTTGAGCTGCTTCCAATGGGTCAGACGATCAACTCCGTCGTCTACTGCAGACAACTCGAAGATTTGAAGGCTGCAGTAGCAACGAAGCGCCCGGAATTGTCAAACAGGTGGGGCGTCACTTTTCAACATGATAAGGCGACACCACACAAAAATTTGGCCACCCGGCAAAAATTGGCGGAGTTTGACTGGGATGTGCTGCCGCACCCAGCTTATAGTCCCGACCTCGCACCATCTGATTATCACTTGTTCAGGTCTCTCCAGAACTCCCTTGATGGCACAACATTTGAATCTTTGGAGGCTATAAAAAATCACCTCACTCAGTATTTCGACGAGAAGGACAAGACGTTCTGGGAGAAAGGAATCATGGATCTACCGAGGCGATGGGCGAAGGTTATCGAACAAAACGGTCAATATATCATTGAATAAAAATACTGTTGTCTGCATAAATAAGGCTCTTTAAAATCGGGTAAAAAAGCCGACGAACTTTTTGACTTACCTAATATATATATATATATATATATATATGCTCACAGAGTAACAACGAAGACTTCTATCGACATTTGGGGTCTCGGATTACTTTAAACCACGAAATTTCCACATTTGGCACAGCTACACAGCAAAAAAATGATAATGTTACTAGCAAGATGCATGTCTTAACGAGTGAATTAAGCAGATAACGACGTTTGGGCTAATTTAACGGCTCGACAGAAACAAAAGCAGACCTCCTACCAGAAGTTTTTTCTTTGTTGAAACGATAGCCTTAGACTGGCGCCTCATGGGTGAAGAAAAAGCTCATATCAAGGCTCAAAAAACATCGGCCTCTCTAATCGCAAAATTTCCCGTCAATTGAGGCGTTATGCCCAAGTAGTAAATAACTTTGTTAATTTAGGTGAAAAAATACGGTTCGGTATACAAAGTCGTCGATTGTGTTTTTAGACGGTCGTGTTTATTCGACGCGCTTCAGGAATTTACTAAAAGAACAATCGGCGCATTTTAAGTTGATGGAGGGCCAGACTTCGTTTTTACACACAATAACACCCCGATTCACACCGCCTGGTTTGACCAACGCCACATTGAAGTCCTTCGCTGGCCTGCACTCTTGCCTGATCTTAATATGATCCAGAATGTGTGAAGCTGGCTCGAACAATAAGTTTACACCGATAAAAAACCATTTTCGAGGCTTGGGACGAGCTCTTGTAAAATGTCATCCAAAATTTGTTTAACACTTTACCAAACCGCACTTTTGAAGTTATCCAACTTAATGGGAAGTTCACTGAGTATTAAGTATAGTTGTCAAATGCCGTTATTCTGTTTAATTCATTTGTTAAAACTAGTATCTTGCTAGTAGCCTTATCATTTTTTCGCGATGTAGCTGTTCCAAATGTGAAAATCTCGTGGTTCAAAGTAATCCGAGACACCAATTGTCGATTGAAGTCTTCGTTGTTGAGCATGTATCACTGTGATCTTTACACGATTGGTTTTAATAAATGCGTGAAATGTAACATAAATGGTGGCTCTATATTTATATACATATATACAGGTAGTTCAATAAGTTCTTAGAATGAAAACCAAGAATTTTCCAAATCTTGTTTTTAATTTTTTCTTATTTGATATACTCCTCGAGAAGCTCAATACACTTTTCCCACCGAGATTTCAGAGCATTTATACCTCTTGAGTAAAATTCTGCGTCTTTAGACTGAAAATAGGCATTGACAGCAGTTGTAACCTCTTCATTGCTGGAAAAACGCTTTCCACCGAGACGATTCTTCAAATGTCTGAAGAGGAAATAATCAGGGGGGGCCAGGTTTGGAGAATAGGAGGGTTGTTCAATAAGTTCAAACCTCAGTTGGGCCAGTTTTGCCGATGCTTGCCGGGACTTGTGTGCAGGAGCATTGCCCTGGTGAAACGGGACAACCTTCTTCTGCAAAGCGGGCCGTTTCACGATGAGTTCTTGCTAACGGCAGTCCAACAGTCTTGCATAATATTCTCCTGTGATCGTTTTACAGCTCTCAAGGTAGTCGACCAGCATTATTCTACGTTGGTCTTAAAAAACGATAGCCATCACCTTTCTGGTCAATGCCGTTGTCCGCACCCTCTTCGGAGGTCCTTTATCAGGTGCACACCATTGGCAAGATGCTTCTTGGGTCTCGGGAGTGTAGTGATGAACCCGGCTTTCATCGACGGTCATGAATCTGCACCAAAAATCCGACAGATTGTTCGACATCTTGGCCAAATTTCGCTGTAAAGCCAAAACAGGCGCGTCTTTTTGGCCTTGGTTGAGCAAATGCGGCAGCCATTTTGCTCTAAGCTCTTTCATCTTCAAGTTTTCGTGTAGGATAAAATGCACACTGCCTAAACTAATCCCTAATGCCTCCGCTATTTCCTTAATGTTCATTCGCTTATCTGTGCCAAGAATTTTTCGCACTTTCTCTACGTTTTCCTCATCAGTTGCCGTTTTTTGGCCTCCTGGACGTAGTTCATCCTCGGTGCTCCTGCGACCTCTTTTTAACACATTAATCCAGTTGGAAACAGTGGCAAAACATGGCGCAGAGACACTGTACGTCTCGTCTAACTCAATTTTTACTTGGGTCGCATTCCAACCTTTGAAATAAAAATGCTTGATAACCACTCGAAACTCTTTTTCTCCATTTTTAAAAATCACGCCGATACGTTGCACGGGAAAAGCTATCAAACGAAATCGCAACGGCCAATCACCATAATATATTGAGTGCTAGCAGTCGAAAAGTTGCAGTTCCTATTAGCGGTGAAAGCGTGCCAAAATTCGAATTCTAAAAAGCTCATTCTAAGAACTTATTGAACTACCTGTATATATATATATATATATATATATATATATATATATATATATATATATATATATATATATATATATATATATATGCATATTTTTGTTTAAGGGATCGCACTCAGGACGAGAGTACGACTAGTTTATTTAATGTTTCATTTGTTAATGGTCAAATATTAGTTGTTACTGTTGCGGCATTTCTGGCAGTCCTTCCCCCGGCGATGGAAGCGATCCACTACGGCCACTGCATTGCTACGTTGAACTTCCATAGAGATACGTATCGATATCCGGCTCGCGCGTCTTTCGCCACAGCAGTTACTCTCTTTCCAAGCTTCTTTAAGAACTTGACGATCGGCTCACCTATTGGCCCTAACGTTTCAATGGCGATCGGTTGATATACGTATTGCCATAACAGCTCTCTGTACTTTGACAATTTGCGACTTTCAGCAAGACGTGCGCTCGCGCGAGCTTTCCGACTTGTGCGCGCAATATAACTGCTGGCAAGTGTTCATGAAACCGTCGCGTCCCATACTAGCAGTCGGCTCCGTTCCCATGGTGTTAGGGTTTTTCCATCTGGGCGTAGGAAGCTGTTGGTGCACATGCCGAGCAGCTCTATCACTGAAGGAATCTAGGCGCTCTGCAGAGCACGGTGTACGACATCGTTGATAGCAAAATGTCTTGGATGGCGACCGCCACTGAACCCGCATGACAGCGCGTGTTCCGCTGTAACGTTACACGCTTTGGACCGGCATAGGTTGCAAATGTGCAAATACGGATACAGCCTCCCCAAGCCGCAGACCCGAGACGATGCGGAGTGTGCTATGGTCCAGCATCGTCCCCAGTTGCGGCGAAGGAAAAGTTTGTAGCCACTTTCCGCTCATTGGAGCAAAACAAGCCTTTAAGCGAGCTTTTGTTTTCAAGTCTGGGGCGTGTGTTTATAGCGCGTCTTGCCTCTTTTTTTACCATCAAGTGGTCCAGCGCCCCCTGAGTTCGTCGCTCGTCGGGCTCTCCCCAGCAAACTCGAAACTCCTCCAGGGCCCCATCGGAGGCCTTGGCCAGCTGAACGGGAGTATTTTTAACTTCAATCGAAATTATGAAATCCTTAAATGTTGTCAAGATAATGACAAATCCCTAGCACGACGAATCCCCAAGCCCCCCGTGCTCACAGAAAGTGATGCCTCGGCCCAAAATGCATATCCCAGGTTAACGTTCAGTAGCCGTTGTAGTCCTGTACGGAGAATGCCGTCGAAATTGACGAGAAGGTCGGTCCTTTTAGAAGAAGGTAAACAACGCAAGAGGTACGTCAAGGAAGGAGTGGAGAGACTTTGTTGCAAAAAAACGGCGGGTTGGCATCTAGAGTTTAAAGTCTGCTGCGCAATCGACTGACTTCAACAAGTTTTCTGCGCAGAACACCATCCAGCGCCGCATCGGTAAGTTGAGCTACGAGAAGCTCGATGCTGTCCTCGGCTGCTAATCGAATGCCCGGCAGTATTGCTTGCAAAATTGAAATAGACTCGTCGCGATGCTCCTCCGACAGTAGAAAGACCTCGCATTTGTTTGCGCTGAGTGTTAAGCCGGAGCACGCTTGAAATTCCTGCACCGTCTTGATGTCTGCTTAGATCTCCTTCCAACGTTGCGTCATCCAGATACGGTCTAAACTCGGATCGAAGCTTCGCCTGTAGTTCAGCGATAGCGATACAGAAGAGAGCTGGTCCACGGGTGTTGTGCCCCATGCACCGACTTGAGCGTCTCCCCTTGCCATAGAGGATTATCAGGCACTCTATACATCTGGTATACATATCGGTCTTCTCTCGATCTTCTCACAGCAATGAGTAAGTGATCTCGACAAAGCATGTTAAAGGCGTTTTGAAAGGCGAACTTGACTCGAACTTTTTCTAGCCATTTGTTGGATTTAATGAAAGCGACTGCCACGTGTACAGCCGCTTCTGCTTCTTTTATCCCGCACCCTAGTTGTATCGGAGCCACTAGCTCGATAGCTTCTGGGCTATGGCCATGTATCGTATCGTTTTTGATACTGACAGCCGAAGAGACTGGTGCTGCTGCCTCAATTTTGACTTCGGCTGGCAGAACGCTTGTTTTCTGGCCTAGCTTGATCCCATTCTGTACAATCGCAGCAAAGCTGTGTCTGCTAAATGACTCCGACGGTTGAATCTCTGCGATTGGAGCACAGAGTTTAACTGGTCCGATATCCGCGTTTTGCTGAATCACGCAATTAGCAGATTTTTTAAGAAGCTTCATGCGATTTAAGCGATGGGGACACGATCCCCAAGTCGCCTCATGGCCGCCCTTACATAGGCAGCAGCGCGCTGCGTCTTTGCAATGTTCTTGGACCGGACAAGAACAGCGTCGGTGACGCCAAGCGACCCCAAAGCATTCACAATTGTTGCCTCAGTTAGCGTGGGATGTACCCCGTAGATTTTTCCTTTAACAATCGATGTTGAACCACTAGCCCTGGGGTTTACGGGCACCCCGCCAAGTGTCTGAAAGCTGAGCAAAGTGGCCCGGTCCTCAATGTTTTCCGCAACAATAATGAGGTCTTCTGCTCGAGAAAGGCGCGGTTCTTTTACCTTGCCTTTAATATGCTTCACAGTATCGTCACAAACATAATTAAGGTTTGACTCCAACAAGTTATCTACAGCGGATAAGATAATCGCCTCGGCTCTCTTCTCCGCGCAAACAGTTGAGATGGTCTTCTGTATTGTAACTGGTTTTGCAACCATTTTTCCCTTGGGTCCGACTTTATTCCAGCCTTCGTCGGACTCATCATTGAGAGGAACGCCCTCCACCGTCACTTTGTTCTTTCCTAAAATAATAGTTCTACAGTCCTCTGCTTCCTTGGCGCCATTAGCACCTGCATCAGGCCCCGCATCATCTATGGAGTCATCATTAGAATCAGCGCATCCCCGCGCCGTTTGCGTCTTCGCCGGTTTGCCACTCTGTAGTAGGCTGTTTGCCGCTCTTTTAGATGGCGCTGCTTTTTCTCCCGACATCAGCAGCGGGCACACCATCTCCAGGGCCTCCCCCTCTCGCCCTTGCGTCGCGCACTGTTTCCGTACCACCACCGACCGAGACAGACGTGTCAACAACGTCGATGCTGGTGCCACTACCACCGTTGGACCCCGCAGAGCCTCGAACATGTGTCCGGTTGTCTTCTGCGTCCTCCTCGGCGCATGATGCACCGGCGGTGTCGGCAGCCGGCGGTCTCGGAGGAAAAGCGGTGGGCGGAGGTAAACGTTTCACCACCATGTGTACCGCTGATGCACTAACCTGATGCTTAGCGCAGCCAATAGCCGAGCAGACGACGTAACTTCCAGCTGCAACAATAGTTGCTGGTGGTATTAGCGACTGCCGCTACAGCTGTTAAGGTTCCCGCTGCTATGTGTTGCCTGGCCGGCTGATATGAAAATGTCGATATCCGGAAGTAGGGGTTTTTTCTATCTTATACATTTATTTTTTTACTTCCCCCTTTCGAGCAGTGTGGAACTCGACCCTGGCGGTTGAATGTTGGTCCGCCAAGACCCCTGCCAACTAAACACACCTCTCCCCTTAAGCTTCACTCTCTAGTGACCCGGATATCCATAGAACAGTACTATGGGCCCTTAGGAGGAGTGACGAGCGCCTAACGGATCATTTGGCCGTGGTCACTCACGGGTTCCCCCACCAGTCCGACGTGCTTGTCCCAACACCTGCGAACCCATTTGATTACAAGCCACGTCATCTGTTGATGTCGTAAGCGCTGTCTATTTTCTTCATCAAATTTATTTAACTCATATTGAGTATGCATATAACATAAACACTTATACAGATTATACAATTATAAAGTCAGCTGCTCGCGGCATGTTATTCGAGAGAGGCAGTGCAATGATCTCTTCGCAAGGGCCAGGCAGGCAGACGCATGAAACTTCGTACACACCTGAGAGTCGACAGACGTACTCGGTGTACTCCTCGTGGAAGCTCGTATTCGAACAAACCAGGTGATGATAGCCATGAACTATGTATCTGGTATAGACGTTGCGATTGTCACATGCAAGGCCAGACCAGAGGTGAGAAGCCCTGAAAATACCCAGGTCTCCGACCTCTCGTCGGACTTGTTCAACTTTATTTTCACATTCCGAGATAAAGCCTCGAATGGTACTATACGCAGCGTCTTCAACCTCAATAGATTTATCTCAACAACCGGTGCACAGCCTGACATTAAGTACACAAAGCTGCTCCTTGCCCGCATTGACAGGCAAAGTACTCGCTTCATGTACATTGTGAAACGCCTTTCACGCAAACCAAAGTTTGCCCGAGTGAGGTGTTCCCATACTCTGTCAAGACCATACATCAGCGCTGGAACAATCTTGAGGTAGAAAAGCGCCACTGCTGTCGGGATGGACAGTCGCCGGACATCGCCTATCTATCCATAAAGAGAAATTAGGGCTGTGCGCGCTGTGTCAACGATGTGAGCAGTAAAGGTCGTCCCAGTATAGTAAAGCCGAAACCCCAGGTACCGGAATGAGTTGACAAATTCTAAGGATTGGCCGCCGCAACGTATAACGTCTTTAGCAGCCAATCGACCTCCTCTTCTGAATTTCATAGTCTTGGTCTTCTTGGCGTTTATTTCCAGCCCTCTTTAGACAAGGAACACCTCCGCCAGAGAAGTGATGCGCTTGATGGCACCCAGGTCGTGATGAGCGACCACTATGTCATCTGCGTACATCACAACTGTGGTCTTCTGGAACTCTTGTCGAATATAATCGACAAAATCGGCAAGGTGAAGACTGAAGGAGACGCAGCTCAATGGGTCGCCTTGCGGGGTTCTCACATTTTGCCTCACCTGCAACACTTCCTGCTCACCTTGTATCAGTCAGGTGTCCTTATCAAAGAAGCTAGAAATTACGCTCAGAAGAGAGCCACTAACCCCTGCCTATCGGAATGACTTCTTTAGTAGATCTCGAGGTTCTTTGTCGAAAGCCTTGACGCAGTCTATAAACACTGCATATAAATGGCCTCCGAGCTTTGCCACAGCTCGTTCTATCTCTGACTGATGCACATTGCATTACGCGTTCCTTGACCTCTTCGAAAGCCGAATTGCTCCGGTGGAAGGGTCTGGTCGACAACGTACTCGATCCGTTTTATAACCAACTTACAAAAGATCTTATTCAGCGTCCTTTCAGACGCTACACCGCGGTATACGTTTGGGTCTCGTCTGTCATCACCATGCTTGCCCTTAAATAAAAGAGAAAGGCTCCTGGCATTTGTTCCCTTTTCATGATCTCGTTGAAGAAATCACAAAGATGGTTTGCCAGGAGTGGCTCAGACTGCACCCAGTGCCCATAGTACACCTGGTCTGGCCCCGCACTCTTTCTTCTCAGAAGAGAGTGCAGAACCTGACTTACTTATTCTACCTCAAAAGGCAGATTCATAGTATCATGCTTCAATGTGAGCGGGTGCTCAATTATTGAAGCCAGGCGTACCGTCTCGAGGTTATAGAGAATACCAGTCAGGTGACTTGTTACCTGTGCGTCGCTGAGCCCCCCTACGAGGCCGTACAACGTAGGCTGAGGGCTTTCGTTCTGCTCTTTCGAGCAGTTGGATTTCCTCCCGCCTAGTGTATTCACGCTTGTGGTTAAGGCATAGCTTTATGTAAGCTTTTCTACTGTTGAAGTAGTCAAGCCTGCGTCTGGCTAGCAGCTGTGGTGGTGCCTTTACCTTTGCTTAGCGCAAAAGCTCGAGCACCCCACGGTGGGCGAGATAGCAAGCCTGAGAAAACCACGGTTGTGATCTCCTCTGCCCCGGTCTCTTCCATCTGACTGCGCTTCTCATGGTTCTCTCTAGCAGTTCACAACAAGTATCCACATTACAGCCCACCTCGAGGCTATCAACCTCTAGTAGTGAAAGGTCAACACGCCTCGTGGCAACCAAGTGTGGATCGCCTTTCTGTTTAAACCAGATATCTGGAATACTTGCGACTCATGACACCGGTAGTTGCTTCCTTGCAGCCACCTCGAGAACATCGAAGCTTTCAACTTCGCCATCGACAAGGTTGTGAAACAGTAGGCCAATGGTGCTGCTTCTGTTATAACTTATATACGTGTGGTCTTCGCGTGCATTTGCACATCTCAGACCAAGGTATTCCATCAACTGGAGCAGCACCTCTCCTTTATCGTTAGTAGCCCCACCATCAATACGGGCATTTAAGTCGCCACCGACGATGGTTGGCATAGACAGCTAGAAACCTGAGATACCAGAACTCACCGTGTCAGCAATCTCTGCCGAGTCAAAATGTGGGGGGAGGTAGAAGACGGCTATGTTCACCCTCATAGACGCCCAGACAGAAGTCGTTCTTCCTCACACATTGCGCCGGCGGTAAACGTTTATGTAGGTAGATTGATAATTCATTCACTGGTCTACCACGGCCTTCAGCAGATAGAACTGCCAGCTGGTGGAACCCTCGCATATTATTGATATGCAGTTCCTCCCGCTGGTAGGTTTTCGTAAGGAGTGCAATGTCCACCGACGTCAGCATGTCAACTGGCGCTAGGTCTATTGCTCCTCTTAGTCCCTCACAGTCCATTTTCTTCAGTAACCGTCAAGATCCGCTTTCTTTTTCATCGTTGCAGTTGCCATTTCCTCGGCCAGCCTCCATGCCGATGCTGTGCTGCCTATATACTTCATAAACACCCTCATGTTACTTCTCGGCTGGTCTGGTGTCCCGACTCCTTGTCTTTCTGCTACTCTGGCCCACCTCAATCGTAGCAGCGCTACGGCGGTTGTCCTTTTCTGCTCTAGTCCCTTGCATTTTAAGAGAGTGTGCTCAGGGTCATTGTCGATGCCATCCCCCCCAGTGCACGCAGGTTACCGAGGGCGCTTTGCCTATACGAAAGACATAGTTTTGAAAACCATCGGGCCCAGTGAGACACTGCGTAAGGAAAAAGTTCATTTCTCCCGCCAAGCGGTCAAGCCACTTTTATATATCCCGGATGAGCAGGCGAAGTGAGTAACCTAATGAGCCTGCGGGGATAGCATCCCATTCTTCTTGCTACGACCTTATCGTTTTTTCCCCCTCAGCTTCTCTGTTGGACTCATACCCTCTTTTCCACATCCTTTTTTTCATTCACTATAAAGTCTCAAGATGGGGAACTAGCCAGTAACAGGGCTGTGTTCGTGCTAACTGTGCGGTAGGCCTGCAGGATCCTAAGCGTTACTGTTCTCTGCGTGCTTTTTAGGGCCGTTCTTGCTGTTCTCGTCTTCAAGGTGTTCTGCAGCCAGACTGGCGCCGCGAAATTTGCAATTGACTCGGTAGCCGGCATTAGTAGTCGTCGCCGGCACTTCCGCGGCCCGTGTAAGTTTGGCAGGATATTGTCTATCGCGTTAGCCGCTTTAGCCGCGTTGCCTGTACACTTCCTAATGTGATTTGTCCTTCTGAGACCCTTGTTTAGTAGGACACCAAGATATTTGGCCTCTGTTACTTGCTTGACTTCCTGGCCCGCCACCACCAGTTTCATGCTGTCTACTCTTTTTCTGCCTGTCAGGAGGATGGCCTCATTTTTTTCGGGACAAGTTATAGCCTAGCTCTATCTATCCATCTCTTCGTCGACCAGAGAGCCATGCTTGTCTTTAATTCTAGTTCTTCCTCTGTCTTTGAGTGAGAAATTATGACTAAGTCATCCGGATACCCAATCATTTCCAGTCCCCGTGGGAGATCTTGCTGTCTCAGTACGTCGTCATATGTTACATTTCAGATCAGGGCTCCCAGGATTGACCCTTGTGGAACTCCTGCAGTCATGTCTATCTCCACTGAGCCGTTAAACTAGGGTGTCTAAAATCCCTTTCCACAGCAGACTGTTAAACGCGTTCTTGACTTCGAGAAGGATTGCCACATGGAGCTTCCGTTTATATATAGGTACACCGTAAAGAAAGTCAGCTTTGGCTGTAAGTCGTTGTATTGCTGTAAGAACTGATCTTCTTTTGCGAAATCCGTATTGGTTGGACAACAGGAGAGAATTATAGTCTGTTCTCTATAATTGCCTTGCACCCTCTTGCTAGGGTGTTCCTTGCTAGGGACCATCTCTGCCCTTTTCCAGTCTCTGGGCATTTCCCCGCTTGCCATCGCCTTGGTGAAAACTGCCGCTACTATCTCCGGGTGTTCTTTGAAGAGCATCTTTACCGCTATAGGCGGAATACTGTCGGGTCCTGCCTCCCTGATCTGAGCCTCTTCGCTGTTATCAATTCCTCTGCACGTGTGATAGGCGGAAACTTCTTTTCTTCTGAAGATGTTTCTCCTCTTCCCTATTTTCCTTCTAAAATATCCATGCTGTGGAAATAGATTATTTAAAGTCTGTACGACCTCTGTGTCTGGCAGTGTGACTTTTGGGGCCTACCCGCCTATCCCTCTGACCATTTTATAGGCTTTTCTCCATGGTTTGTCATTTATGACAATAAACATATGTCGTCAGCAGAGCTTTTTGTATTCCGCTATTTGTTTTACAGCGCCCTCTAGTCCCCCAAGTCTTCTATAATTGTCTAAGGCTAGGGTCTCGGCCACCCGGGTCCTATGGCGTTTTTTGAGCTCCTTTTTGGCTCTGTTACAATCCGCCCTTTCATGCGCTATGACGCTGTTCCACCAGTATTTTGGCCAGCATGTAGCCCCTCTTGGGTGAGGGGCTTAGTAGCCCTGCTGCAGGCCCTTTTGAGGGTGTCGCGCAGTTCTTCTGGGGTGTGGGGGGAAGTTGTAAGGCTTGCCTTTTTGAATTCGCCTTTAAAGACTTCTTTGTCCTTGATCCTGTAGTACATCTTACTTCTTATAGGCAACGTTCTTTGCTGCAGCGTGAGCTCAATACAGTAGTGATCGCTGAGGTTTTCTCCCTCAGTGAGCACTGTCCAGTCTTTTATTTTATTGACTATTGTATCGTTGCATAATGTTAGGTCAACCATTGACTCATATCCGGCCCTGTGAAACGTCGGGTCGTTGCCATTGTTCTGAATATACAGGTCCAGGCTGGCAGCCCATTTCAACAAGATTTTCTTCTCTTGTTGGTTTGCCGCAACCCCTATGTTTCCGATGCCGCGTTAAAGTTTCCAGTAAGGACTACGCCCTTCCTATTTGTAGCTGCATTTATTGATACTCCTATTTCACTGAGTAGGTCATAGAGTTCGTCCTGGCTGCCGTTGGAGCCGCTGTAGCAAGAGTACAGCCTTCATCTTTCTAGCAACTCCATCTATCAAAATCCGTGTCTGCTTCCGTGTTTTGTGATTTGCACGAAACCGGCATTTATAATTGCTGCACTTTTGGTTTGATCTAAAAACCATTCCTTTTTGTTTGTTGCCATTGCTTGATTTGGATCACTCACCGCCACTAGCTTGGCTCTTCTCCTTGTGGATATTTCTTCGACCATGTTATGTGCGTGTCTACTTCTGTTGCAGTTTACTTGCATTACTTTAATCATGTTTATTGCTGATGTGTAGAAGTTATTTCGTCGTTCTCTGATTGTTGGAAACGGGCCGCCCCTCTGGAAACTTTTTGCGACCAGCCATCTGATGTACGCTGAGCCTCCTTCTTCTATTCCCTAGCCGTTTTTTTTTTTCTCTTTGCTCGGCCCATAATTCCCTGGCCTTGGTTTTCCTTTTTTTCTGCCGCCGCTTTTGCGGTTTGTTTCCTTTCCTTAAGTAGATTTGCGTACTGCGGGCAAGCCATTCTTCTCGGCTTATGATCGTTCTCGTTGAACCCGTCCCGCTTGTCCGCATCTATAACACCTATTAGCAGTTTCCTCCTCACTTTAGCAGCTTCTTGCTATATGGACGATGTGGTCGCATCGATAGCATGTTGGGATTTGGAACCATTCCTCAACCCTGCATAGACGCCTTGATATGGTGATGCCTTTTTTGGCCACAAGCCTGTTAGCGTCCCGCCTGGGTAAGGTTACTAGGCATTGCCATGTTCCTCTTTTGTTGCTTTTTGGTGTTTCCACTTGTATCTTCGTGGTTTCACGCAGGTCCAACGAATTGCGCAAGACCTTCGGTATCTCGTCTAGCGTGGTGAAAGGGTTAACGTATCTTAGCACAACGGTTTGAATAGGACCCGTCGCTTCCCTAATGTCGACTTCCGTATCTGCTCCCTGTCTCAGGGCGTTTGCGAAGGACATGCCGTCTCCCGTTCCCTTTTCCGTGATTCTGAGGACTAAGTCTAATCTTTACTCCGGCATCATTTTGATTGATATGGTAGGCAATGTCTCTAATCATGTCATCCACGGACCTGCCCTATATATATATATATATATATATATATATATATACAGGGTGTATCAATTTTTTTTAAATCGGTAGTACGAATTGTAGAGCTCGTTAAAGCAAATGTTGTTTTTTACCAATAGAACATGGTCTCTAAGAAGTCTTGTTTTAAAATGAGAGTGAAATTACTACAATTTGTGACATTGGTATTTTTGCCCGACATAGAAGCATGACATGTGCTGTTGCGGGACAACCAGTCTTCCTAGACGGAAACGAAACACACCGCCGTGCTCGTGAGAAAATTCCGAGAAAAGCTGATCAGAAGATGCAGCATGGTCGCTTAGAAGAGCATTCGCCAGAAATTAAGTTCTTTATTAGCTTCCACGCCAAATACCTCAAAATCATTACCCTACGACCACCCACAGTTCTCAAAACTAACGGAGTTGGTTGCGGAGTTATTACGATTTTTCGAACGGCATGTCGATATTGAGTGCATGCATAAATGACTTTGTCCTAGAAAGATTTGAAGAACGATATATAAAATTGTAGAGCTCGTTAAAGGAACTGTTTTATTCAATATAACATGGTATCTGAAAGGTCTTGTTTCGGAGTGAGAGTGATATTACTAAAATTTGTGACACTGGTAATGTTGCCCGACATAGGAGCATAAAATATGAAACTTCGAGACAACCGGTCCCCCTATAGATAAATTAAGCACATCATCGTATTCGTAAGAAAATTCCGCTTTTTTAAATATATAATGTTGCCGAAATAATGCGACACAATCGTTTTGAAAACAATTCGCAAACAATGAAGTTCTTTTTTAGCCTTCACGTTCAATATTTCAAAACTATAACCCTACGACCAATCACAGCGTATTACAGTATATTGTAATAGTATCTTGGTACCAAAGACATGGCACAGTATATTGGTACCAAATACATAGCAATGCGAGCCGTGATTGCGGACTAATCAAGATTAAGTGCATACATAAATGAGCTACTCCATCAGATAAAACACTCTATGTCATGTTTGCATGCACTCAAACTCGACGTGCCCTCCGAAAAATCGTAATTACTCCGCAACCACAGCTCGCATTGACATAGATTTGGTAATGATCGTCATGAAATGCGCATTGCCTGAATGTGTTAGTTTTGAGCGCCGTGAGTGCTTGTAGGGTAATGATGCCGCATCTTCTGACCGGTCTTATATATTCTTCAGAACAAGCAAAATTGTCTTGGTTTCTGTCTAGGAGGACTGGTTGTCTTGCAAAAGCACATTTTATGCCCCTGCGTCGGGCAAAAACACCAGTGTCACAAATGGTAGTAATTTCACTCTCATTCCAAAACAAGACTTCTAAGAAACCAAAAAACATTTGCTTTACCGAGCTCTACAATTCGTGCTATCGATTAAAAACATTTTGATACACCCTGTATATATATATATTTTTTTTTTTGTGAAGAAGAGTGAATGCTTTTACGCACGCTACGAGTGCGGGATGTTCCCACTCTCGAGCAGCGTGGGACTCGATCCTAAAGTTTTCGGGCTGACCCTCAGCCAAGATTTAACGTCCACGGAACTGTTTTTCACATTGCCTCATAAACGGACCCCCATAAATACAAATGTGCAACGGTGGGGTTCGAACCCGCGCACCTATGTGTCTCCTCCGGTTGCGAGGCGGAGACTCAATCCACCACGCCACCGGGCTCGACGGGACTCGATTCTAGCGGTTAAATGTTGGTCCGCCAAGGCCCCTACCCACTAAACACCCCCCCTTAAGCTTCACTTTTTAGTGGCCCAGATATTCATAAAACAATACTCTGGGCCATTAGGAGAAGTGGCGAGCGCCTACCGAATCATTTGGCCGAGGTCACTCACGGGTTCCCCAACCGGTGCGACGTGCTTGTCCCAACACCTGCGAATCCGTCTGATTACAAGCCACGTCATCTGTTAATGTCGTAAGCGCTGTCCGTTCTCTTCTGTACCTGCCGAGCTCGGTTTTCTTTTTTATCACTGCAGTTGCTATTTCCTCGCTCAGCTTCCATGCTGTGCTGCATAGGTACTCCTCAAACATTTTCATGTTACTTCTCGGTGGGTCTGGTGTTCTGACTTCTCGTTTTTGTTTTTCTCTGGGCCATTTCAATCTTAGCAGTGCTATGGCAGTTGTCCTTGCCTGTTCTAGTCCATTGCATTTCAGAAGAGTGTGCTCGGGGTTGTTGTCGACGCCGTCCGCACAGTGCACGCAGGTTTCCAAGGGAGTTTTGCCTATACGAAAAAGATAGCTTTGAAAGTCACTGTGGCCAATGAGACACTGCGTAAGGAAAAAGCTAAGTTCCCCTGCCGGGCGGTCTATCCACTTTTTGATGTCCGAAATGAGTAAGCGAAGTGAATGGCCCGGTAAGCCTATGGGTATGGCGTCCCATTCTTCTTGCCACTATCTTATCGTTTTTTCCCTCTCATCTTCTTTGCTGGACTTAAGCCCTGCTTCTTACATCCTTCTCCTTTCTTTTTTTTTAAGGTTTTGGGAATGCATGTTGCACATGCGTCACTAGCAGCCTGCGTGACTAGTGTGAGACTCACAAACCCACTAAACCCGGATTCCTCCCCACCCCCCCAGGCTCGGTATTACTTTGGCATTACATCGAAGTCCTTTCGTTTACTATCAAGGCCCAGGGTGAAGAACCAGCTAGTATTAAAGCTGCGTTTGTGCTAACCGTGCGGTAGGCCTGCACGATACTAAGCGCAGCTGCGTATTCCCGGGGCCTTTCTTGCCGTCGTCGTTTTCAGGGTGTTCTTGCCAGACTGGCGCCGCGAAAAAATGCAAGTGACTCGGTAACCGACATTAATAGTCGTCGCCGACATTCCCGCGGCCCGTATGAATTTGGGAGGATCTTGCCTGTCGCGTTATAAATATATATGCATATATATATATATATATATATATATATATATATATATATTATTTGCTCGATAATGACTATAATAGCTATTACTTGGACTATTCTGTTATACTTCTCGTGAAATCGAAAAACGCCTAAGAGATCTTCTTCCCGTATTTCGGACCGTATTTATTATTCTCCGCCAGGCCGATCTCGCTCCGTTGACTCAGAAGCAGAAACAAGTCTCGCCGCTAAACCTCTGTATCGGTTCTTTATTTGCAGATGTGCGTCACAGTACGACTTGCTTTTATATAGATGTCACCGACTGTAATATAGTTACCGTTACCGTCCATCCGCTCGCTCATCTGCCAACCGCAGTATGTTTACAACACTGTGCGATGTCCTTTGATCGCTCCATAGTGAAGCTACAGAACGCTTACTTGATATATGTGTGTATCTGACGACTACCTGACTGGATAGATGAACTCTATCTCATCAAAAACACGTACGTATAGTTACTATGCCGCTTTTCTCTTATCTCTGATATTTTCTTCACGCCTTTTCTTTACTGAGCGCCGACTTCAGTCGCTCACTGCAGCACAGGTGCTTGCTAGATACTGCTGGGCCTTTTATTTACAACATGTTCATATAATACCAAATATAGCCTACGAATTTGTATTTTCCTACTCTAGGCACGATTTGATAAATTAAGGTTTTACCGTTTGCGCAGCAGTCTAACGTAAGTGCACCTATTTTGAGCATGTTTGACGCCATTGCCGGGTTATTGTTCAAGTACGGTTGAAAACGATTGAGAAACGGCTATGTCGTTTACGGAAACTACATTGCTTTGACAGGTAAAATGTGTAGTGTGTTACTACCGACCAAACATACGCTGGGCGTGTCTCTTTACAATGTAAAATCATCGACACGTGAGTAGAACACGATGAGTTTACATTGTATTAATTTTAACAATGTTCAGAAATCAAATTAAGCCACTGGACTACAATGCTGCATGTCAAATTCAAGCGCTGTAGTAGTCTATTCGAAACGCACGCTGTGTAGAAGGGTACACTTGCATTGTGATTATGTTACGCTTTGTCTGACATACGTTTTAATAACCGCAGGAGGCAAATGTGTACTACATAAAGCAACAGTACGAGTACGAGCTAACTACCTAAAACTTTGTCATGCTCGCAACGAAGGCATTATATTTAGTACATTGTTTTTTTATAGAACACAGCGTAGAAGAATCTTTGCTGTCGCATACAGGGGTGTGTTCACAATGGTTTACGTTGTGGTCTAATTGGATCACAGAAATCGTAAAATGGCACATGCGTATCTATGGTTTCGAGCAAGAGATAACCTACACAGCTTTTACACGTTATAAAAAGAAAAACGAACGAAAGCTGCCTCAGTTATCTCCTGCGCTTGGGCAGAGTTGGGTGGCATCTTACAAATTGTAGTATGTGAGCGTCACGTTTGGCTTCAGTTGGTCAGATTAAAGAACATGCGTTCTATTTCGAAACATATTAGTCAGTCGCATGCAAAATGTATATATATATATATATATATATATATAAATCATTCGTACATACGTATAAAGCTGTATTTTAGCTACTCAAACTTCACCATGCGCTCAAGTTTAGTTTCTAGCCTTGAACGCTGACAACTTGCTGACAAGCCCGACATAAACCGGCCTCACTACTCAGCGTCGAATATCATCAGATCTGAAGCATGTCGCTCGACGCGAGTCGAGGCAGAATCGCATGAGACAAATGAAGTCCTCGTACCGGCCCATGGACAACGACCATAAAGCAAATAAAAAATGTCTCCTTAGAAATGATTTTCCCAATACCGCACCAGGTAGTCGCCCACCAATTAGTTAAGACACCAAAGCTCTGGCTGCCAGGTATCTAACAGCTATATTAGAAAAGACAGCTAACAGCCCTCTGACCTGAATAAAAACGCATCCGGACCGAACAACGGACCAACGGACCAGCGGATCTGACATTCCCTTATACTGGCCGTCCTTTCGCTTAGAGCTTGTCTCCGATTTGTGATTGTAATTTCCGACATATAAAACATAAATGCCCTGCTCAGCAGCTCACGGAGTGGTCACAGACTACTGAATCGGCACCGCCGACCTGAAATTCAAGTGCGAAACGACACTCATACACTGACTACGTCGTTGTATTAGTTGTGATAGTTTAGATTTTATTCTGATCAATATAATTATCAACCTTTGTGTCCTATGAGTTTGTTTCGCTTCAACTCACGAGGCATAACAAAAATACACGAAGCAGAATGCTATCAATGTACATGTGAAAAGCAACAGCCGTACACAGCTAGAATAATCAAGCCGCTGGCACGAAACCATCACTCATTCGCCTGACATGACGCCTGACTAAGTCTGCAGGGCAGATACAGCAATATCAATCAAAGTTTATGTTATTAGACAATTTAGGAGGCATCTAAGTGCAAAGTTTGCCTAGCACAAACTCCAGCGAGCTAGTCATGAATGCGTTGTCTGTGGAATGGCTATTAATCCGGGTGGAAGGCGCACCTACTATCGGAGTAGACATATTCAATATCAAGTAACAATCTATCTAGGTATATATATATATATGTGTGTGTAGGTAGAGAGAGAATCAACAAACGTTTACTTTAAGGGATTCTAGAACTAATTAACATAAGCAATATTTCAATAGATTGTGGCTGGAAATGCCGTGCATTGAAGTTACGAACTGGTATTATGCCGACGTGACGGGCCAGATATTTATTTCGAAAATATAAGATTGCAGGAGAATAGTTTGTTCGATAGGAAAATGGTACGTGCCGAAACGTGCCGTACGAAAATTCAACAATATCTAAAGGATGGAAAGTCATCGTATTGATGGAACGTCACAAACGTCGATATTCCATGCTGTTTTATTTTTAAGCCCTTACAAACATTAACGTATATAGCTTAAATTAAATGATAAAGTGACCGAGGCCTCGGCTGGGGTAGCGCAGTTAGATGTGTACCTCGCCAGGGAGTTTTGGGGTGGATTGGCATGCACTAGCCGGCACGTGCACACAAGGTACATTGTACATGGCTATCGTCACTTGGTGTGTTCGACTCAAGGATTTCACCAAGTTGGCGATCAATGTCGTTGCCGGTTCTGCTCGCAGATATGCGCTAAATACCAGTCGCTGAGGTGTTCAAATTGTATATGATGACGATTGTATTGTAATTATGCACCATCTTGAAATGCAAATTTATTGCAAAATAAACAATATGTATGTAATTATTTAATAAACTTCAAAGACTACTTGTCTTATGACGATTATTTTAGCACTAAATAATTGAAGTTTGTTTTGTGAGCGCCCCGTTATTAATGTGATACCGAAATGGAAATGTCTGAAATCAGCGCAAACAGCTCAACTTATGTCGTGTTTTATTAAACCCACCACTCGTGTTACTCCTAATATAACATACAACTTTTCCTAATATTCCTAATGTTCCTAATATTGGACCTTGGCGATTGGCTTGGGAGAGTCGCCCCATGTAATCACTAAACACCTTCTGTAACTAGTCTTAAGAATCTGTTGCAAACGTTAGATTATGTACAAGCTAATCTCGAACGGTCACAGCAATCGTTCGGGCGACCATCCTCAATCAAAACAACAAGGCCGGAAGAAAGAAACCCAAGCGTAATGAACACGAGTCCGTCTGCTCTCCGAACCAGATAAAACTTCGTTTACAAAAGGGAGCGTGTGCCTGATGCACACCATGCTAATTAGTGGGCCAACAAAAACCCAACGCCTGCACACCCAACTTGTTCCCGTTAAAAGTTTTTTTGAGCCCTTATCGATCTACAGGGTCTTCCAGAATTTGTCTACCAAGTTTTGGGGTATAATACAACTCGGCAATTTTTTTTTTCAAGATAACAAGGGGGCGGAAATGCTTTCTTTTGGAGTGCGAGCAAAAATATCAAAAGTGGTTGTATCAAGCTATTCATCCTGACATATGTTCACTAAATCTGCGATTGCGAGAGCCCCAGTCATCCTATCGACAAACCAATTATGCCTGCGTGTTTGGAGGAGAACTTTGCATATACTAAATGTAATGTTGTCTCTGATTTGTACGGGAAAAGTGGGTTTTAAGGCGTAATTAGGAGTGTTTCTAAGGAAAAGTGGGTTTTAATGCGTATCTAAGTTTTTGTGGGGAAAAGTGAGTTTTAATGCGTTATTATGGGTGTTTGTGGGGAAAAGTGGGTTTTAACGCCTAATTAGGGGTGTTGGAGTGAGGTCGCCGTATCTCTTGATGTCGTGAGCGGCTACATGAGTCGTTCGGCGCTGGAGTTGCTACGGACGCCAGGGCAGGATTGATGTCAAGGTCCGAGCCTCTCAATCAAAAACCATCGTGATCCGGATGCATCGTACGCTGGATGTCAAAGTGGCCCCTCTTCTGCATGGCCTGGATCGAAAAGTCCCCACGACGCTTCGTCATACAACCAGGCGCCAGGGGGTCAACGAGATCCGGGAGTCCCTTAGGACCCTTATCAACCAGGACGGGATGCCAACAACACCCGCGGGCCTCCAAAACGTCCTCAAGGCCGTCTGCAGAGTCGTCACGGGCCGCGGAGTACACCGGTTGCATCGAAGGACTGGTGGACGAGCGAAATAGGAGGCCTCAGGAAAAGGTGCATCCGGGCACGGCGTGTCCTCACCCGCGCTCGGCGAGCCGCGCCTGAGGGGCAAGCCGCCCTGCAACACGGCGCGGAATATAAAAGGCTGCGAGCCTGCCTGCGTAGAACAATCTCCAGGAGTAAGGAACGCTCCTGGAGAGCCTTTCTCGAAGAGCTGGAGGACGACCTGGGAAGCAGTCATGACACTCTTCCCGCGGCACCCGCCTTTTGACCGAACCCCGTACTTAGAAGACACAGGGGAGTCTGAGGACAGCATACCAGAGGTAACCCGGCACGTAGTTCTCGCAGCGGGGGAACGCCTCAAGCCGGGAAAGGCACCGGGCCCAGACGGGATCCCCGTCTTCGCGGTTAAGCTCCTGCTGAAAGAATACCCAGCGGTGGCCGCCGCGGCGACGGAGATGCTTCGGACGGGCTTGTTCCCTATCGCATGGAAGGCCGCGGACCTCGTGCTAATACCTAAGGGCCCCGGCTCGTACCGGCCCATATGCCTTCTCGGCTCCCTGGCCAAGGCCTTCGAGTCCATCATCGAGGCACGACTCCGAGAGTTCGCGGAGGGGAACGGCCTCCTTTCCGAGGCCCAATATGGGTTTCGTAAAGGTCGCTTCACCATTGCAGCGATAAAGAAAATCCAACTAACGGCCGAAAGCATTCGCGACTCCCCGCCCGGACGCCGAGATCTATTTTTAGCAATACTACTGGACGTGAAGAACGCTTTTAATAGCCTCTAGAGGAGAGTCATCCTCGATACTCTCCACAGGAAAAGGGTGCTCTTTTACTTAAGACGGATTTTATCGAGCTACCTACACGACAGGATTATCCACTCACACGACCAAACTTTTAACATGACCGCAGAGGTGCCGCAGGGCTCAATACTAGGCTCCCTGCTATGAAACGTCACGTACGATGACGTGCTGCGGCTGGGGGATCTCTCACCCGGAGTCGAACTCCTCGCCTACGCTGACAACCTGGTCCTCTCCGTCCAGGCCCGGACAATGGGCCAGCTTGAGGCGCGTGCGAGTGAAGCCCTCTTCGACATTGCGCACTGGATGCAAATAACGAGGCTTACTTTGGCCCCCGCTAAAAGCGAAGCTATTCTCCTAGTGGGTCGGAGGGGCTTGCCCCCGCCGCACCGTGTCCTGGAGGACCAGGAGATTGCTGTAGTCAATACTACAAAGTACCTCGGGGTCTTCCTGGACCGGGGCCTCTGGGCTACTGAACACCTACGGCGGGCGTCAGAGAGGGCATTGAAGATCGCCAATAGTTTCGCGTGCCTCATGCCAAACAGACCTCATGCCAAACTTGGCCGAGTCAGTAGCCTTATACGGGGCTTCGGCCTGGCCTACCAACGATCTGAAGACTAAGGCAAATAGAACCCGCTTACGGCGGGCTCAACGTGTCGGAGCCTTTAGGGTCACCATGGCGTACCGCACGGTTAGCACAGCGGCGGCGCTCGTGCGCGCGGGCACTATCCCATGGGACCTGAAGGCAGAAGAGCGCCGCCTGTGGGGCGACCAGAGCCTTAAGAAGGAAGAGGCACGGCAACACACATTGCAGCTATGGCAGGGGGGGTGGGATGGCCTGGCGGAGGGGGACCCAGGTGCCAGTCTCCGCAAGCTGGTCCCTAACATCAAGGACTGGCCCGGTGGGGAACTCACCTTCCACACCACCCAGATTTTGACGGGGCACGGCGACTTTCAGTCGTACCTATTCAGGATCGGGAAGGCCCCCAGCCCCACGTGCGTCCACTGCGGCAATGGACTCGAGGACACTCCAGAGCACACAGATCTGGCGTGTCCCGCATGGGCGGAACAGCGTCACCCCTTGAGGACTCTAATGAATACGCACAATTTTAATCTACGCGACGTCGCTCTGAAGATGACAGAACCCCTGGAACTTGACAACAGCGGTTTTAAACAAGATTTTACAAGTTAAGACATCGGCCAACAAGCTGCGACTTTTGCGATTCCCTGCGGCTCCCAGGGACAACTATCGCCAAGAGTAAGAAGACTCGCCCCCTCTGACTGTTTGATGCATGCGCAAGCAGTTCCCGGTCAGTTGGGGGACGGGGACATGACTGGTTTTTAGTGGGTTGGAGCCCCACACTACCGGCCCACACTTGCAGGGACTCCCTGCAGTGGTGTCCGTGTGTGCAACCGCATTTTCCAGTAAGTTCTCTTACAAAAAAAAAAGGATCGAAAAGTCATTCCGTCCGGGACCCCGCACCCAGGGTTTCAAACGCAAAAGGGCAGAATTCGTGGGGATACACGATTGATGAGTATTTTCTCAACTTGCTAGTCTCTGCAAGGTGGGCTGCATAACCAGCTTCGGATGCGTTGCCACCGACCATAGAAGGGGCTAAGGAGTCGGTAACGGTTGCGTCCCAAACCAGCATTTTGCCTCGCTCGAATGGTGTAAGTGTCATCCCGTCTGGACGTCTGCCGTCTTCCGCGCAGAGGCCTGGGGGTTCAAGGATGTACGGACGACCGCACGACCTAAGGGCTCTGCTAAAGGTCTCATTGATAGCGGTATGTCTCGAGCGTCGTGATGTCCTAGTTTATCGACGGGGTGACAGCATTGACACCGATGAGGGGTTACTAGGTCCTGCTCCTAGGCGTAGCCCTACTGCTATGCGAATCGTCTCATCATCAAGAAGGGTGCCTATGGGGGCACTGGGAAGCGCGTGTAACCAGGCACCCGAGTCCTTGGCGGATACGGCGTTTAGGCGAGCCCTGGTCGTGTCGTCGGCAGCTTCGTTATAGAGACGTCGTTGTACTTCATCGTGCAAGGGGGCACTCCAGTCACGCTGGGATACTACGTTTTCAGGCTTACGACTGCACCGCGTCTCAAGGTTCTTCTGAAGATAAGCTAAGCGGTTTTTAAACTGGCCGACTTCCGCTGTATCTAAAAGAGGGATTGCCCTGTTTTCGGCGCTTAGCATTGATGACACTATAGCAGGCCCGGCCAGGGTCAGTAAATTTGGCACTCCGAGGCCACCTTTAGAAACAGGTAGTATTGCCTGTTCCCGTGCGCTGGGTGGTAGATATGTGTTCAGCAGAGACTCGAGGGTAGACAGTGTCAAATCGTTGAGCCTTTGCAACTCATCGGCTTGGTTAGATAGGTCGGCCCCTCCAAGAAGGTGGATAAGTCTTGAGGACGAGAAAGAAGACCTGAGTAAGAAAAGTCCCCGGTGTGCTCCCAGAAGTGGAAGACGAGCAACGGCATTTTCCAGTTTCAATCTCCAGCGCTCGATTGCTGCTGGGAGCCCCTCGGGGCAAATTGGTACGCCTATCGTTCTTGACGGTCATCTTGCAGGCGGGCAGGAGGTCTCGGAGTGACTGTATTTCAGGGGCCTCAATGGTGGGGCCAAAGAGGCATAATTCGCGTTTGGCCGGATTTAACTCCAGCCCAGATGTAACACTGAAGTTAAGGACCCGTCGAATATCCTACCTAGTTTCCTCCTAACAGGCCATCGTCAAGGTACCAGAGGTTCAGCGGGCTCCTAAAAGAATCTGCCAGCTCCTTGATACCCAGACAAAACAGAGGTGGTGCTAAGGGATCCCCTGCTGCAATCCGGTGGCAGACGAAATTACATGCTCAGATGGGAATATGCCAGTCCGACGTGGTTTAAAAGATGAGGAGCGTGGGATGACACGGCCTTCATCAAGTGATCGCGTCTTTAATTGTTAAAAGCGTATTTAAAATCGAGCTTTACAAAAACCCCGGGGAGTTCGCGTGAGACGAGGAAGGCCCGGGTTGCGTGAATGGCTACTTCGGTCCCAGCCAGCGTCGCGAATCCCAGTTGATGCGCACCAGTTTCGTGAGAAATAACGGCTTTGTTGTGGTTGCATCCGATTTTCGCAGCGAGCCTGCGTAGCGAAGACGAACATGCAACGGGACGTATCGATCCGTCCTTTTTTTAAGAGCAAATAATCTTGCACCAAATTTCAACGGTTGGAGGCAAGAAGGGGGTTGCCCCAAAGAATAAGGTCTACAACCTTTGCCAATGCGGAGAACAGACTAGCGGCGACATCTTCGAGAGACGGGGAAAGAAGGTCCATTAATAACCGAAGTCTTATAAAGTCTAGCCCTGCGGCGGAGCTCTTGGAGAAGCTCCTAATAGCCACCTGAATGCCTTCCTTTGACGTGACATCGGACATAGGGATTCTGGTGAGTGTCGGCCATTCCAGGTTTTCGGGAGCTGGTGGGTGTTATTCTTGCAAGGCCTCTATGCGGTCAATGTCAGGCGTTATGGTATCTCTAGACACAATAAGTGTGGCAGCGCCAGAAACATCTCCTTCGGAGAGTTTAATATTAGACTGGCGCACAATCTCATTCCTGAATGTTTTAAGGGTCGAGGCGCGGGTGTGAGATGTGGCAATTACGTCTGACAGACGCATATTTCGGTGGAAATCGCGAAGATTGTTGCGGGTAACGACTGAGAGGGATGAAGCGTCGCTGCGGGCGCGGGGAAGGCGAAGGACTACGGGGAAAAGAGAAGAGGCTATACCATGCTTCAACGTCGTTATCAGATGAAACTGCTGTGAGTACACGGGTAAAAGCCTCAGCCTCTTGTCTCCTGACTGACTTTGATACAAATCGAATTTGCCTGATTTTCCCCATAACAGCTCAAATATCCTCCAGGATTTGCACCGGTTGCGAACGGGGGGGCTCAGAGGTGGTCGATATGGAGGAGGAAGCGTCAGTGACGGTCGGGCGTAGCCCTACTGCTATGCGAATCGTCTCATCATCAAGAAGGGTGCCTATGGGGGCACTGGGAAGCGCGTGTAACCAGGCACCCGAGTCCTTGGCGGATACGGCGTTTAGGCGAGCCCTGGTCGTGTCGTCGGCAGCTTCGTTATAGAGACGTCGTTGTACTTCATCGTGCAAGGGGGCACTCCAGTCACGCTGGGATACTACGTTTTCAGGCTTACGACTGCACCGCGTCTCAAGGTTCTTCTGAAGATAAGCTAAGCGGTTTTTAAACTGGCCGACTTCCGCTGTATCTAAAAGAGGGATTGCCCTGTTTTCGGCGCTTAGCATTGATGACACTATAGCAGGCCCGGCCAGGGTCAGTAAATTTGGCACTCCGAGGCCACCTTTAGAAACAGGTAGTATTGCCTGTTCCCGTGCGCTGGGTGGTAGATATGTGTTCAGCAGAGACTCGAGGGTAGACAGTGTCAAATCGTTGAGCCTTTGCAACTCATCGGCTTGGTTAGATAGGTCGGCCCCTCCAAGAAGGTGGATAAGTCTTGAGGACGAGAAAGAAGACCTGAGTAAGAAAAGTCCCCGGTGTGCTCCCAGAAGTGGAAGACGAGCAACGGCATTTTCCAGTTTCAATCTCCAGCGCTCGATTGCTGCTGGGAGCCCCTCGGGGCAAATTGGTACGCCTATCGTTCTTGACGGTCATCTTGCAGGCGGGCAGGAGGTCTCGGAGTGACTGTATTTCAGGGGCCTCAATGGTGGGGCCAAAGAGGCATAATTCGCGTTTGGCCGGATTTAACTCCAGCCCAGATGTAACACTGAAGTTAAGGACCCGTCGAATATCCTACCTAGTTTCCTCCTAACAGGCCATCGTCAAGGTACCAGAGGTTCAGCGGGCTCCTAAAAGAATCTGCCAGCTCCTTGATACCCAGACAAAACAGAGGTGGTGCTAAGGGATCCCCTGCTGCAATCCGGTGGCAGACGAAATTACATGCTCAGATGGGAATATGCCAGTCCGACGTGGTTTAAAAGATGAGGAGCGTGGGATGACACGGCCTTCATCAAGTGATCGCGTCTTTAATTGTTAAAAGCGTATTTAAAATCGAGCTTTACAAAAACCCCGGGGAGTTCGCGTGAGACGAGGAAGGCCCGGGTTGCGTGAATGGCTACTTCGGTCCCAGCCAGCGTCGCGAATCCCAGTTGATGCGCACCAGTTTCGTGAGAAATAACGGCTTTGTTGTGGTTGCATCCGATTTTCGCAGCGAGCCTGCGTAGCGAAGACGAACATGCAACGGGACGTATCGATCCGTCCTTTTTTAAGAGCAAATAATCTTGCACCAAATTTCAACGGTTGGAGGCAAGAAGGGGGTTGCCCCAAAGAATAAGGTCTACAACCTTTGCCAATGCGGAGAACAGACTAGCGGCGACATCTTCGAGAGACGGGGAAAAAAGGTCCATTAATAACCGAAGTCTTATAAAGTCTAGCCCTGCGGCGGAGCTCTTGGAGAAGCTCCTAATAGCCACCTGAATGCCTTCCTTTGACGTGACATCGGACATAGGGATTCTGGTGAGTGTCGGCCATTCCAGGTTTTCGGGAGCTGGTGGGTGTTATTCTTGCAAGGCCTCTATGCGGTCAATGTCAGGCGTTATGGTATCTCTAGACACAATAAGTGTGGCAGCGCCAGAAACATCTCCTTCGGAGAGTTTAATATTAGACTGGCGCACAATCTCATTCCTGAATGTTTTAAGGGTTGAGGCGCGGGTGTGAGATGTGGCAATTACGTCTGACAGACGCATATTTCGGTGGAAATCGCGAAGATTGTTGCGGGTAACGACTAAGAGGGATGAAGCGTCGCTGCGGGCGCGGGGAAGGCGAAGGACTACGGGGAAAAGAGAAGAGGCTATACCATGCTTCAACGTCGTTATCAGATGAAACTGCTGTGAGTACACGGGTAAAAGCCTCAGCCTCTTGTCTCCTGACTGACTTTGATACAAATCGAATTTGCCTGATTTTCCCCATAACAGCTCAAATATCCTCCAGGATTTGCACCGGTTGCGAACGGGGGGGCTCAGAGGTGGTCGATATGGAGGAGGAAGCGTCAGTGACGGTCGGGTGCTTAGCTGATATATGCCTTGTTAGGCCACGCCGCGTGGATCGCCCGTCGCAAAGTGGACGTTTAATAGTAGATGGAGTAGTGTGTGGCGCTTCTTCGTCTTGAGCTATGCGATCGTGGTTATTCATGATTGTACGATTTGTCGTAGATTGTCCACTAACGGTAGGAGTTGTAACAGCGGCCCTAAAAGCTCTATAACGGCCTTGCATTTGGCCGATATCTCTGAACTTAAGCCTGTAAGAATCTGAGACAATCCGAGGGAGGTTGATGGGTGTTTTGATTCGGCGTTGCCTTACAACGGGCGACCTGCGGCGGGACCGCCCTAACGATCTTCTGCTTTTTCTGGTGGGGTTGATATGGGGGCCGGGAGTAGCAGCTGTGTTGTAGGATCATTTTGTGATTGAGATATCCCGCGGACGACGCTAGCGTACGAGGGTTGTTTCGAAACCTGGGATGCGTTGTCTACAGTCAGGGCTGATATGGGGGGTATGTCGGTGATCTCGGTCGTTGGGTGAAGGACCTTCACCTGTTGCAGTGTGCGGGCATCGAGTATGATTCGATTTCTTTCCCGAAGGTAAGCCAAACGAGGGCAAGCAGATGAACCCGTTGCGAGAGCACCACGACAGTTCACACGTATTGCTGAATTGGGACAGCCTGCAGCTAGGTTTCCGGGAGTGCCGCACTTTTTGCATACTTGGAGCATTGTGCACCTGCCGGCGAAGTGTCCCGGCCTCAGACACTTATGACATAACTTGGGTTGGTCGGGCTCGAGAACTACTTGATGAGTTTGGTATCCAAAGAATACGGATGGCGGAGGTTGGCGCGTAATGGAAAAGATCACCTTACCAAGCATCACTCGCGCTCCGTTTCGCATGTGAGATAATCTTTTCACGTGATTGACTCCAAGTGACGACAACTCGCGTAGTATCTCTTCTTCGGTGATAGATATTGGAACTCCGTGTATCCTGGTTTTAAAGATCGACAGGGATGGACTGTGTGTGACCACCGGTAAGTTTGCTAGGGTTGATATCGAAAGCACCCGGCGTGCGTCCTCAATTCGCGAAAGCCACACGATAATGGACTTCCTGTCACCGGATATTCTGCATCCGGGAGCCACGTCGTGTATATGTTTGTACGTCGACAACAGCGAGCCTGCAGGAAACTCTGTTGATGCATCGTCTTCGGATGGTTCTATTCGGATAATCACCTTAAACGTCCCAGTCCCAGTAGTTCACCAGACGATATACTCTCCTTTAGTTTAGCTAGGCTCTTCTGCTCGCGGGACGCAGTCAGTTTTTCCCTGCGAGTTATCACACGAGTAAACCCGTTGTCAGCCTTGTCATCTTCTGACGGCCGGAGTGCCGCAGGGTTCGATTTTAGGCCCTCTACTGTGGAATCTGGCATACGCCGACGTTCTTCGCCTTCCGGATATGCCCCAGGGATCAGAGCTTGTAGCCTATGCAGACGACCTGGCACTTACGGTACAGGCGCGAACGGCGAATCACCTCGAGGAGACAGCTAACGCTGTGCTGAAAGTGATTGAGGACTGGATGGACGAGGCCGGGCTGCAGATGGCCCCCTCAAAAAGTGAGGCCTTACTGCTCATAGGCCGCAGACACTGTCGACACATTAGACTAACATTGGCAGGGGAGGAAATAAAAATCTCGAACACGGTTCGGTATCTTGGTGTCCATCTCGATCGCGGTCTACGAGGAACCACGTAAATCAAGATCGCCACGGACCGCGCACTTAAAGTGATTAATGAGATTGCACGGCTCCTTCCTAACACCTACGGGGCTCGGGCGGAAAAGAGACGATTGCTCATGAAAGTAGGAGAATCAGTAGCGCTGTTCGGTTCACCCGTGTGGATGCAGCACGCGATCGCAATCCAACGCAACAGAAATCTACTACGGAGGACACAGAGAGGGTCTGCGCTGAGAATAATTAGCGGCTATAGGACAGTCAGCACACTCGCAGCGCTAGTTCTAGCCGGAACCATACCATGGGATCTCAAGGTTGACAAACGAGCAGCTGTGTGGTCGGATCCCTTGTTTGATCATAACGATGCCCATTCGCAGATGATGAGGCGAACCTGGCTTTCCTGTTAAGACGCTTATCCCCGACATCAGGTCCTGGATGGATAGATCTGGTGGAGAACTGACCTACCACATTACACAGGTCCTTACAGGTCATGGGGAGTTCCAGGCGTATTTAAAGAGGATTGGAAAGACGAATTCGGACATCTGCACTTTCTGCAACATGATAGCCCGAGACACACCGGAACATACGGTGTTCCACTGCCCACTGTACCAAGAGGCGGGCTGCTAGAAGATACTTTTGATTTAAAGGATGTTGTCGCACGTATGTTGGAGTCTCGAGAACAGTGGAACAGACTTGCGCGCGCAATAACAGGAATCATGATGGCCAAGGAGGAGGCTAAACGACGACGCGCCTCCGACTCCATTGTAAAGAATGCGGTTGGCGAAGTTATTGGCGTGATGGTGGATGTGGTCTCGGCGGCGGTCGATTTAACGAATGGCGTCCAGATATAAGCTGTGTGAGAGCCTGATTTGCAAGAAAAATTAATTTACAGAGTTTTAAACAAGAGCCGGTGCGGATTGTTACACGAAAGGTTGTGATGGTATTAGAGACTCCCCCCCCTTAACTGTGAGCAATATTAGTAGCAAAGGCTTTGGTAGTCATCGAGCTACCAGCCGGCGTGTAGTCCTGCACAGCGTGCCTAAAAGCATTTCCCCCTCCTGTATAAAAAAAAGCCTTGTCATCTTCAGCGCTCGTAGAGAATGAAGCCAATTTCTTGCGCCTGGAGCCTATGACGCGCTCTTCTGCCGTGGCGCTCCCACTACATTGACCTGGCGCGGGGGTGCTCGGTAAGGTTGGGCTCGGTTCACCGGAAACATCTATGGCCGCATCGTGGGTGTTTGCTGCGACCCCTTTCGAAGCATCGGTCTGATCAGCACACGTACTGGCGTTGACTGGGCCTTGTCGTAACCTGGATATATCCAGGGTGGGCGGCGGCGGGGCAGTACTAGCCCTGCTGGGCGGCATTGTGGCCTTTGCAGGCATTCGATACATATTAAGTCGAAATTTTCAACTAAGTGAAACGCAAAATATATTCAATACAATTAAAACCATTAAAAAATTATTTAAAAAACCGGCGACACGCGCGTGATTTGAACCCGGGAACTTTGTTTGCGAGTCGGCGCTCCTCCCGTCTCGTCCACAGAGTCACGTGGCTGTACGCTGGCCTCTCGCGATAGGGCATCGCAAAGCGACGCCAAACGTAAACCGTTGTGATGACGTTGTAAATTGAACATATCGCTTGTCAGGCTGAGTGGAGTTGAAACTCCGGCAGCACTATTTGGTACACTTTGAAGTGGGTTTTACACCTCTCTCAACACCTCTTAGTCTGTTCGGTCACTGTTGTAGTTTTTGTTACGATTGTCACTCCTGAACAGGGTAAACGAATCCAATTAGCGGGAGCAAATGTTGAACACGGTTACTCTCTGCCAATTCGAATGTAAGAACAAAAAAAATATTTTTTTTTAGATTTTCCGTAAGGCTATTGACCGTGTACGTTTTTTCATATGATGGCTAATTTTAATCCACACCATTTACCTTGTCTAAATTGGAAACCACGCAAACCAATTTAAGAGTGACCGGTCTGGGTCTCGAACCCAGTCGTCCCAAATGCAAAGCAAAGGCTTTGCCACTAAGCTATCTTGCTCGGTATATATATATAAAGAGTGCGTTGCAAAAAAATTGCAACTCATGATGGATCGTACAAAGGATCTCTCGGATAACGAACAGACAAGAATTGAGGCATATGCTGAGGTCATACGGTAAGCAACCAGGGAAAAGGAAGCTTATGCCGCGACTGCAACCGAAGCACATTGTCGCACGGCATTCGGCCGGTGGTGGTTCTATGAAATATTGGACCGCGTTTGGATATAATGCGGGGTCTGGTCTAGTGGTTTGCAATTGTGGGCCGAAACAATTCCGACAAGTACCAGCCTATCGTCGGTTCCCAGTTAGAAGCCCATTTCAGAAGAATTGGAAGACTTGACGCAGTTTTTCAACGAGACAACGCCACGTTTTACGTACACTGGCTAGCACTATAGCCTTTTTTCAACAACAAGGAGTGACATTTTTTGACTGGCCGGCATTGAGTCCACCCTGAAGACTCCCATCAAAAATCTTTGGGGACATTTGGTGAAGCAAATTTACGCAAATGGTCGACAATATGATAATTTGTCGGACCTCAAAGAAGCTGCCCAGCAAGCATAAACTGATATTCCACTTTCGTACTTACAACAACTCATTAACTCTATGAAAGACAGTTTCTTTCTATATATATATATATATATATATATATATATATATATATATATATATATATATATATATATAAAGATAAAGTGATATTCGGTGATTACGAGTGGTTACGCTTGCTTGTGTAAATGCAAGAAAGAAAACGTAGATAGTGTCATACCGCATAGTGATGCGTGTTCGATGATCATTTCGGTGTATTGTGTGTGGCCGTGCGACAAAGGGGTAAGGAGTTAGGCCGCAGTAAAGTTTAGTTGAGTCCATTACAGCAGGGCGAAGCAAAACGGAACCACCCACGCAGCCGTCGAGAGTCTACGATCGGTCCGGCGCGCATTCAAATTCAACCTATAACGGCTGCTCAGCTAAAGTGAGTTAACACAGTGTTTAGCCGCCTTGAGGTGAGTGAGCACACTTCAATATGGCAAGTGATGCTGAATCATTGCCAGGTGGGATAGGGTCAGCGAACCCAATGGATGCAACTATGAATCTCCCAGGCCAAACGCACAGTGGCAGCTTAAGATACGTGCCGGCCAGTTCATTGTCAGTATGCAATTATGGAGGAGTATTAGAGAAGAGAAAGGTTACTGAGCGCAGTCCTCCATATACAGGCTGCGCCACCTGTGAAATGAAACCGCGACTGACAGCGGAGTTGGAGCTGGCAAAAAAGAGCGCTAAGACATGGTGCGATATAGCACAAGCTATGCAGGATCGCTGGCAAAGCATTATAACAGATGTCCAGCAGAGGCTAAAGCGAATCGAAGAGAGAGAGAGGCTCAAGTTGAGGAGAAGGAAGAAGCGCACAGTGGTCTCACAGCAAGAACTGGCTGAAATGATCGAAGAAATAGAGCAAAACGTGAACGCAAATGATAAGCAAAGGCATATTGGCGACAGCAATGAAATAGTGATTGAGATTTTTAACAGAGAGAGATTAACAGATAACAGAGAAATTAACAGAGAGAAATGCTGGCGGCTGTTGAGGAGACAACGTCAACAGTAGCAGGAAATGTTAATGAAATGAAAAATGGATACGGGCAAAAAGGATGAAGACGAGAGGCGCGCCTTCGAAGAGGAGACAGTAGTGTTAGACTTGAGCCACCGTGGCAAAGAAGAAGAAGAAATACATGACGAAGAAAACGGTGCGATGGAGGCGCAAGGATGCAGGAGACGACAACAACAGAAGAACAGAAACGAGATCGTCAGAGGGAAGGAGCGGATACGAGTGGAGAAGAGAGAGGAGAAGGCTAGTCAGCGAAAGGAAGAAGAAAAGGTGCTAGCGGTCGAGAAACAGCAGCAGCAACATCAACCGCTACAACAACAACAACAACAACAAGAGCAGATATCTTGGATAAGTTTATCCGATCGAACAGGGGAGGCGGTGGCTAGTAGACCAATGGGAAAACGGGTGATAGTTGCCGGAGATTAAAACGTATGCAGAATAGAGGAACAGGTTAATCAGGTGGCTACTAATACAGGAGGAGTTCATTTTATCTCTATGAGAGGCCGAGAAGTAAGGGATATTGTGGCGGCAACTAAGCAAGCTATTAAAATGTACAATAATGTAGAACATAGACTGGTGTTTCATGGGGAACTGGTAGATGTTTTTCAGGCCCGAGGTATGGAAAATGCTGTGAATACGATTAGCACACAGGTACAGGACCTAATAACATTTTGCACACGGCAAAACGTGGTGTTGACAGTGTGTTCGCTTCCAATGGTGGTGGATGCTAAAGAAGGACGAGACTATCGGGGTACGTGCAGGGCAGTGAATAATGCAGTTGTTCAGGGCAGCAAATTACGAATACTTGTCTCTTGAATACATTCAAGACAATCCAAGGGCCATGGCCTCTGCTGAAGTGCACTACGAGGAGGTAAGTGCTGTACTAGCGGCACGGCCAATTGGCAAGAGGGCGTGCGATTGGTACAATGTTAGGCCTATAATAATTAAAGTAATCAGTGCGCAAGTAAGGCGTACGGGAACGGAACATGGTAGAAGGACGCAGACGTGGAATCAACAAAATCGAAGCAGCGCAAATTTTTCAGGCACTCGGTATGAACATTTAAGCGAGGAGGAACGGTAGGGTACTGACACACAGGATGGGAAAACAGATACAGGGACAAAAGAGAGAGGAGGGGACAATATGGATACAGGGCAGAGTGGGACAACGGGTACAAGGGGAATCAAGACATCGAGAGCTACTTCCCGAGGTAGGGGGAACACATAGGAGCACTGGAGATCAAGGGGGCACTGGAGGTCATCAGACGGTTGGCCGTCAGTGGCATAGAGAGGAGGAGATAAAGGTTGACGTAAGATCCAAAAGAGGAAGCAGGGCAAAAGGAAAGCGATGAGCAAGGTTTCTTTTAAACGGGTTGCCATGTTAAACATGAGAGAAGGGAGGCGAAGAGGTAAGTAGGAAGAACTATATAAGCTACTAAAAATTAAATCTGTCGATATCATGATAGTAATGGAAACGCATTTGTGTGGGATGGAAGTGCCGCCGGGTAAGTCATTTACAGACAAATGGAAATTGGCGATGGGTTCCAGATCAAGTTGGGCAACTATGTATGGAAAGGAAAAGCGGGAAATGACCTGGTCGATATTACAGAGAAGAGATTATCACAATGAAAAGCAAATACTCAGTAGGTATTAAAGTAAACATGGATTATATGGATGCGTAGGTAATATATATGCTGCCGCTCTAAGCGCCCCTGATATAAAAGGGTGAGATGTGTATTTAGGGACACATGCCAAGCGAACAATAAATCAATCAATCAAGGTGGCAGATGATGGATGGAAATATTATTCGGCTAATAAGTATTCCTATATGCACCACCATCAGAGGCGCTCAGAGTGGGGGGCACTAAAAACGAGGTTGTTGAGATATCAATGGTCTCCTAAACGGTCATTGTGGCAGCATGGGTACTGACTCTCAACGGTATGGCTTGTCATCTATTCTGAATTACATACGTATTGTTCATTTTGCAATAACATTGCATTTCAAGATGTTACATAATTGCAATACAGTTCATGTTATACAAATCTATTCTGAATGAGCATTGTTTGAAGAATCTTCAATCAACGACAGAAATCGGACCGACAAATCCCCGGTGAATGACAATCATGATCGTCACGCCGCTATTGTATATCCGAGAAAAATATCTCTTCTGTGATTTAAAAGTTAGCGCAATTTAGTAGCGATTTTCATCAAAATATTACGATTTTGAAACAGCGTGAAGTTGGAGCTAAGTTTGATAAACGCAAGCTTTAGAGATGGATAGAAATTCTGTCTTTAAAAGTAAAACCATCGTCAAAACAGAACATTGTGTCATAATTCAAACTATGGAAGTTGCTTCTTCAGAATTATGGCCATCTGTCCTACGCCATGAACCCTTACAGTAGCATCCCGTAGTGACTGTCAAAACATGTGTGTTGGATAGGCGCGGTGTATTAGAGACTAAACAAAACGCGAGAACTCCGTGGAGATCGATTGACTGACAGCGACATGATGCGTTGCCGGGGCCAACAATTGGAGTTTTTAACTCTTTCCTGTATATCGGCTCGGGTTCATTACACTGGAACAGCGTTCACAGCGTATCTAAATAAAGCAATACGGGCAGCTATTGTATTTATGTACGTGGAAGTAGGTAATGTCCAAAGACGTCCGCAGCAGTGAGACTCTTCATACTTAAGACTGTTTGTTCTTCGTGCTTAAAAGACTACATACTAAGAATTGATGTTTAGTGCTGACAGCGATAGCCTTGGAAACTGTTTTCCATTACATGTGAAGCTTTGAGTGCTTTATTTGTCAATGCAAGCGAAGAGCCGCTTTGTGCATCTCAAATCAGGCCTGTCCACCTGATGGTGTGATAGAAACGGCTACTAAAACAATTTGACTAAAGCTGAGGATGCCGCGTGCAGTACCTATGTATGTTAGGTTAGCTTAGGGTAGTGGGTCTGGTCCTGTATGTGACAGTCGCCACCAGGACCATAGTGCATGGTTGTCACTACGCGGTGTGCTCACACGCCGCGCCTCACAAGGAGTACGAGTTGTGCACCTGCCGGTTCTGCCTGCAGAGGTGTGTCGAGTTCTATCGCTACTAAGCAATCGAATGCGCAGCAATGGTGCATATATCGTTACACTACTCACCTCGCCGGAAGGGTAAACGATTATAAGGGCAACCTGGTAAACGATGTATATATAATACTTAGTTTGAGTTTTGAAATAAACAACATTGGAAACACATGTCACGGACGGTATTAAACGAAAGCAGGCTCCGACGCAGCTATTTGCACAGTTTTGGTTTTGGCACATAACGTAACTTTAAGCTCATTGGTGTTTTAGGAAACCCCGACGGTTGGTAAACGTTTTTATTTGATTTCGCGGAGCAGAACAGCGGCTTCGTGCAATTATCTTGATATCTGAAACGTGTAGATGTTCTATCTGCGACATCCTACCGGGAAAAACCATTTTATGATTTCCTAGTGCAATATTATGGGATTATGCGTTTTAAATATATATATATATATATATATATATATATATATATATATATACGAGTATATCTCCAGGCTCAATATATTGAGCGTAAGTAGACCAAATATTAACTTTTAAAGTGTTTTTGTTAAAATTCCAAATGTTTATGGCTTATATTCATCAGAAATTTGTTCTCCGTACGGTGCCAAAAAATACACGCTGCTTCTTGCTAGTTTCGCAGTCATTGTACTGTTGGTAAATACGCGCTAGCATACTAGAAGTCTTGTGCAAATGAAAGAGTGTTTTTTAGTTATGCAGCGCACAGAATGGCCGAACCTAATAAAAGCGGCAGGTCACAAAGCTCATAAATCATCCGAACTATTAGCTTCTAGGCCAAAACGATCCTCTGCCAGGTTCCGTTGCGCAACAACAATCGGCATTAAAATGCATACCCATTGAAGGATCTAGAGCGCAGATGTGGTTGCCACTGGTGGGCCAGCGTAGCTTGGGATATTGGGCCAGTATCCACCGGCGGAGATCGACCTGAAAAATACACATAATAAGCAATCAATGGTCGGTATGTCAGTCAACCTGACTAAAAAATAAAAAAGGTCTTAAAAATACAGAGAACGGAAAACATCCTCTACATGGCTCTGAATTATATTTTTTTTGTTTGTTTCATGGGGCCGCCAGTCAAACTTATATTCGCTTGGAAGAATTGCTAGAGAAGGCCTTACATGTATGTATGCTGTGGTCATTATTCAATCACTCTCCAATCAATGGAAACAAGTTGCAGTTTAGTCACGTTTACGTTCGATTTGCATGTGGTTGATAGTTAAGATCTGAACTATAGCAGCAAAAAAAGAAAATAATCGAATATTGTAACGTTCGTCTGTTACACGCTAAGTTAACCGGGGAATGTAGGCTCAGCCGGGCGGGTACTTCAACACGAGGAACTGCCACGGCAGTGTAAATAGTGTAACTTTTCCCTGTTGTGCAGTATGGCGATAATCCAACCACGCGGCCGCCACGTGCACCGCTGCCTCGTGGCGCCACAACCCCTAACATCGTCATTGTCGTAGTCGTCGTCGTCCAACTTACGTACCTGACCGCAGCGGTGACACCATTGGAGGCAACGCACGCCGAACGTTCATTCGACATCGAAACTTTTCGATGTCGAATGAACGTTCGAGATGATTCGATTCTATCGGTGTACGTTATTATAACTGTATGAACCTTTAAGTGAGTAGTAAAAGTACCTTTAAATGAATAAATTGACCGAGAAGCATGGTTTAAGGCCATCCGTTACTCGGCCGCGCTACGCGCCGCTAGACCTCACACTGCGTGTTGTCGCATTCATCGCACCGAAGTCGTTCGTGTTGTAGTAACCGCCCGGCTGAGTCTGCGTTCCCCAGCGTTAACTTAGCGTAACAGACTAACGTTACATGTGGTGGAGCTGCTACGGTTCGCGGGCGAACGAAAAGGCCGGTGAACGAACTGAGTGGACAACGAGCGATGCCAGTGACCACACGGCAATCGGACCGCGACCGACTACGATCGAACAATGGACCACGACCAGAGAGCAACAGGACCACAACCAGACCACAACCGACTACCAACGACAACCAGGACACTACCACCACCACCACGACCGACCAAAAGATGAGTTCATCTAGCCAGTCTTCCATTCCATTCCCAGCCCAGCCATCTAACCAGCTTTCCATTCCCAGTCCAACCATGACCATGGGGTCCGTGCTCGGCTCTACTCCACTACCAGGGCAGCCGTCGTTCCTTCGGCCCATATTCGCACCACAGATTCCGCGACGAACAGAAGGTCGGACGGCTGCGCTATCGCTAGGGAAGACGGCCGCCGACTGGTACGACGCGATTTCGAAGGAGGCGAGACCAAAAACGTGGACCGAGAGTCGACACGAATTTCTGGCAAGGTTCGGCGACCACGGCACGATGGCGATCATCGTGGAGGAGAAACCGAAACAGCTCTACCAGAACCAGGACACGCCATTCATCGTCCACCTCGACTGGGTTCCTAAGGACCATGCGTGTGCGGATAACAGACCTTCCTTTATTCTCGTGCGGTTGGTTTCAAGGCGTTTAAACCGCCCGGTAGAGTTGTGCTGAAATAGACAAAATTGAACCCTTTCCATCCCGTCCGACCAAGCACCCAACCGTCCTCAACAGCACACAACCACGATGCCCTCGACGTCATTCCAGGCAACTGGTGCAATTATCCAGGGCACCACATTGGCGAATGCAGGAACCCTGTGCGAGGGTTTCCGCCACGCAGAAGTGCACCATCTACGCACTGGACGCCGCCCGACAGGTTTCGACCAGACAACCGAAAATGAGCGAACGATGAAGTGCGCGACTGCACCGGAATAGAGTTCGCATCACCGTTGCGGGCTTAGGTGCAATGATGGCGCTGGTGGACCTAGCAGACATCTCCGCCAACGGAGGAGACACCGCAAGGTGACCTTGCGGTGGAGGGCGCACCACACAACATCCTCGCCACCAATGGCTGGCATGCCAATGCAGATTGGAGCTACATGCCCCCTGTTCGTTAGCATTGACGACAGAATAAACCAGCTCTATCATACGATTGTATTATTATTGAGTCCCTCAACGAGCAAATCGTCTTGGGCGAAGACTTCCTGCGCACATACATACATCTAGCCACCATCAACCTACAGTCCAACCAACTCACACTAGGCGCCACCTCTCAATACTCCGTACACAACGATCCACATCTCATGGTCACCACACCACACCACACACCGGACACAGATTACACACCCTGTCCACTACCATCTTTCCACCTCAGACCGCCAGGCCACGGGCAGTAACAGTGACAACCAATTTCGAAACAACAGCAGGCACACTGCTACGAGAGCTGACACCAACACTGTTTCAGAAGAAGAAGACACTTTTATTGTCCGCGGCACTCACGACAAGGTACGACAAGGTCTGGCCTTGTGTAATGTAACGTTGGTCTGTTACGCTAAGTTAACTGGAGAATGCAGACTCAGCCGGGCGGACAGGCGGTTACTACAGCACGAGGGACTTCGATGCGATGAAGCGCAGTGTGAGGTTTAGTGCGTAGCGCGGCCGGGTAACGGATGGTCGTAAGCCGATTGCGTCTCGGTCTATTGCTCGATGATGCACTCAAGGGTACGTCGTAGCGTTCATACATACAGTAAGTAATACGTTAACCGATCGATTTGTGAGTACACCTAGGGCACCGCCTTGCGGTTGCAAGGCTACCTCCTAAACCGTTGGGATAAGCGATAAACGAAGATCTCTTTGGTCATTTCCGTTTTAAATTCGGATCATATTATACAAGTTTATTTCACCAGAAATTAGTAGACATAGATCAGTGGTAGAATACTCGCCCGCCGTTTTCAATTCCATAGTATAGCTCTAAATGCCAGGGCAAATTTCACAATGTTCATATTATTGTCTAAAAAGCCTGTTTAAGCTATCAGGCCCACATTTAAGCGACTCGTTGTATGAACGACAGGCAGCTCCCTACCACTAACAGGTATGCTCCCGCCTTTGTAAAATGATTTAAATAATTTTAAGTACAAGGGAAGAGTAGTTCCGACAGCTTCAGTTAGGTGCCGTAACTGAGGGCAACTTAAGGCGATCAAAATGTTTTTCCTATTCTGACTTGGACAAGCTTTACGATCCGAGCACGGTAGACGAAATGGAACAATGTAATCCGTATAAACAACTAGAGTCTAGTGGCCGTTGGCAAAGGAGCAGAAATCTCACCGTCAATGGCTGTTTACTAAGAGTGCAATCGCATGGCGAATGCTATGGTCCTATACTTGGTAACGTTGTCACAACTGACCTCTTGACAGTTAGTTGCCAACCTTAAGTAGTCCTTCAAGAGTAAATCGTATTATAATATTATCAAGCTACTATTATCGATTTCTATACGTTATGGATGAGGTACCTCATCATCTGAGTTATACTTCATCAATATTATCAGTTTGTGTTTAGCCAACGTTTGGAGTACGCTTCGTACAACTTTGTCGACCACTCTCTGAAGAAAGTTGTAATTCCCAGGGACTATTTATAGAGTCCCTCATCGTAGGGGAAGAATATCGATTGCAAGAGAGGTACACACGGCTAGAAGGCGCTGCAAAATTCTGAACGCTTTGTGCGTCTTTTGTTGCCGTTTGTTCACCTGTGAGCAGCTAATTATAGGGGCACCCTATAGCATATACATATACACCACAAGTACGTCCAATGAGACTAAGCGTTGTGGAACGAACGTTTTCTTGCCCGTTGCACAGGACGTTCTAGAGGCCCACCTTCCGGATGCTTGTAACCAAGGGGATTAGCCTTTCTTCCTAAATAAAGCGGGCCTGATCGTTGTTAACCAGTTTTCCTTGGTTAAAGAGGTCGTGTGCCTAATGATAAACATGAGGGTGTGCTCCTTTTTTTGACGTCTTTGAAGGCGTGGCGGTGGTCTAACCTAGTAGCTACGAAAACTCCTAATTGCTCACTAAACTGCGTTCCTATGCAGTGTACTGACCGAGAAGCATTTCCGCAATTGGGGTTCTCTGCATGCTACTTAATTGGCACACCTCCTTGGAGTGGAGATGTATTCGCTCTGATACATTCCGGGACTATCCCGAAATAAAATACTACATGATAGTATAATAAAATGTATTAAGGTTAATTCTCATTGTACATCCCTTCCGTGTCCACACACTCTATCTCGGTCCGGTCGTAGAGGCGGTAAAACGTCTTGCAAAAATTGTTTACTGCTATGGTATTAAGAAACGAAGCCACATTCGCTTCGTCAAAGCGATCTTTCTTGGAGGCAGATTTAAATTTGGGGAAGAACAGCCTGAGATCTGCAAGCGGGCGTGCTAAAAGAATCACGTAGAATGCCCCTGTCATAGTCTAGCCATTAGAGACTAATTCCCGGCGAACAGTTCCCTGAGAATCGATCAAAGTGATGAGCCTGATATTCACTTTACGCTTTGAGTTCCGCACTTTCCTGAACCGGTTTTCTATAGACGTTTGCCACTTAACCAATCTTCGACCAACCACACTGGAAGCAGCATCGGTTCATATCGGCTTCCTGCGGCACTGTTCGTTTCACTGATCTACTTCTACAAAGTCGTCTTCTGAGAACTCACAACCATTCAGAAAAAATCGAAAGCCACTCGAATAATACACTCTGGTCCACCCGCTCTTTACATCGTTTTGAACATTTCTGTTCAGTTGCTGTTTTACGGGATTTAAAACCAAACTTGATTGCACCACGTTGCTCCATTCTGTTAGACGTCACAACTTATTAAAACGAGCATGTAGTGTAGATCACACTCTAAACGAATTAACCCCCCCCCCCTCTCCCCTACTCTTGTAAAACACGAGACACCAGAAATAAGTGAAGTCTGTACTGTGTCCTTCATATTCAGCTTCAGTGCAAACGAAACCGCTAAATATGGCCTGGGAAAACAGATGGAACTTGAGCCTATTGTTACAGGCTTGTTATTGGGTCTAAGTGACATGCTGATAATCTAGGCCAGCAAAATCAGCCTTTCACGGGACCAGCAGCGCAGATAATGCAAATATTTATGTTAAAATATCCTGGCAATATGCATGCAAAACGTCCGCCTATTTCAAACTTTGTTTCCACGTGCCTGACAAATATCTTTTGAATGTGCTAAGGATAACGACGACAGCGTTCTTTTTTTGCCGACGAGGACGAATCACACGTTAGCGATCGCACTTGAAGTTATCAATTCGACTAGTTGTGCGCCCTCTTGTCAAAGTGTACTAAATGACGCCATGTTTACGAAGTGCACGAACTACACTTCTAAATAGATCACAGATATATTGTGATTATGTTGTTGTTATTATTATTAACACTTCACATCGGTAGCATGCGACCGGGCTCGACGATAATAATCATAGCATCGAGAAAAACAATCGTCTCTGAAACGAATGTGTCCACGGTTCCTGGCCCGGACGCTCGACGCGCGTCTAGGAGCCGGAAGGTGCACCCCCAGAGAAGCCCTAGTCCCGAAAGCCTCGGCGACATTGCCGCTTCCGCTTATGTGCTAGCCACTGCGCGTTAACGGCCGCCGCCATCCAGTTCCGTCTCCAGAACGACGATATGCGGGCGTATTGACGGAAGTATGCCTGGCGCGGGCTCCCACCTTTCCAGTCCCAACTACAGCGCAAATCAGGCCTACGATGATGATGATTCTTATTATTATTATTACAATGTTACAGTTGTGAGGTTTGAACGTATGATTGCAAAGTTTGTAAATAATTAGTTCACTCCAAGGCGCCTTAAATAGATGCCGCGTTCCCTCCGCAAACGGCAAAGGACAACGCTTGCCTCAAGAATGGACCCTCTCTTCGGTCGCTTGTGACCTCCTGAATTCGCTTACTTAAATCATTGAGAAATGCTTCGGTTCCCTTGCTGATTGGTGCCTAGTGTCTTGTTTCCAGTCCAGCGTATTTAGCCCGTTTTCTGGCGTCCGCGTGCTTAGCCACCCACCCCAGCTCAACGGAGCTGTGGTGTAAATAGGAAGCCGCGGTGGTGCGCGAAACCGTTGCGTCCCAAGCTAGCGACTTCCCGTGTGACCATAATGCAATTGTCACCCCGTCAGGTCTTTCTTCGCCAGCGGACACTAAACCTCTCGGTTCAAGTGTAGATGGTATACCGGCTTTCCTAAGAGACCTTATAATCACACTGTTTAGTTCAGCATGTCTGGACGATCTACCGGCGCTTTTCGGGCAACTCAGTGGGTGTAGGCCACTGGAATCTACCATCTACAGTTGGCACTGAAACGGCTCGCAAACGGGAGCGCCGATTCTAAGTGCTGACATCATGCGGAAGGAGTTGGGATCCAGCATGGTGCCGAGCTGAGGCGAGGGTAAGGCTTTAAGCCAACCCCCCACTAAAGTTATCTTGTGCCGCTAAGAATACGGCGCGGTCTTTTCGGAAAACAAGCCCCTCTAATATCTCCCTGCTCTTTTTTTGCTTTTGAACTCATCGAGTTTATATTGGCTGGCATATTCTTCCAAAGGGCCCGGGTCCAGCAAGGTTCTTATAGTGTCACGTGCTTTACTGGTTTCATGTTTTATTTGTGGTCGAGCTGCCTCCTTCACTAACGAGACTGCGACAGGACCAAATCGTACTAGTAAAGCAGCGTAGCAGACAGGAGCTAGGTCAATAGCGCTTCTTATTCCCAGACCACCTTCACGTATTTGAAGACTTGCTCTCTGCCAGGTATTGTCTTCCAAATTGACGTTTAGGACTTCACTAAGTATATCTCTGCTGACGTCATCATACGCGGTTAATTCTTCAGAGCACACTATAACAGGGCATGTACGCAGTGTGTCGTTAAACCTTGAAGATGATGATGATGATGATGATGATGATTATTATTATTATTATTATTATTATTATTATTATTATTATTATTATTATTATTATTATTATTATTATTATCATTATTATTATTATTTATTCAATTTTTCGGTGTTTCTCTACAATTGTAGGACTTAAACGTATACCCGCCTAGGCTCACCCCCACCCTCAATCCATAGAGCCGATGACAGCGGCGGCGTTTCTTCTATACACTGCGAGCGAGAGTTGCTGACGTAGAAGCTCGCCCTCGCGCTGGCCACCCGTGTTAGCACCAATTTTGATACCTAGGTCTTTGAGGATGATGCTTGTGTTTTTGCTGATTGGGCCCATCGTTTCCATGCCGATGTGGTATCTTTTCTCCAGGTCAGAGTATTTGCGTTTTTTGCAATCTCAGCATGTTCAGCAACCCACCCTGACCGGGTAGCGCTGTGCGTCAAGTATGACGAAGCTACTGTACATGATACATTGTACCCAGATACACATGCATTTTACCCAACATGGGTGTTATTAAACCATAATATAATAGCGCCGCTGTGCACGAGACAGTTATATTACGTACACGGCTTTTGCTGTGTGATAGACGATAATGGTATGGTAACCCCATCAGGTCATGATTATACTTATTGTTTTTATTATTAGTACTACAACTACCATTATGAATTTGTTTTTGCATATTGAGTCCAGATAGTAGTAGTAGTAGTACTAAGGTTGAGACTAATAGAGGGAAAATTGAGAGGACGAGCAAAAACAACATCAATCAAATCGAAAGAACATTGGTCGGCGGTCAGAAAGTAACAAAAAAAAGCGATACATAGAACTACTAGCGAGAACGGCGGGACCAACATCGTGGCATTGGTGCGCATGAGCGGAACATTTTCTTAGCAAATGGCAGATCGGTTCGGGGCGAAAATGAGGGCGTAATCTTTCACCGCCTAAGCGCAAGTCGAAAACGGCCCAATTGCCCCGTCTGCAATGCGCCATGAAGCTAGTCGTGATGATGTCAACATACAATAGCAAGGCACGCTACTCTTGCCTGTGGTTGTTGTTCTCGTCGTCGTAGTTGTAACTACACTAACACTCTGACCATTACCCAGATCCTCACCCTCACCCTCCATCTTTCTTAACACCTTCCCTCTATCATGCTGAATATCACCCCTCTACCATTTTCAGCGTAACCCCTCTACCATTTTCAGCATCACACCTCTACGATTCTCCACATCACCCCTCTATAATTCTGAACATCTCACCTTCCAAACGTCCGTTACCCTAGCTCCCAGATCTTACCTCTGCGGGATAAAAGAGTGTACGATCACTCTTATATCGTTTAGTTTTCTTCCACTAGCTCATATAGGTGTAGATTAATATGAATTTAACCTCATACACAGAGGGCGAGATCACCACGCTTATAGCGTATGATACACAAATCGTTCGATTGGCACTATCAGTATACAAAGATGTTTACTGAGTATGCATATATAGCCAATCAATACTATTAAGCGTATAGCCATAGTACGCAATACGCCTAATAGTGTCCAACTTTAAAAAAAGTAATACCATATATATATATATATATATATATATGTATATTACATATATATATATATATATATATATATATATATATATATATATATATATATATATATATATATATATTAAGCTTAATAGATAATATGTATATATACATATAATCTATTAAGCTTCTCCCAATCCAGCGAGCGTTTCTCCCCTATAATGGTACCTTCGAGAATCTTGCGGTTCTGGATGGTATCCTTAACGATGCCAAGTCTGCAGGACGTGAGCTCAGACTTGCCTCAATCGACCTCCGTAAGGCGTTCGACATGGTGAGTCATGACTCCGTCCTGTGGTCACTCCGGACTCGCGGATACCCGGAGGTATTCATTAACTATATCGAACGCTTGTACCTCTCATCTAAAACTCTCATAGAATTTGGACAAGAATGTCGCACATTTCGGCCAACTAGGGGTGTTAGGCAGGGAGATCCTCTGTCCCCCTCTCTTATTTAATTTAGTTCTCGACGACATTCTTTCAAAATTAGACAAAACTAATATCGGGTACCAACTTACTGATGACTTCCGCCTTATGGGCTTAGCCTTTGCGGATGATCTCATCCTCCTAGCCTCCACGAAATCCACTCTCCAACGGCTCCTTAATATTGCGGACCCACTTTTAAAATCCCGAGGCCTTGAAATTAATACTAATAAAAGCTTTACTATCTCCTACCTATTTAATATGAAGGAAGGTAAAGGTTTTATCAATACCGTATCAGAATTTAACGTTGGAGATCGGCAATTGCCAGCTAAAGGTATGAGCGATCGATGGAGATATCTTGGAGTCGACTTTGACAGCAATGGCAGAGTTGACTCCACCAAGGATATACTCCTTAACTTACTCAACAGACTCACGATAGCTCCCCTTAAACCCCACCAAAGACTCATATTTTTGAAAGACTTTCTCATTCCCCGTCTCCTATATACGAGACTCGTAAACTGGTCTCCGGTCCCAGACCATCTTACGCACTCCTTAGTGACCTAGATAAAGAGATCAGAAAGGTTGTTAAGTCGAAATGGCTTAAGCTCGAAAACTCGGTGCCGAACGCCTACCTGTACACGCACACAGCACACGGCGGTCTGGACATCCCCTGCCTCCAAACATTCATTCCCAGAATCCGCTTCTCCCGCCTGACAGCACTACAACACTCCACGCACCTTGGGGTCCAATGGATGCTAACCACCGAGCACTTTAAAAAAGATCTTGCGAAAACAAGACTTCTTTGCGAGCGCTTGGGAACCTCCATTGAGACCGCTACACAAGAGACCGATTACTGGTCTCAACAACTACACAACACGTTCGATGGGGCACATTTTAAAAAAGCACACGAAACGCCCTTTGTACATTACTGGATTAAGGGTATGCCCTACCTATCTGGTAAGGAGTATTTAAACCTACTAAAGCTCAGGATCAACGCACTACCAACGCGTGCCAGATTGGCCAGGGGACGCCCGGGCTACAACAAACGTTGTAGGCACGGGTGTCATGCGCCTGAGACGTTGGCTCATGTCGCTCAGATGTGCGATATAACACACAAACAAACCATAAAGAGACATGACGACGTCTGTGATCGCGTGGCGCGTCTTCTCCGCGAAAGGGGTCATGAGGTGGTTCGTGAGCGAGTATTCCGTCGACCGGGCGCACCGGGTCTAAAGCCGGACCTCGTAATAACAACACCTACCGAGGTCTGGGTTTTAGATACCGAGGTTTGCGGCCCGAACCGGGACCTGGCAAAAGCACGGCAAGACAAGATCGCCAAATATGACGTCGAGTTTCTAAGAGCGGCGCTCCCCTAGCCGCAAAAACCTCGCAGATTCGGATCCATCACTATCTCTATGAGTGGTGTATGGGACTCCGAATCTGCGAGGACGCTCTTGGGGCTCGGCGTCACGAAGAGGAATCTTATGGATCTCACCGTTTTAACTTTGCAAGGAACCTTGAGGATATATCGCTCGCACCGGGTCCATAAGAGCGGGGGCTACCATCAAGCAAGGACACGGACAACTGACTCGTAACTTCACGTGACACCTTTTTACCACCATTTTTATTAAGGCGAGCACTGCCGAGTGTGCAAACGTATTGTAAATGATTAATAAATCATCACAATATTTTCTATATATATATATATATATATATATATATATATATAAGGGTGTTTCAAGAGCCACTTCCAATCTTTAAAGTAACCTGAAAACAAACATATTATTTTGGTATAGACATGAAGGCATTATTTATGAAGCACAAGGTGGTAAGGTGGTGAATGTATTTTAGTTTTATAAGTCGCACACCGCACACCCAATGTTATTGCACGTTTCTATATATATATATATATATATATATATATATATATATTATATATATACGAGACGTTTCGAACGTCGAAGCGAGCGGACGTGTTTTCGATTGCTTGTGAAGAGTGTGACGGTACTCAGCTGGGGAGCCGCAGCCTGACGTGGCGGTGCCCTGGTTGGACTGCGGTCGGCCTGCGCTTCATTTGAGTCCGAGAGGTGTCCATGTGCGAGCTGTGAGGTGTTTGTTCAGTGCATTGGTGTTGTGCGGTTGCAGTCGCTTCATTGTCGTCTCATAACAGCCACGCTGTGACACGGTACACATCCGTCGATTACGTGCATCTGTCCCGTCGGTTAAGAACACTGACTTTGTTGATCCAAACGGTGGAACACTTGAGAACAGCTGTGCCAACTCGTCTTTATTTGGCGTCGGTTGACTGTTTGTAAACAGCGATAGGTTGGGGGTGACATATATATACATGTGTATGTACGCACATATAGAACATAGGTGACACTTATTATATATATATATATATATATATATATATATATATATATATATATATTTGGCAAAACAAACGTAAGCGGTTTTGCAAGTGAATGTGATAGCGGCCATGATTTCAAGCGCCCCTGACGGGGGAGGGTTACCTCCCGCGAGCCTCAACATAGCGAACCTACGCACGGGTGAACCCGCAACTAATGACGATATGTCGAGGCCGACGAGTGCTATGAGCAATGTATCCGTTGGTGTCAAACGGAGAAGAGAGGGCGCCGATGTCGACTCGGCTGTCGATGAGCTGCAAAGAGACGGTTTCAGTGTCGTCACGAACGCGAAAGTGAAAAAAGCAGTAATACGAGAGCAGAAACAGCTAGCCCCTTAACCCAAGCATCACTACCGGTCGCAAGAGGCGGGTTGGGACTCCCCGAGGCAGTTTCCCTTTCAGTTGCGGCGCATATTGCCTCTCTGCATTCAGCGATCAGCGACATCGAGGCCATCCTAGACCCCCAGGCTGTGGTGCATTTCCGATCTACGTTGGAAAAGACCCAAGGTGAAGCCATCGCATTCTGCGGGGCTCTCCCGGAGACCCCTTCTCTTCAGTCTGCGTGGTCAGATTTGACACACGACCATCGATGGAGCGATCTGTGGAGCCGAGCAACTTCCGACGCGGACAAAGCGAGGTTACAAGCCGTCTCCTCACCGGGTGCAAGCGTATGGCTACACGCCCTCCCGAGTCATCAACTGGGTACCCTTTTAGACGATGAGTCTACACGAATATTAGTCGGTTTGAGAGTGGGAGCAGAACTGGTTTCCCCCCATCGCTGTGGTTGTGGTGACGAAGTCGACTCCCTAGGCCACAACGGTCTTTCTTGCGCCCAGAGTTTAGGCAGGATCGCACGCCACTCGGCCCTGAACGAGACGTTCTGCAGAGGATTACGGTTGGCTGGCTACCCATGTGTGCTGGAGCCCCCCGGCTTAGTCAGAGATGACGGAAAAAGGCCTGACGGAATGACTCTGACCCCATTCGATCGGGGCCAGATGCTGGTGTGGGACGCGACTGTTACCGACTCTTTAGCCCCTTCAATGGTCGGTACTGGCGCAGCCCGCCCTGGGCATGCGGTTGCCTTAGCGGAAACAGCCAAGTGCAGGAAGTACTCAAGCCTGGAGTATCCCCACTTGTTCTCACCTCTAGCTTTTGAGACGTTGGGGGGACCAGGGTTGCTTACCAAAAAATTACTCAGAGACGTCGGGAGAAGATTGGTGGTTGCTACAGGAGACAAAAGAGCGGGGGAGTACTTACTGCAGTGCTTGTCGTTAGACGTTCAGAGGGGGAATGCTGCGTCGGTGAGAGGAACTTTGGCCAGGTGGACCAGCCCCATCTTGGACCTAGAGCCTTGAGTCGTTGGTTTTCAGTGCGTTATGTGACACATTGTGATAACAGACAACATGGACAAATAAATTTGCCGGCGGGCTATGTCGGTCCTATATATATATATATATATATATATTTGTTCAACCACATTGTTGAACTGGGCTAACCCTGGGTTAGAGAACCCGTAACCACACGTTTGCGCGGAGACAATTGTCCACTCCAAACTGCTAACATAACCAATTTATATATATATATATAGATACTTTATCACATTAGTTGGTCACTAATCCGCGTTCGTTCTGAGCGCTGCGAGTGGTCGTAGGGTAATGATTTTTAGGTATTTGGTGATCAGAAGATGCGACGATCATGTCGCATCTTCTGACCAGCGTAATATATTCTTCACAAAAGGCAGAACGGTGTGCTTAGTTTCTGTATACCAGGACTAGTTGTCTCGCAATTGCACATATTGTGCTCCTATGTCGGGCAAAAACGCCAATGTCACAAATTGTAGTAATTTCGCTCTCATTCCGAAACAAGACCTCTCAGAGACCATGTTCCACTGGAAAAAACATTTGCTCTAACGAACTCTTCAATTCCATAGGTCGCTCTTTAATATTTTCAATTCATATTCCTAAAATACCCTATATATATATATATATATATATATATATATATATATATATATATATATATATATATATATATATATATATATAGGGTTTTTTTGGAATCGGACTCGTTTGTTTCGGGAGACGAAGTCCTGGCATCGCTTGCCGCCAAGCACCCATCTGTTCCATCGGACTCGGTTTTTCCGGACCCTCCTGACTCTATGACGCAGCGTCACTCTTCAGTCGATGATGTCTTGAAAGCTGTTGCCAGCTTTCCGGCCAGTTCGTCCGCCGGTCCTGACGCTTTACGTCCGCGTCATCTGTGGCAAGGAGACTGGCCGCAGCACTTTCCAGAGTGGTGGATGTCTTGAGATGAGCTACACTGCCGACTGAAGTCAGGAAGATTATATTCGGCGCCAAGCTATTCGCACTCCGCAAAAAAGACTCATTGATCCGCCCGATCGCCTGTTCTCTCACAATACGGAGGATTGCTGCAAAAATAGCCTGTCGTGAGGCCAAGGATCTTATCATTGAGCAGCTTGGCCCGCACCAGTTGGGTTTTGGCTTAGCAGGCGGGGCGGAGGCAGCTGTACATGCAGCAAGAGCCTTCGTCCAATCAAGCCCGCCCCGAACGGCACTCTTGAAGTTGGATTTTCGCAATGCATTCAATACTATTCGAAGGGATCACATACTTCGTGCAGTTCGTGATGCAGTACCGGAAATCTTCAACTTAGTGAATCACGCATACAGAGAGCCATCCGTTCTGTTGTTTAAGGCACATGTTGTCCACGTTGTCCTCGGCATCGGGTATACAGCAGGGAGACCCCTTGGGGCCGGCTCTATTCAGCCTGGGTATACGTGAGCTGGTCAACTTAATACAAGTGCCTTTCAACGCCTGGTACCTCGACGATGGCACACTCGGTGGACCGATGGAGGGCTTACTCGAGGAAGTACGCAGAATTCTTGCTTTTGAGGCAGTCAGTGGCCTGGTGTTAAACACGGTCAAATGCGAGGTGTTCGCGCCGGGGACAGACCCGGACGACCCCACATTGAGTGCCTTACTTGCGTTACTACCGGGGTATAGAGTCGTGTCTGAACACGAAGTTACGCTCCTTGGCGCACCGCTCCTACCATCTGCACTGTCGAGTTTACTCGACCCCATGATGGACAGATTGTGGGCGATGCAAGAACGTCTGCCTCTGGTCGGAGCCCATCAAGGGCTTTACCTACTCCGCTCGTCGTTCTCCGCGTGTCGCATAGTACATATTATACGATCCATGGACTGTTCGGGTACATTCAACCAGCTTCTCCAACCATTCGACGAGCACGTGGTGGAGGCCCTCGAGACGGTTTTGGGTCTGAACTTACGACCACGAGAGGTGCGCCAGGCGACTCTCCCCACATCCATGGGCGGTCTTGGTCTTCCCTCGGCCCGCTCCTTGGCAGGCCCTGCCGTGGCCGCTTCGATGTACGCTACGTCAGGTCATGTCCAACGCCTGCTTCCGCCGGGGGCTTGGGCATTGTTTGAGGCAACTCGCGACGCTATAGCGGCTGGACTCCAAGTTTCACCGCCTGATATGAATAGACTTGCCTGCCAGAGGGCCTGGGCCGAGAAGGTACACAATATTCGCTTACTGAGTTGCTTGACGAATGCGGCGACGACCAGGATAGAGCGCGACTGGCTACACGCACTCCCCGCTGACTCATTGGGTACCCGCCTTGACGACCAATCCACCCGGATCTGCGTTGGTCTGAGACTGGGAGCTGATTTGGTATAGCCACACAGATGCACTTGTGGCGAGCCTGTCGGACGCCTGGCCAGACACGGCCTGTTTTGCGCTCACTCGGCGGGCCGGCTCCCACGTCACACCGCTCTGAATTCCATTCTTGCAAGGTCGTTGCGAAAGGCCGGAATCCCTTGCGTCCTGGAACTGCCTGGTCTTTCTAGAGACGATAACAAGCGGCCCGACGGCTTGACTTTGATACCCTTCTACAAGTGTCGTTCCCTTGTGTGGGATGCCACAGTGACCGACTCTCTGACCCACTCACTTGTCGGCCTTACAGCAGTCTACGATGGACAAGAGGGCTGGCACTCTCTTCTACCAAAGGCTTTCCCTAGAGATTCAGAGAGTTAACGCGATTTCGGTGCTCGAAGCTATGAAAGACTGGATGGACCCGCGTCTTCGCGTCAGGGGTCGGGCAGGACTCCCACTCGGACATGAGTGATAGATGAGGAGTGAACCATCGGCGCCGTGGATTTGGATTGCCAATACGGGGGGAATGTGCTGCATAATGACCCCCGGGCCGGACGGTTAATGCCCCGGGTGACACCCGGTGGTACCATCCGGGACGCCTGCTGCCTTGGCTTAATAGGCGTATAATGAGTAAGAAGTGGCCACATGAACGCAGACCGCCGGTCGAGAGGACCTTCTGGCCCCGCAGCTGCCCTTCGCAGCGGCGGGGAACCCCTGCGCTGGAGTGGGTCAAACTCCCCTTCGGGGGGGGCGCGTAATATTCTGGTGTGTAACGCGGAATCGCGAGCTGAACGCGTCTAATCGGTACGGCGGAGTAGTGTGGTACCCCCATTCCGAACCTCGATAGGGGGGAGGGTGGGGGAGGTGCTGGCCTGTCTATTCGGGCTGGCGGGCACTCCCGTCATAGGCTTGCGCGTATTAAATTGCGGGCGGCGGGAGTGTAAGTATATATAAGTCCTAAATAATATATATATATATATATATATATATGGCTCCGGGACATATTTAGAGAGATGCACGATAGGTCTTCTGACAAATATATCGCCGCTAGCTTGATCTTTGTCTAAATCGCTGAATTCAGACAAAATAGAGAATCTTATTACAAGTCGAGTTTTCTCGCCATTGAAGCAACTCTCACAGTAAATCCGAAATTCATGACGCAATAAAAGTGTATATATAAATATATATATATATATATATATATATATTTGCAGTCAGATTCACAATACAAATTCATTTGCATGCTATTGCTCAGACAAGACGCATACGTGGTAAAATTATTACAACAAGAACTATGCTTTATTTTCATGTGTTTTTTGTGTAAGAAAAAACAGTACATCTATATATGTAGGGTATAATGATGTAAAGCCTTTACATTAATCGTTTGTTTGTTTATATATATATATATATATATATATAAACGGTTATAACGTCAGATGAGATTATAGGTAAACCCCATAATCGTCTTGACAAAGATACTATACAACCTGAGTTTTATAATCAACGCTAATATACAAAAGCAATCAGCCTTTAAGTATATCTGTATGTATGAACAATACACCTGACTCTTAACACTTCGGCACCAACCAGCACGTAACTATTGACGTTCACCTATAATAATAATAATAATAATAATAATAATAATAATAATAATAGCTCTCTGCAGAGCCATGGACAATCAGTTCACGTTCTGGCCGGCCACCACTTATTGATAGGACGTAACGCGCTTGGCAAAGGCTGCTGGCAACGGCCATGGCTGGAGAACGGCTCGCGTCGGCGCAGTTGGCGCAAAGACACATTAGCTACTATGGCTGGCTCACAATGTGCTCCCGAGAACCTAATACAACCAGGGAGTGACTGGCTCGCTGGCTAGTCAGCGATTGGCATTAGGAAGTCAGACAGTTAGTTATGCGCGAACAGCCAATAACACCCAATGCAAATGCTAAACTGCCGATCTACGAGGAAAACATGAATATCTGCGACTTGACCTGCGCATGTGCGACCTAGAAACAACGACGACAGCTATGCGCCCTATATATATATACACTTAGGCGAGCACTGAGTGAGAAACGTATTGTAAATGATTAATAAATCATCACATATTTTCTATATAAAGAGAGAGAGAGAACTAGATAAATATACACACGCACAAAACCAGCCAGACGCAGATAGCACGTACAGACGGTTCTCAATTCTTTTTCATAGGCACGTGGCCGTAGATTGACCTACTAGTCTAGGCAGCGACGCAGTAGTCGGTCCCTCACACAGGCGATCTTGGTTGTAAGGTACAGTTCGGTCCGTCGTACCAAAGGTCTACTCCGAACCAAATGAAATCAGACGGGTCTCAAACTGTAAATACGCCAATAACTTCTCCTGGTACTGCATTCAGCGCTGCACATGGCATAGTATTATGTTCGTAGTAACAGAAGAACCCATTTCGCCACACACTAAGGACTAGATACGCTCCAAGACTCCAGCAGCTAAGCTTTCGGCACTGACTTATATGGCAATAGCAATCATCTATGAAGCTCATAATACAGCTAATAATATAATATGCTAACAATCAATACTCTAGTAAATTTGTGAATGCAGATTCGACAGATAGTAGTAATGTAGTAAACAATAGTGAACTACCAAAGATGATAGTAAAAATAATAAGCTATACAAAAAGGCACGAGAAATTCTGGTACATAATCTTTAGTCGTATGTAGATACGCTAAAATATTCCATTTTCAATATATATATATATATATATATATATATATATATATATATATATATATATGTGTGTGTTCACGACTAAGAGGCCACAGCTGGTCGGACGCATCATCTGTCTATTGCTTGTCTCTCAGCCGAAATAGTGTTGTAAAGTGAAGTAAATAAGACTCAATCATTCAACTTCCAAATTCCAATAAATTCTGTATATGAATTATAAAAAAAATCACTCAACTTCTTCAAAAGTCCCCGTCCACCAATGTGTTCAATTGGTTTTAAAACGATAGCCAAATGCAATACTTCATTCCTGTTAGATTAAAATTTCTCCATAAATAATCATCTACTTAAATATAGTATACGGATATGGTGTTCGAGATATGTGAGTGTTTTGTCACAATACTAATACAACTCCAAACACGCACCACCTATTTGAAACCCCGCGGCAACCAATCCGTACTATGAATATGTATGTGTATATATATATATATATATATATATATATATATATATATATACATATATATATATATATATATATATATATATATATATATACATACATATGTGTAGTTTCGTTCTCACCCTATCGTCTCCTTATAGACATTAACACATACATACATATGCACACATAAGCGCCCGAAAACGACGATTGGCGCAGGCGTTCGAAGGCAGCTGAAAAGCCCAACTCGCTCGCCACCGCTCCTGAGAAATCAAGAGATAGCCGCAGATATATTTATCAGCTCTGCTTTGAAAGTAGCTGCTGCTGCTGCTAATCGGAGACACGACAGCGCTGCCCCCAATAGCACAATCACCCCAACAGACAACAACAACAACAACACGAATCATCATCACCACGAACCATCATCATCATCATCACCACCATCATCACGACTACATCCACCCCCATAGTGAGGAGGAAGAAGGAGGGACTCGTCCTCAAGTCGTCCTTCCTTCTCCGCCTTCTATTTCCACTATCACAACAACTAGTAGAACATTAGCGGATAATTAATAAACTGAGTCACCCAGTCCTGGGTTCCGTTCAGCCAGAGTGCAGTTCAATAGCGCAGTGCAGTGTGCATCCAGTTCAGCTCATACAGACCAACATCTATACATACATACAAACATGCATACATTCGTTCATTCTTTTGCACACTGTCACAGGTGATTAGCAGCTGACTGTTAAGCTGGCAGACAGGCAGCTGATAGACGACACCACTCCTATAGGCTATACATGAAGTGCTGCTGCTTGTTCGGGAAAGTGAAGTGCTGCTTCTATCGTGATGGCTTCTAGCTTCTAGTACATGACGCCGCCTGTGCTGCGGTAGGACAAAAAGACGGAAACGGTTGTCCTAGTAAATCTAGTATTATTAACAGTTTGCGTTTGCAACGACGTTAGCCGACATTTGCTGCTGAGCTGTCGACCTGTCTGAATGTATGTATCTGCGTGAGCGCGCGTGACCGCAAGATCCATTGCGCCGAGACAGCGAAAGCAGCTGCTAACTATGTTGAAAGTCACATTGTTGTTGTTGTTGTTGTTGTTGCCGTCGTTGTTGTTGCTGCTGTTGTTGTTGTTGTTGCCGTTGTTGTTGTTGTTGTTGTTGCTGCTGCTGCCGTCGTCGATGTCTTTGGTTGTTGTTGTTGTTGTTGTTGTTGTTGTTGCTACGTCAGGCTTATTTACGCTGTGGCTGTTGTTGCTGCGGCTTCGAAAAGCTCAGCGTGCTCTTGTCAAAGTGGAGAGGAAACGCGCCAACATCGCCGTCGAAGCGATTCTTCGTCACCTGAATGTACTTGGAGCCTCGGGGCGATCTCTGCAGGATGAGTACATTGTCGGCTTCCTGCGACGCCTTCGCCGAACCATAGATACTCGCGTTGCCCAGCATGTCCTCCTCTTTTTCCTACGTGCAACACGCCATCAACGACGAAATTATCTCGACGTCATTACGATGTTACGTCAGCACTGATAACAAACGACCCTCATCAGTCCGTGCACCGACAACGCTAACTTGTAATAAATAGCTATATTATTATAGCTGCTATAGCCAAAGTAAGAGATTGTTTACTAATTACCTATCCTACCTATGCTATTCAATTATACGAAATATACATGCATTGTGTCCATTATTATTAATAAGTACAGTATTATGCTTATTGTTATTATCAGTACTATGAATAAATATATCAACTGTAATAATAATAATAATAATAATAATAATAAGCAGCAATTGTCATAACAATAAAAATGTAGTAACAATCAAGATATCTCATAATCAAAGTATTATTACTGTTGTTACTATACTACTAACACATTTTAATGACATGCTACTTAGTTAGAGCAGACATCCTAAAGATCAACGCAGCATACACGCCTGTGGAACACATTTACAACGTAATATGCTGGTAATGCCAAGTGCAACGTTATTGTATATAATATTTATCACTGTTATATTGTCGATATATCGTAATGCTGATAATGCAACACCTAACTACTGTCGCCATGGTTTACTGCACGAAACTGTTAACCACTGCTGAGTGTAGAAAAGAACTACCGTGATTTAATTCAAAACTAAAAAGGAAACTAACAACCAAATGTCTAAAAGGGTGCAAAAATATAAACGACAAAAGCCAACAGCAACATCGACATCCTGCCATTTGGAATAGAATATTTTCTGACTCTGTCGTCAAAGTGCCTGTTTGCGCCTATTTGTTGAACTGCATAGGGATTGAGAACAGTTTCAACAGACGACGAAGATGAAAGAAGAAGAAAGCCAAAGACGAGTGGCTTACGTGAAAGCAATTGACAAAAATGCAATGCTGTGGTTATTATTATTAATATTACAAGCCTCTCCCTGCGTAAGATCCTGCACGAACACCTCGGACTCAGCAGGAAATCGGCTCGCTGGTACCTCGTGGCGGGTGCTCGTTGTTCTCGAAACTCATCACAGGTAATAAGACTTGGACACATGTCTATAACGCTCTACGCAACTCTCTCTCTCTCCGAGCTTGCAGTGGGTAGTGGGGATGAGTTCCGCTTCACCTTTGACGTTCTACCAACGAATAATCATCGACTGTTTCGTCCGGTTCGCATTTATCCGGCCAAGCTCAGCGAAAAAAACAACGGCCGAATGGGAAAGTAAGTGAGCAAGTGACCTCTGCACACGACCACATTGTACGTTGACACGACGCTGGACAACCTATTGTACAAATGAAGAGGTACAACGAGGAGTGTGAAAACAAAGACTAAATACAACAGCAGTTCAATAGCAACAACAGCCAGGTTTAGACTCGATTCGCACAAGTCTGACGTCAAAAACCGACAAGGCGATGGCCGCCAGAAGTGAAAGTGTGTCGATGGAACTTCTAACAGGAAGAAAGTAACAGTGCAGCGACGAACGACTGGTATACAGTAGCCTTCAAGAAGTTCCCACTGCGGTCAAAGAAAGCACGTGCTGCACCTGGCACCATGTGAGTGCTGTCTCTTTTTTCGAACAATATAAAGAACAATGCGTGTGGAAGACTTCTAAATTCACGCAAATGCGCAAACGCTTGAAGAGTGGCGTCGTTCTCCACTGTGCCGTCAGAAGAAAAGACAGTAAGTATATCGATGCAATTGCTTCCGTTCGCCACCGTCGGATTTCCGGACGCAATGCATGCATCCACCGCCTCAACAATGATCTAGAAATTGGTGGAAATTACGTCGAAATGTAAATAAAAATTGGACTTAGAAAACGTCCTATCCGTATTCCATTCCAGAAATGTCAAAAACCTTGCCAAGTCCCCATGCAGGTGGATGTAGATGTGATCGATCTACTTTCCTTGGATGTTGTTCCCGATCGTAACGCCAGTATCCAAAATGTTCGCGACGAATCTTGCAAACAATTTCTACCCACCGTTAAGCGAATGATTTTTAATGATGAATGTCATTTTTCGTGAACATAGTGTTTAGTGTATATATATATATATATATATATACCTGATATTGTTGCAGTGTGTGCGTGTTTGTGTGCATCCATGTTTATAAACTTCAACGGACTACGTAGTCCGTTGACTATGATACAACGACCTTACTAACGCTTCTCGGACAAAACCGTCGGGCGTCATGTAATGGGCTCGTAGCTGAAAACGTCAGGAGTCGGATAGTTTCTCTTGTTAAACGTTTGTTTTGTCAATCACAAGTCTGCTACCTTTCGCGGATGCACGACGAGCGTGACATGCACGTTGTGCTCGGTGGCGAACTTCCTCATCGCCGATATGATGGAGTCCTGGCGCAGAAAGCGGTCCTCCGATACGCCCATCATGAACTGGAGATTGTCGACGATCACGTGCTGAATGTCGTTCACGTACACGGCGTGCGACATCGCCGACAGCACGTTCTGGAACCTCTCCTGGCCGTGAAACTTCATCAGGTACATCGGCAGCCGCTCGAAGCTGTCCGCGATCTCGTCGTAGCGCGCCATGTCGTTCTCCAGCGGCGTCATCGCGAACTGTGTGAGCAGCGTCTTCAGCAGCCGGACGTTGGCGATCTCGAAGCTGCCCCACAGCGTGCGGACGCCCTGCACGAGCAGGTCGAGCGAGTACTCGCAGAGGAACGTCGTCTTGCCGGAGCCGGTCTGGCCGGTGAACACCGTCAGCTCGCCTCGCCGGTGGCCCTTCAGGTAGCGGTTGAGGCCGGGGAAGCGAGTCCACGGGATGCCGGCCGCGCTCTCCCACTGCAGCAGGTAATCGTGGAGCTGGGCGCGGAGCTCGCGAAACGTCACGAGCGACTGGTGCAGAATCGGCACTTCGAGGCTGAGCGCCTGGCCGACGTTCTTCGTCGTCAGCGGCCGATCCAAGTCGGCGGCGGGCCGCACATAGTGCGAACGCGCCTCGGACAGCTTTCGTGCGTACGTCTTGGCGTTGTTCCACTCGGCCAGCGAGTGGCCGAACCAGAAGATGAGCTTGTCGAAGTGCTCGAGCAGCGGCAGGCTGGTGACGGGCAGATGCGACGTCGACTCGACGGCCACCGCCGGCATCTGCGTCTCCTGCGTGACGAGTATCGCGTCGGCGGGATGCGGGACGAGGACGGCCTGGGTGGCCACGACCGCCGACTCCGTGTAGAAGAAGCCGGCGAGCAGCTCGCGCGGGTACGTCTCGACGACGCGACCGTTGACGCCGAGATACTTTAGTCCTACCGTTTGGCCCCGATAGCCGCGCACCGGTAGGATGATCTTGGGTGCGTCGTCGTCCTCGTCGTCGCCCCCATGGTCGTTGCTAGTGTTGTTGTCGTTACTGTTGTGGTTCTTGTTGTTGTTGTTGTCGTCGTTGTCGTTACTGTTGTGGTTCTTGTTGTTGTTGCTGTTGTTGTCGTCATCGTCGTCGTTGTCGTTGTTTCGGTCTCGTGTATGGCCGTAGGCGATACGGTATCCGGCGCGTGCCAACGTGCCGGCCAAGATTCGTTGCAGACCGAGCCGTTTCAACAGCTGGCTCAGCTCATGTCGGTCGACATCTTTCGCATCGACTGCGCACGCTATCCGCCGCTGGACTTCGGCGAGTTCCGCTTTCGTGGCGAACGCTTGAGAGTAGTGTCGCGTGCCGCCGCCGGCGCCGCCGCCGGGCTGTTGTTCGACCGAACCCGGCTCTGCGGTGGTGCTGCAGCTGTTGCTGCTGCAGCTGCTGCAGCTGCTGTCGTCCGTCCAACATCCCGTTCGGAAGGCGAGCTGGATCGACTGCCAGTCGGTGACGAGTTCGCATTCGAAGCACATAAACATGCCGGTCACCCGATTGAGGAAGCCTTGAACGTCGACCTTTGGCCGGCGGTCGCCGGCCGCACACCTCGGACAGCGAACTCGCAGGCACGTATAACCGGCCTGACTAAATGGCACCTTCGACCTGTGCAACGTCTGCTTGATGTGCGTAAGCGACACGACGCTGTTGTTCGAATTGCTGCTGCTGCTGCTGCTGTTGCTGCTATTTCTGCTGCTGCTGCTGCTGATGTTAATTTTACAACTCTGGTCGCCACCACCACTATTGCTGCTGCTGTTCCCACTGCCGCCACCACAACTGCTCGTACTCGAATGACTAATACAATGAAGAGTGGGAGGACGTTGACGACGACCACGATGATGAAGATGAAGATGAGGATGATAATGATGATGATGATGATAGTGGCGATGTTGGTGGTGGTGGTGGTGGTGGTGGTGGTCGTGGTCGTGGTGGAAATGGTGATGGTGGTCGAGGATTGTCAACAAACAACTGGACAACGCATTCAGGTCTCGATGTTGACGGCCGAAGCTGCGAACAAACGACGCGTCGCCGCCTGTTGTCGCCATCGGACTGAGCAGCACGGAATCGAAGCCTCCCCTTGCCGCCACCGCGGCCGCCGCCAATCCCGCTGCTGGCTGTCGCGTCCAGCCAAGCAGGCTCCGTAACATTCTCGCATACAGTTGTTGGCAAGTTGGTGGTCGGTCGCTAGCATCTAGGTGGGGATGATGATGATGATTGATGATGATGATGATGATGATAAACGCGCACAAGCGGCTTCTTATACCGGCTGTTGGGTGTTTCGTCGCCAATACAACACCATCAACAGCAACACCAACGACAACAACAACGGCAACGGCAATGTTCCACACTTACTCTCGATGAATATATATATATATATATTTTTTTTTTTCCACCGTTGTTGCTACAACAACAACAACAACGACAACGGCAATGTTCCACACTTACTCTCGATGAATATATATATATATATATATATTTTTTTTTTCCGCCGTTGTTGCTACAACAACAACAACAACAACAACAACAGCAGTAGCAGCAGCAGCAGCAGCAGCAACAACAGTGTTCTCGGCACCAAAGCTGACTGAAACTCCAAATGCCCGCTTTTGCCGGAACAACTATCGACCTGCTATGTTTCTATGACGGGTCGAGCGACGGACAGTGGGTGAGAGCTTCGAACGAACCAAGTTGTTACTAACCAAGTAGCTAACGAACCACGTTACTCCAACAACAACAACAACAACAGCAACAACAACAACGCACCTTCAACAAACACACGCGACAAATGTTCACCTACGCGGCCGCCACCAATTGAGGTAGTTACTACACGCACGCACGCACGCAAGCAAGCAAGCAAGCAATCACCAATCTCTCTCTCTTATTTTCTAGCTGTGTAGCTGCTGTCCAGCTAGCCGTATAGCTAGCTAGCTATTCTGCTCGCAAGTTATGACGACCAGTTATGACGACGACGACGACGACGACAACGACGACGCCAAAAACATGTCACTGTACGCCCCAAAAACACGGTACTTACTGCACCACCACCACCACCACCACCACCACCACCACCACTACCACCATTCGATTCGACAACATTCAACGACAAACAACACAAATCGCGCGATGCGCGAACGCGAAACTTCCGCGAGAAGCTGCTCGCTCTCGTAGACGCGTAGGTTCGCGCGCTTCCAGCCGCCGCGTGCTCTTTCTTTCGCTCGCTCGCTAATCTTCTACATGGTGCATCGTCGTTCGATTCGTCTGTCCGTTAGAAAGAACGAGGAGTATTGCCGCGATGACGCTGTAAACCACCCTGTAAGCCACAAACTCCAGGTGGTGGTGCTGCTGCTGCTGCCAGCACGTACTAAATCATAATTGCAATCAATAATACATAATAGTATAATAATAAATAATAATAATAATAACAGATCGTAAACAATACGCTCAGAGCAAAACACGCGCCATGTGGTTGGGTTAGCGCGGTGGTGGTGATGTTCGCCGGTTGCTCCGGTTGAAGTTGCTCAGCGGCTGCTGTTATTGTTGTTGTCTGCCGCTAAATGCCGGACTAAATGACGGAACGCGAAACCGCCGCCGCCGCCGACGACGACGACGATTAGAATGATGCGATTGACGGCGAACGCCAGATAGATAGACACAAATGAACGGAACACGCAGGCACCCTCTCCAAACTTTTTGCGGACTGCTTACTCTCTCTCTCTCTCTCTCTGTCTGTCAGACAGCCGGGCATTTCGCGACGTCGACGGCATTGTTTTCGCATTGGCAAATCACGTCAATTGAGAAACGATTGCTGCATTTATCACTGCATCTCTCATCATGTAGGACGGACCTCTAGAGAGAGAGAGAGAAAGAGAGAGAGACACACACACACCCCCACTAAAACGCGCTCAACGGGCAGCGGAGATCCGGGAACCCATACACCTAGTTTGGTAGTGCCATGATGTGCTTCCTCCTTAACTGTGAGCAATATTCGTTTTGCCTATAGAATCCGGTTACGGGGGATTACAGGAGGTATGAGGGTTTTAGCAGGTAATACAAATGCTTTGGTAGTCATCGAGCTACCAACCGGCGTGTGGTCCTGCACAGCGTGCCTAAAAGCATTTCCCCCTCCTGTATAGAAAAAAAAAGGATATGCTTCCTCCAGCCACAAGGTGCAAGCCGCGAACGCGCCGCGCACCCGACCACCGGGCTCTCGACAGACACTCTCAATATCCGAACCACAGTGAACGTTCTCTTCTTTTGGTTCTTATTGACGAGACAAAAATCACCTTGATTTCAAAGTTGCAGCTTGGCAGGACGGTAGCTACAACACGAAGAGACCTAAGCAATGATGATATATATATATATATATATATATATATATATATATCATTATTTATTTAAGTGTAGCAAAATATACATTTGTGATGTAAGAACGTGTGCACAGCCCGCTGGGGCATAACTTAAGGCACTAGGTTCAGGCTTGGGCTGGTCCACCTAGCCAGGGTACCTCTCACCGAAGCGGCATTCCACCTGTGAACATTTAATGACAGACGTTGCAGTAAATACTCGCCCGCCCTCTTGTCTCCTGTAGCGAGCGCCAATCTTTTCCCGACATCCTTGAGCAGTTTCGTCGTGAGCGACCCAGGCCCCCCCAATGTCTCGAATGCAAGCGGTGAGAACAAGTGTGGATAACCGATGCTTGAATCTTTTCTGCACTTGGTTGCTTCCGCTAGGGCTACCGCGTGTCCAGGGCGGGCTGCGCCCGTACCGACCATTGAGGGGGCTAAAGAATCGGTTACGGTCGCGTCCCACACCAGCATTTAGCCCCGCTCGAAGGGAGTCAGGGTTATTCCATCAGGTCTCCTTCCATCGTCTCTGACTAAGCCAGACGGCTCCAAAATGCATGGGTAGCCTGCCGATCGAAGCCCTCTGCTAAATGTCTCGTTCAACGCCGAGTGGCGTGCGATTCTGCCTGAACTCTGGAGACAGGTGACATAGGGAATCGACCTCGTCACCGCATCTGCACCGGTGTGGGGAGACTAACTCTGCTTCCAGGCTCAACCCGACTAGTATTCGTGTAGACTCGTCGTCCAGGAGGGTCCCCAGCTGAGGGCTCGGGAGGGCGTGCAACCATGCAAATGAACCCGGTGAAGAAACCGCCTGTAACCTCGCTTTGTTAGTGAACGTGGTTGCTCGGTCCCATAAGCTATTCCATCGACCGGTAGAGACCCACAAAATGCAATGGCGGCATCTTAAGTCCGTTCGAGTGTAGCGCGAAAATTCGCAACCGCCTGAGGGTCCAGGATAGACTCAACGCCACTAGTCGCCGAATGCAAGAATGCGATGTGTGCTGCGACTGAAAGTGAAACTGCTTCCGGCAGGCCCAGACCACCTCTGGCTATCGGTAAGAAGGCCTGGACTAAGGGGTCGTTTCGCAACCGCAGGTTAATTGTAGATTCCAACGCAAGGCACAGCTTTAAGATAATTTCCTCTAACTGGGACGAGAAGGCTGAGCAGTTGATTCCCCTGAACAGGTAGTTTAGCTTCGACACGGAGAAGCATGAGCGTAGAAGGTATAACCCTCGGTGGGCACCCAGCTGGGAAAGGCGATTGAATCCAACCTCGAGTTTTTCTCTTCCCCGCTCAATTTTCAGTCCAAGGTGGCGAGTCAGCAGGGGTACCCCAAGAAGATCCAGGTCGTCGCCTGTTACGCGGCAGCCCGGGAGTAGGTTCCGTATAGCAGATATCTCGGCCGTACCTGAACGGATGATGTGAACCTCACACTTAGTTGGGTTCAACTCCAACCCACTGCATGTTGCAAAACTTAATATCTTCTTTAAGTCCTCACAGACTGTAGCAACGTTTCCTCCGATGACTCTGTCGTCTAAATACCAAAGGTTAAAAGGACTCTCTAGTGAGTTGATTAAGTCTTTAACGGCAAGACAAAACGGAGGGGGGGGGGGCGAGGGGTCTCCCTGCTGAACCCCTACAGCCGAACTAAGCAGTGCCGAGGGTGAGATCAAGTGCGACGGATCACCGTAGGTCGATTTCACTTGGTGATAAATGGCAGGGGCCTCATCTCCAACCACTCTTAACAAGTGGTCCCTCCTGACGGTATTGAACGCGTTCTTAAATTCAAGTTTAACTAACACGGATGGATCAAGCCGAGAATCTATAAAAGCCCTGGTAGCATGAATCATGATTTCAGCACCCCCCCTTGATGGAGAAACCCAACTAATGAAGCCCAACCGCTAGGTTAATACTACCCCTAGAGTCCCTTACTGCCAATTTTGCCGCGACCCTGCGTAGTACCAAAGAACAAGCGATAGGTCTGAACGAGCCGTCTTTCTTCTTCAATGCGAACAGCCTCGCTTCGAAGATGAGGGGGCACCACCTTGGATGTGGAACTCCCCATCGCAGTAGGCCCACTATTCGCGAGTCACCGAAAACACGTCCGCACACCTCGACGTTCGAACGCCGATTCTTATATATATACTCGCTCGCTCGCTATATCGTTCTAACTCGCTCGCTATCTCGTTCAAACTCGCTCGCTATCTCGCCCTAACTCGCTCGCTCACTATCTCGTTCTAACTCGCTCGCTATCTCGTTCTAACTCGCTCGTTCGCTATCTCGTTCTAACTCGCTCGCTATCTCGTTCTAACTCGCTCGCAATCTCGCCCTAACTCGCTCGCAATCTCGCCCTAACTCGCTCGCTGACTATCTCGTTCTAACTCGCTCGCTGACTATCTCGTTCTAACTCGCTCGCTCGCTATCTCGTTCTAACTCGCTCGCTCGCTATTTCGTTCTAACTCGCTCGCTCACTATATCGTTCTCACTCGCTCGCTCACTATATCGTTCTCACTCGCTCGCTCGCTATCTCGTTCTAACTCGCTCGCTCACTATCTCGTTCTCACTCGCTCGCTCGCTATCTCGTTCTAACTCGCTCGCTCGCTATCTCGCCCTAACTCGCTCGCTATCTCGTTCTAACTCGCTCGCTCGCTATTTCGTTCTAACTCGCTCGCTCACTATATCGTTCTCACTCCCTCGCTCGCTATCTCGTTCTAACTCGCTCGCTCACTATCTCGTTCTCACTCGCTCGCTCGCTATCTCGTTCTAACTCGCTCGTTCGCTATCTCGTTCTAACTCGCTCGCTCACTATCTCGTTCTAACTCGCTCGCAATCTCGCCCTAACTCGCTCGCTGACTATCTCGTTCTAACTCGCTCGCTGACTATCTCGTTCTAACTCGCTCGCTCGCTATCTCGTTCTAACTCGCTCGCTCGCTATTTCGTTCTAACTTGCTCGCTCACTATATCGTTCTCACTCGCTCGCTCGCTATCTCGTTCTAACTCGCTCGCTCACTATCTCGTTCTCACTCGCTCGCTCGCTATCTCGTTCTAACTCGCTCGCTCGCTATCTCGTTCTAACTCGCTTAACTTATATATATATATATATATATATAAATTATTATTTTTGTATAAACGCATATGTATACGTGTATCTAAATATACCTCTCAGCCGCAACTTAAATGGCTAAGGGTGAAGGAGATATTTTCCCATGATCGATTGTGAGATTCAGCTCATCTATGACATGAACGCACGCCTGTGGTCTGCGGAGACGCTGGCGATATAGCAGGTTTTTTTTGTCTCACTTACTCTTTTCTCCATCTCTCGTCCTCTATCTCGGCTCCTTCTCTCTTTATCAACGTAAACTTCCTATCTCAGCGTTTAGAATTTGACGTTCAGGGAACTCGTTCGTTGGAAGAAGCGTCGTAGCTTTGAGCTTTGTAAGTTGGGCCCAGCTGTTGGGCAGGTATCTTAGGCTTCGAATAAGACCTGGTTATCCCTAGTAACTCCTGTTGTTGACTCAAGAAAGCTAGCCGTGAAGCGAGGTGGTGACGAGCTATACAAACGAAGAATCCCACATCGCCCAAAATAGGTCGTGCTGATTACGAACCAAAGATGCTAGGCAAATGCTGCTGGCCTTGGCCTGATAAGACGGTTGTCGCCCGCAAGTTGTTACGCAAGTCACACGAACATGGTGACAACACTTATTGGATGCCTTTTCAGATTAACTGAAAATCATCACTTGAGTACGGAAAATTGGCGTGCGGAATTGAAATCATGGTACACGATGTTTTCAAAGATACCGTCGACCACATCTCCTTCCCCCGGCAGTTCCATCCACCAAGTCAAATTGCAGTAAACTAATTGCAGGCCTTAAATTTGGTTAGGTTTTTGGTCGAAGCCTTCCTGCGTAGAAGGGTAGTCTTATAAATGCAGTTTGGCCATAAAGGCAATTGCAGAAGTTTTAGAACTAGAAGTGATGACTTAAAATGTAAGAGGCATTTCTTTGCATATACACTACCGGTTGTGCGAATAATAGTTTAATATTGCATTGTGGCCAACGGCCGGTTGTATATAGATAGATACAAGTTTATTTCACCAGAAATTGGTAGATATTACCTAAAATTCATGTCGGCTGATAACGTCTTTCACTACTGCATGCGTCGAACCAGCTTCTATTTCGTTGCATTGCAGTATGTGGTATCGGTCAATATTACATGTGCCACAATATTTACATACACAATCTTCAATTTCAAAGCAATACCCTTTTAGGCATATATATTGGTGGTAACCATGCCAGGTAAGTCTGCAGAGTACCCGTCTGTTCACTTGCATTCCCTGCTTCCAACGGTCTGACGTGAATGCAGGACCGTCAGTGAACTTCTCTATGGCAAAGCTCAAATTACGCTTTTCTCTGTATGCGCGATATTGCTCTACGACGAGTGGGCTAAAAACGTATTTGTCCAATATAAGATCTTCCACAAAGCTTCGCTCTTGGCATAGTTCCAACGCCAAGGTTGTCGACGCGTTACGCGGCAGTCCGAGCATATATTTCACAAAATTCGCTTTTATTTTGTCTATTTCTTTCATGTTATCTAAGGTTAAGTTTGGTGCAATGGGCCGAAGGCAGTAGGTTATAATCGGAGCTATTTTTATCTTAAAAAGGTTCATTCCAGTCTTAATGTCAATTTGTGTAAGATCTCCGAGTAGCGTCATGGTCGATACTGCTTTTGCACGCTTTTTCTCTATGTGTTTTGTAAAAGATAGGCCGGGTGTCAAGGTTACCCCGAGGTAGCTAAATTGACTTACTAATTCGATATTTTGGTTATTTACCCTGATGATATAGTCAAGACTGACGTATCGGCCTCCTCGGGAAAATCGAAGGATTTTCGTCTTGGATGCATTAATTGTCAGCTAATATTGTGCGCACCATTGGCTCATTTCATTGAGGTAAAACTGTAAATGTGGTCTTGACTTGGCCATTATGATAAGATCGTCAGCGTAGAATGCATGCGGAGCTTTTGCATTTCGTAGTGTTTGGCTTAACCCTGCGACATATAGGATGAATAAGAAAGGGCTTGCCGTGTCGCCTAGTGCCAGGCCAATGGTCTGTTTAACTTCTTGCGCAATACAGTGAGGCCCATTTCTAATTGTGATGTAGTTTGCAGTGAGAATGCTTCTGATTAGGTTGAACATTCGACCTTTGATGCCAAAGTGATGTCGCATAGCTTCCAGGAGGCGGTCTCTAGTTACACTATCAAAAGCGGTTTTGAAGTCAACAAACGCTGCGTAGGTCACCTGTGCGTTGTTGAAGCGTTCCTGCACGTGGCGAAGGACTTCCGTGAGAGCTCGTTCAGTTGACCGACCTTCCAAGAACCTATTCTGTTCCGTAGGTATTAGGTCTTTACACTCGCTATGTAGTCGGGTCACAATTATTGAAGTTAATATTTTGTAGATTACGCTAGTCAATGCTATCCTGCGGTAGTTCGCTGGATCTGTGGCGTCGCCTTTGTTTTTGTAAATTGGTTGCAGGTAGCTTCGGCGCCATTGCCTTGTGATGTGCCCGTGTTCTAAGCATGCATTGAACAGCGCTGTTAGCTTTGGGGCTACGTGTTCTATTCCCTGCTATGTTCGTAGTAAATATCATCAGGACCTGATGATTTTCCGTTCTTTTTCGCTAGTATAGCCCTTCGAACCTCCCCTTCCGTAAAGTCTTCCCAATTAGACTCTATGTAAGGAGCGTGTTCCTTCTCGGGCAGTTGTACATCGCGGTTCAGTAGGGCTGTGAAATGCGAGATCCACTCTTCGTCATTTATTAGCGGGTTTGCTATGACAGGTCTCTTCGGCAAGAGGCTCCAGGAGGTGTGTTCAAAAAGTATCGCGACTTTTGAATTTTCGCGGGTTACGTATATTCGAATTTCGATTTTTTGTGGCGTTATGTTGGTACTCATGTCTCTCACTTATGCCGACAAGCTCGGCCATTTTAAATGTTCACTTAATTGTTGACAGCTGCTTTGCTTGCACGTGTTTTGGATCGTCTTCGATTTTTACCTATTCAAAAAAATGGATCAAAGAACCTGTATCAAATTTTGTGTGAAAAACGAAATTAAGTGCGCGGATGCATTCCGAATGTTGACTGTGGCATACGGAGAAGCTACCTTGGACCGAAGCAACGTTTATCGGTAGTACAAAATGTTCCCAGAAGGCCGAGAAGATGTGAACGACGAAGAGCGTGCCAGACGCCCGAGCACTTCAACAACAGACGAAAAAATTAATGAAGTGGAGAAAATGGTATTGGCCAATCGTCGAATCACCGTTAGAGAAGTTGCTGAGGACCTAAACATATCGATTGGCTCGTGCCATTCGATTTTTATCAATGATTTGGGCATGAGACGGGTCGCCGCGAAATTCGTACCAAAATTGCTCAATTGCGACCAAAAACAGCATCGCATGAACATTGCTAATGAGATGTTGGACTCTGTCCGCGACGACCCAAATTTGCTCCAGAGGGTCATAACTGGTGACGAATCGTGGGTTTATGGTTATGACGTGGAAACCAAAGCTCAATCATCTCAATGGAAGCTGCCGCACGAACCAAGACCGAAAAAAGCGCGCCAAGTTCGGTCGAATGTGAAAGTTTTGCTGACAGTTTTCTTCGATTGCAGGGGCGTGGTGCATCATGAGTTCTTGCCACAGGGTAGAACGGTCAATAAGGAATATTACCTGCAAGTTATGCGCAATTTGCGCGAAGCAATCCGCCAGAAACGCCCGGATTTGTGGAAGAACAAAAATTGGCTTTTGCACCACGATAACGCCCCTGCTCACACATCGTTGCTTGTGCGCGAGTTTTTGGCCAAAAACAACACACTAGTGATGCCGCAGCCACCGTATTCCCCAGATCTGGCCCCCTGTGACTTTTTCTTGTTCCCTAAACTGAAGAGGCCCATGAAAGGACGACGTTACGCTACGCTTGACGAGATAAAGACGGCATCGAAGGAAGAGCTGAACAAGATAAAAAAAATGATTTTTTGAAGTGCTTCGAAGATTGGAAAAACCGTTGGCACAAGTGTATAATATCTCATGGGGATTACTTTGAAGGGGACAAAATAGATATTCATGAATAAATGAATAATTTTTGAAAAAACATAAAAGTCGCGATACTTTTTGAACATACCTCGTATGCGTTGCGCAGTCTCGTATTCATATATTTTTCTCATAATCATTCGTTTATATTGTTTCTTCAGCTCAGCTAGGTTTGCCAACCCCGATAAGTTCCAATCGTTGTGGCAACATATGCGACCTTTGATGGTTTTGCATTCGTGGTCAAACCATGATTTGTGTCTCTGGTTTGTCGCAGTGTTGCTCTTATGTATTGCTGCAGCTTGAATGGCCCACCGAAGTGAGCGCTCGTAACTCGGTTGTATATATATATATATATATATGTATATATATATATATATATATATATATATATATATATATATATATATATGTATATATATATATATATATATATATATATATATTTATATATATATACAGGTTCTCGAATTTTGACGCTTTCACCGCTATTGGTAAAAATATTATGGTGATTGGCCCTTGCGATTTCGTTTGATCCCTTTTCCCGTGCAACGTATCGGCGTGATTTTGAAAAATTGAGAAAAAAGAGTTTCGAGTGGTTATCAAGCATTTTTATTTCAAAGGTTAGAATGCGACCCAAGTGAAAACTGAGTTAGACGAGGTGTACGGTGACCCTGCGCCATGTTGTGCCACTGTTTCCAACTGGATTAAAGAGTCAAAAAGAAATCGCAGAAGCACCGAGGAACTACGTTCAGGACGCCCAAAAACGGCAACTGATTAGGAAAACGTGGAAAAAGTGCGGAAAATCGTTGCCGCAGATAAGCGAGTAAACATAAGGGAGATAGCGGAGGCCCTGGGGATCAGTTTGGGTAGTGCGCATTTCATCCTGCACGAGAACTTAAAGATGAAAAAGCTTAGAGCAAAATGGGTGCCGCATTTGCTCAACCAAGGCCAAAAAGACGCGCGTGTTTCCGCTTCACAGCGAAATTTGGCCAAGATGTCAAAAAATCCGTCGGATTTTTGGCGCAGATTCGTGACCGCCGATGAAAGCTGGGTCCATCACTACACTCCCGAGACCCAAGAAGCAGCTCGCCAATGGTGTGCACCTGGTGAAGGACTTCCGAAGAGGGTGCGGACAACGGCATCGGCCGGAAAGATGATGGCTACGGTTTTTTGGGACCAACGTAAAATAAATCTGGTCGACTACCTTGAGAGCGGTAAAACGATCACGGGAGAATATTATGCAAGACTGTTGGACTGCCTGAAGCAAGAAATCATCGTGAAACGGTCCGCTTTGCAGAAGAAGGTTGTCCTATTTCACCAGGACAATGATCTTTCACACAGATCGCGGTTATTATCGGCAAAACTGGCCCAACAGAGGTTCGAACTTATCGAACCTTCCTATTCTCCAGACCTGCGACCCTCTGATTATTTCCTCATCGGACATTTAAATAATAGTCTCGGTGGAAAGCGTTTTTCCAGCAATGAAGAGGTTAAGGCTGCTGTCAATGCCTATTTTCAGTCTAACGACGCGGAATTCTACTCAAGACGTATAAATGCTTAGACATCTCGGAACTCTCGAACTACCTGTATATAAAGTATTAGCTCCTAAATGTGTTAGGTTTAACGTCTAAAGATTGTTTAACAAATGAACATACCTGAGCTGACGTAAGACACTCTACCTCCATCGCTAAAGCAAACTATCGACCGAAAATAGAATATGTTTTCAGCTATTCATTAGCACCTCGACCGCGCAGGCTGTGAGTGAATCAATGGTGCACTCTCCCAACCAGCTTTTCATGTTTTTCTCGTCAGGCTCCTAAATGGGTGAGAAGTACATTTGTTTAGGAGATGCTCTTCGGTGCTCTTGATGGAGCAGCAAACTATACAATTTTCCAGTTTCGTTGATCATCTAAATCGCGGAGAATATATGAACTGAAGTCAATGATGTCAGTAATACGCATGCTCAAATTGCGTGTGACGGTAGCGGACGTTCGCGTAGTACCGTCTGTCGTATAGACACATTCAAGCGACGACCCAACGCACAACGCGCCAGGGAGCTTTAAGATGGAATATCATGCAGAAGTCGACACGTGTACACAACGATGACATTGTGCATGGCTACTATCACTTGGTCAGCTATACTCGACCCGAGGATTTCACCAAGTTGGCGATCAATGATGTATCATTGATACGATCGTTGCCGGTTCTGTCAAATAGTCATAGAGATAATGACTAATATATTAATAATTACATGCTATCTTAAAGTTACTTATTGCGAAATACACAATATTCACAAAAATCATCGGTAACATGAGAAAAGAATGCCTGCTGGTAACCTGAGGTACAGATACGGAAGGCAGATACAAACGTCTCAATACTACATAGGAAATGGTCACTCCTCGGACATTGCTGTGTGTACAGCACAGAAGCCCTATGCCTTTGGGCAGACCTGTTAAATAAACCCTGAGGGATACAGTTACGAGTTCGTATAGAAGAACCGCCCCAAAAATGCCATCATTAGGACTATATATGTTGCTTGATGATAGAAAAAATGCTGAATTATATATCCTCTATGCAATTGCATTTATATAAGTTGTCCAAGCTTTCTAGGCAAGCGCTACAAAGGAAACGAAGCAATAATTATTTAAATTGCAATATTTTTATTCTAATTTTGACTTTGCCTCTTCTAGAGGACAATTAAGCGTTTTCTTCCTCAAATTCATTTGTTTGTCGGTTTACACTACTGCAGCATAGTTGCTGTTATAGAAAACAGTATTTTTGTCTAACTGCTGTATCAGTGACTTCCCGGGTCTTTTTTTTCAAGTATCTAGAAGATGTTCATATACCGATATTTGTATAACTTTCTTGCGGATATTGTGTGCCTTACTAGAGGGATGTTCGGTACATAACGGCAGAAGCAAATTACTCAAATTCTACTACAAATCATATCCCATGGTTCTTATTAGCAATGCTTTATCTACCTCAGAAGTAGGAGAGAGTATTCAATTCAATTCAGCATTTATTTTACCACAAAATTGGTAGACAGTTGATTCAATTTTTACAAGGTGTCACAATCTGACTTTTTGGTTTTACAATATGTATTTAACTTTGGATGATAAGGACGTTCCGCAGATTTCTGGGCACACAAGTATATGATAGCATCCAATATCAAACTCTCCGCAAAAGCTACAAAAACATTCTTCAATATTAAAACAGCTTGGCTTCATGCATATGCAATGGTGGTACCCGTGCCAGGTTATTCGGCAGATTAGCGAGCGGTTCCTTTGCATGGCTCCTTTCCATCTACGTGAACAAAAGGCCGGGCCATCAGTATAATTCTCAGCGACAAATTTTAAATTTCTGTTCTCTCTGTAGACTCGATATGAGTCTAGAATATCCGCTGTAAATGGCGTGTTACTAAGTGCTAGGTCTTTAATAAGTGTTCTCTCTCCGCTTATCTCTAAAGCAAGTGTTGCCGACGCGCACTTTGGAAGCCGCAAAACACGCTTAACATATCTGGCCTTTAGCTTGTCTAGACTTTTTAAATGGCTAAGGTACAGAGCACCGTTTGTAGAAACTTTATTAATTCGTATTAACTGTCTTTTCTACCCGCTTTTTTAATTCAACCATGTTGTTTTTATTTGATGCTATGTTACCCTGTTTGATTCGACCGGCTTAGTACACGTAAGTCAATACTGAAGATGTTAAGCTGTATGCGGGCGACTAACCGCTCTGAAGTATCCAAAGTGGAATTGTGGCTATCTGGATCTTAATTGAGGTGCGACAAATGCGAGGCGCGATGGATACTTTGCTGTCACCTCAGGCAGAGCTTCTCAGAGATAACACCTATATAGCGCTGTAGTAGAGCTACAGATATCACATCAAGCTCTCACAACGACGTTGCAACGAAGCTTTACAGATACCCCGGCTCGTTTTGACCAAACGTGTAAAATCCTCTCAGACCCGACAGATATAATTTATTAGTGTAGGAAGTCAAGTTGGTCTATACCAGCATCGCATTACATAATCAATACAAGTTATGTAAATATGTGCGTTGACCATCTTGAGAAGATGTATATCACATTATGTATGTGGGACACATATCAATGGAGGATTTTAGTTACGCCAATGTGCCTGGCGGGCGTGTATTAAGATTTTATTACTTTCGTTACATTGTTTCCTATTGTACGTTCAAGATACACAGAGAAACACTGAAACGGAGCCGTCACCCAAAGGCACTAGAAAATCACTTCTAGATGGGATTTCATCCTACTTTTGAAGAACGACCCCACGCCAGGGATGGCCAGTCACTATCAAAAAAGCCAAAATTACGGAAATGCGAAGATTTAAGAAAACGCTGTTCCTTGGAGCTTGCACGAAAGTTGAGAATACTCCTTTCGCTCTTTGGTTAGCAAGAATAGCATCGCCCTTGCGTATACTGTACAGAACGGAAAAACGAACGGCTTCCTTCTATCTAACGTATGTGTTCAATTGAATATATATATATATATATATACGAGTATATATTCGTGCACAGTTGTTATTACATTACGGTTATCTAACGCAGTTCCTCGAGAGGGATGATTGCCTCGGAAATCAAACCGGTTTTAGGGTTCGCTTACTAGGAACATTCTAGACAAAATTAGGGCTAAAACTGTAGGGTGTTCGTAATTTCTTTGTTGTTCGCGTATGGCGTCGTGCCTTTGACACGCATATAAGCCTGGTAAGGAAACTAATAAGCGTACATTCTGAGGGGAATAATTAAATTAATCTAGCATAGCCTAAGAGAGAAAGCAATATATGCAGATGCGGTCACGTGGCGTAATCTCGGGGGGTCTTGTATGAAAGGAAGCAACTGCTTAATATGCGGCTGGTAAATGGACACCAGACATATACAGCAAAATCACCGTCAAATGCAATATTGAAGCTGGATTATCAGCCGGTTCATATTTGCGGCCAGAAAGACTACGTTACTTTCTGAGCCAGGTACCTAAATGAGCACCATCGGTAGCCGAGGGCCATTCCCAACTGTATGAACACAACAGGAGTAGTGTCGCGCGCTTATGCGCAGATGGATGAGCTGACATGGCAAGTACTTATGGCCCGTGTGAGGATGTGCCCCGCATCACAGCTGCATTCCGCTAATAGTAACGCGAGCTATACTGAAGTTGTTGTACCTGCACGTCGCCTGCTAATGCCGCTGCTCCTATAACTTGTGCTATTATAAGTTTGCAACTAGAGTCTGTTGCTTGCAGTTAAAGTAAAAGTGTACCTATCAACTACCACAACGACTTTTTATTTAGTGTACATGCATATAACCGTTGTGTAAATCGCAATCGTTCTCTTTCGCGCCATGCTCGGCACCCGTAACTTCGATTGTGCTGCTTCAACAGATTCGTGTACATTTTGCGTCGGCATACCTTTGAGGGGGTTGGACAGCGCCCGCGGTCGCTCTGGCTGTTCAGGTGTGGTACGGCTAAGGAGGTCTGTGTCACAGACGTCGGCACCACTAGGTCCTTTTGCGTCCGGAAAGCCTAAAATAGGACTAGGTTGTAGGCTTGACCTCAAGGAGTTTCGACTCGCAGTCGATACTAACGCGGTTGAGTCCTGTAGTTGTTGTTCGTATGTTTTCTGCTGCTGCTGCTGCTGTCGCTGCTGATGTGTGTAACGTGGTTCTGGCCTCTGTTGATGGTGAGGATTCGACGGCGACGACGAGGTCGCTGTTGTAGACGCAAGTCCAAGAGGTGGGAGACCCATATGAGCAGCGAAATGCGGCAGTAAGAGTAGTAATCAGTCGTAGACGTCCATTCATGGACGGAAATCGCTCGCGAGGTAGCAGTCGAACACGTCAAACACTTCAATAATATCTTCGCCTAGACCACACCGAGGCCAATGGCAAGAAACGGAAAACAAAAAGCTACGGCACCCACGGCAAAAATAGAGTAGACAATCTCAACAACAACAACAACAACAACAACTGCTACTACTACTACTACTGAAATCAACACAATTGCTAGAACGAAATCATATCAGCACGCATATCGATGAATTTCACCGAACACCGGCCACAATAGGTTCAAAACGTGAAAGTTGCACTTCTGATACTCTCTCCGCGTCGGCTGGAGTCCGTCGAGATTCTGGCCGATTGCGACGTTAGAGCTCCGTTAGAGCGCCAGTGTTGTGAAGACAACGTAGCCTCTTGTTTGGTCACCGCGAATTAATTCACACAGCACTTCAAAAGCGACCGCGCATGACTTCACTTCCGGGTCGTCGTCGTCGTCGTCATCGTGGTCGTGGAGTTGCGCGCTACGCCACTCATGGAGCTCTGTGTCTGCCCGTGTACGCATCTATCTATCTGTCTGTCTGTGTACGTGTCTACCTCATTGTGTGTGCGTGTCTATATGACCGTTTATCTATCTACCTGCCTGCCTGTCTGTCTGTCCCGCCGTGTTAGGGTGCGTTGGTGTGTTGAGCGCGTGGTTCGGTGTCGGCGTGAGTGAACCCCGCGGGGGCAATTTTCCTGCCGCGGTGCGCTCCTACTGACGGCGATGACCTAGTGCATGCTGCACACGGTCGTAACGAATCGCCGATCTCGGCGGTGGTGAGCGAGGAGGCAGCCGCAGTTTCTCTCCTCGAGCACCTCCACACCTCCTCCTCACAACGATGTCGGCGTCGGCATCATCATCATCGTCATCGTCGTCGTCGTCAGCACCAGCAGTAACAATACCCTATGACACCAATCCCCCAAGCCAGTCTCACTATCACCAAGCACAGCGGTGCTACGGCGTATGGATAGCGAACCTATGACGGCCGCGCTGTTCAACTGCTGCAGTGGGTCGGCCGACCCGAACCTACGCCGTCCCTCTATATAGAGACATGGGGACAAGCCACAATATCCAGCTGCTGCCCACCTCACCTCACCTCACCCTCCGCCCCGCCCCCGGGAAGAACTCACAAGTTCACCCTCATATATGTAATGTAGGCTGTCCTGACGCTGCTGCCTTCACCGTGCCGACAGAGTGTGACAAAGAACAGAGTCGAGAAGGGCGTTGAACGAGCGAGTAAGAGGAAGAGGGAGAGAGAGAGAGAGAGAAAGAGAATGCCAGGGAGCGCGAGCGTGGGCAAGGGAGGCTGCTGAAGGCAGCTGAGTGGTCAAAGCGTTGCTAGGAGACAAAAGGACAACAGCGGACGACGACGACAACAACGACGACGACGACGGTGTCACAGAAACAGCACCACATCCCCGTGATCCAGAAAAGCCTCGAAGGTTGGTTGGTTGGTCGGTTGGTAGGATGCCAACTCCGCCATGCCACTCGTTCTAGTTAGTTCACATCTCGCATCACGACTGAGTTTGGAGCCCTTAGGGATTCCTCGGCAAAAACTATAGTCATTAGTTGGTCAGTTAAAGAGGAAGCGCTGAATAATAAGAGGTTTCCGAAATCGACACGTAATTGTTATTCATATTGGTATTATTAGAGGCATATCCGAAATATCTCTCACTATCTATGGTCATGCATACGTCCACCATGTGCTGTTTGAGGTGTTTCTCTAATGGACCAGGGACGAGAGTTACCCTCCGAGTATCCCTGTATCTTAATTGATATTGTCTTTTAGCTCAATGTTCCTCACGAAATTGAACGATTGGCGATGCCAGTAGGACGGTGTTAACTTGTGGGGAGCCGATATCCTACTAAAGGCCGACTGTGCATGCATGGCTCTCAAACGGAGATGGACTGTTTCTAGACCTTCTCTTTTAGCTGAGAGTTTTTATACGACGTTTTTGAGCGCACAGAAGCGCCTACAGGAGGATTTCTACATTCGTTTGGGCTGACGTTTTGTATTCATGGAACGGCTTCTTTCATTTCATGTGTTGCCTGTTCGCGAACTTAAGAGACAGCGAATATCTAGTACACGCAGAACGTTCGCAGGCCCTTTAACGTTTAGCAAAAGAGCAGGTTGCATGCACGGTTGCTTCAGCACCATCCGGTACAGCGACACCAACTTGATGTGCTCTAACCGCTGCGAATGTCCTTCTTTTCGTGGCCAAGGCTATCATTACGGAAATTCTGCACAGAATTAGGCTGTAAGCAAAAGACTTCATAATGTAATCTTTTTTCAAAGCGTGGACGTTTGCGCTATAAAACCCGCGGAAAAGTTCCGTTTATAGCTCCTCCAAGAAAAATCGCTTTAAGCAAAAATGACGACATTAAAATGCTTGGCCAAATTACGCGGTCGAAGACCGTCTAACACAGATGCACTTGTTAACAGGAAAGATTGCCTTTATACGCATAGTATTATCAATCGCAGCCGATCCCTTTTTCAGAGATTCTTTAAATTATTTCAGGCGCTGCTGGCTGGTTTTTGGATAGTTCAGTAAGAATAATGCTCGTGTACAGTTTTTCATGTCATGGCCGATTTTTAGTCCACTCCGGCATTCAACTTGTCTTAATTGGGAACCATGAAAACCAACTTACGAGCGGCCGGTTTGGGTCTCGAACCCAGGCGTCCCGAAGGCAAAACGCAAAGGCTTTGCCACTAAGCCACTATTTTGCTCGGCCGAACGTTTGTACTTTAGTTCGATCTCTGTGCCTGAGCCACATTTAACTGATATCTTGCTAAGTTGTAATTGTCATTTGGCAATATCCCACACGGTCGCCGGCGTTGCACTCAAAGCGAAAAGGCACAAGACTTGCCACTACAGAGTCGTGAGGAACGATCACACCATCCTCTCATACATCATGGAGACATCAGGTGTGTGGGAACGGGAGGCCATGACCATACCGCGGACAGTCGGCAGCACATCGGCTTAGAAGTTCAGCGCGACAAAGCGAGAATGATTCTTGTCAACAATCGTTCTGAAGGGACTATATATATATAGTGTATTTATAGGGAGTTCAGCTGCTTTAACAGGTCTGTTCATCATATTCATCATAACATCATATTCACTGTAATGCTCTACCCTAGTCAACTAAGGTGTCCGGCGTTCTTACAACCACCCTCTGACCACTTCACCGCACTTATTAGCCTAAAGTGTGAGCCATCGGCAGCCAGCGAGTGTTTGTTCAGGTGATTTGCTCTACTGTGTTATAATTACGTTGTTTGTTATTAGGTGACAAGATTTTCGGTGATTTTTCGGGAGTTCAAAAAACGCGTCCGATCATCAACAGGTCCCAGACACGAGCCCTTCGTGTGCGCCTTGCGACCGGAGGAGACACATAGGTGCAGCACGGGTTCGATTCCCGCCGTTTCACATTCGTATTTATAGGTTCCATCTTACAGCGATCGAAAAGCAATTCAGTGGAAATCAAATGCTGACGGACAGCGTCAGCCGAAAAAGGTTTAGGTTGGCGTCTCCATCATCCGCCGGCTGCTTACACTAGCTTACAACGATCCACCACCCGACGACACAACAGCAGCAGCAGCAGTAGCAGAAACAAAGGTCGCGTGCGATACTTTCTGACAACTGGACGAGGCTAGCGTCACACCGCAACAGACTAAGACTGCACTGGGTCCCCTTCGACATCCGGGTACTGTACTTGCTCACTTATTAGGTAAGTCAAAAAGTTCGTCGGCTTTCTGGGACCACATTTTTGAAATTCCCGCGCTCTGCAGCAGGGCCGCCTGAGAGTGCGGCTGGGTGTTTACATTCAGGAGCAGACCCGTGGCGGCGCGACGGTATACCGGTTCCAACTTTACCGTTTCGTTTGCGGAATTGGCAGCTGTTTGCAATGGAGGACAAAAATACGCATTTTCGACACATTATGTTGTTCTCCTACCGTGAAGGCAAAAGTGCAGCGCAAACAACCCGAAGGATATGTGCAGTCTACGGCGAAAACGCAGTACACAAATCCACAGTCGAAAAGCGATTCGCCCGTTTCAAAGCTGGAAACTTCAATCTCGAAGATGAACCGAGGTCAGGACGACCCAATGTTGTGGAGACCGACGAAGTCATAAGCCTGGTTACTTCGAACCCAGGTTTGACCATAAAAGAAATTGAAGATATAACGGGAGTCTCCCACGGAACCGTTTGGAATCGCCTCCATGATGCAGGTTTCTCGTGCAAGCGGAATATCTGGCTACCACACGACCTCAATGATAGGCAACTTGAAGGGCGAGTCGATACCTGTCACGCACTCCTCCGGAAGAACTCGAATGAGCCATTTCTGAGGAGATTGATAACCGGCGATGAAAAATGGATACTCTACAGAAACGTAACTAAAAAAAAAAGTCCTCAGAGGTTCTCAGGCCGCAGCTATCCCTAAACCCGAAATTCATCAGAAGAAGGTTATGCTGTGCTGCTGGTGGGACTGTAAGGGCGTCGTGTATTTTGAGCTGCTTCCAATGGGTCAGACGATCAACTCCGTCGTCTACTGCAGACAACTCGAAGATTTGAAGGCTGCAGTAGCAACGAAGCGCCCGGAATTGTCAAACAGGTGGGGCGTCACTTTTCAACACGATAAGGCGACACCACACAAAAGTTTGGCCACCCGGCAAAAATTGGCGGAGTTTGACTGGGATGTGCTGCCCTGGGACCCAGCTTATAGTCCCGACCTCGCACCATCTGATTATCACTTGTTCAGGTCTCTCCAGAACTCCCTTGATGGCACAACATTTGAATCTTTGGAGGCTATAAAAAAATCACCTCACTCAGTATTTCGACGAGAAGGACAAGACGTTCTGGGAGAAAGGAATCATGGATCTACCGAGGCGATGGGCGAAGGTTATCGAACAAAACGGTCAATATATCATTGAATTAAAAATACTGTTGTCTGCATAAATAAGGCTCTTTAAAATCGGGTAAAAAAGCCGACGAACTTTTTCACTTACCTACGTTCTTGCTACGTTCGTACTAACTGACTTAGTTCTCGTGAGTGGCAAATGGCGCTGTGACGCTGAATGGACACGCTCCGCTCCGCTTTGCCTTTGCATGTCCCGCCTCTCGAGAGAGGCGGTCACGGCTCTGGCCCAGACGGGTTGCTACGGGGCAGCTACAGAGCGCCGGCTTGTAGGTGTGGGTGGACGTATCGAAGCGTGTCGTCGAGTCGAGAATGTGAGGCTGTAAGGAGTCGTCTTTAACGCTCCTATGGTGCCGAAAAAGCATTCGTCGGCCGATTGCCGCTCCTGCTGCTGCAATCTGTTTGTTCAAGCAACGTTGAGTTGTTACGGCTGTGCTGTTCGGCTTTACCGTACGAATCTTCACCGCCCGGCCCGACGGCTGAGTGTACAATGACACTAACCACGTTTGTATGAAGCTCGCGTGGTAGACTACCTCAATCTTGTTTCGAGTTGTTGTTGTTGCTGTTCGACAACAAATTGCCATCGTCACTCACTGTGATATGCTAGCCATGTCATACTTCCACTAGAAGACTCAGAAGAAGAAAAAGAAGAAAAAAAGAAAAAAGAGAAGATGGTATTTTGCCACTTCTTCTGTCAGTACGCCAATTGGAGCGGTGCAGCATCCCAACTGCCGAAAGGTGGGACGACAACTCACGCCAAACAAGATGCCGGGATAGCGGCCATAAGTGTAGGACAAGTTGATTTTCTCGTTTAACTAGATGATGCTGCAGTCAATTTTATCTTCATTTTGCCTATATTCATTCATATGTATGAATTAATTTTGTTTCCTATTAATTATATGCTATATTACATTGTGCTTTTATGAGTTCTAACGCGATCCAACTTTGCGCTATATAAATATATATATATATATATATATATATATATATATATATATATATATATATGTCAGGGCCTAAACTGGGTTACTAGGAGGAAGACACGGATATTGACCACCACGGCTGAGGTTTTATTCCATCCGACACCTTTGCTACTTCGGTACAGCACCGCCTCTCTCAGCACACTTCTTCGACCGCGACTCAACACTAACTGTCTTGACTCTCTATAGTGTCGTCCGTTATATCGACTCCAGATACAAACCCCCGCTGTTGCTGCCGCCGTAGCGCTTTCTCCGCCAAGTGCGCCGCTACTCGCAACGGTCGCTTAGCTGTCTCTCTCAACCTACATAGCCGCTTATAACAATGATGTCACTCTACCTCATTCGCCATTTGTCATTAGGCCAAAAGTCAAAGGCAACACCAACCTGACTGGCCTGTCTCAGTGTAGTATCTCATACATAGCAGACATCAGAATTTGCATATACAATCCTTAGAAGTATAATGAAAGCTAGTACGGCGACAAAAATAATGAAAAACATGATAGAAAGCGGTTCCATCTACGCACTATATCCATCATGCTTAATGCTATGACGGAACTTCAGAAGTGATGGTTTTGGCGAAAGTTTGAATCGATCGGATCCTCGATAGACTCGCGTAATTATGAATAGACAGTAAGTTAATCGGTTGTGGGCTATTTGAGAGAGGCCCGAACCTTTTTTGAGGAATCTTGCCTTCATCGTTTTAAGCACGCTGCGCATTAAGATTGTCCTATATATATATATATATATATATATATATATATATATATATATATATATATCTGGAGCAACCTCGCCGCAGGATGTGAAATTGAGGTGCCGTTTTGGGCCATTTCGATGCCAAGATGAACTCGGACATAGGACTCCGTTGAGGTTTCCGCACACTCGTTTGGGGCATCCGAACAAAGCTTCGAAAACTTCGAGCGAATTCGGTGCTAGTAGCTTTGTTTTTCAAATAACATTAGAATACGCGTTTTTTTCCCCGCTGCTAGGGCATCATGTGATACGGCCTTGTCAGAATAGGCATACTGCCCGGTAGGTAAACATCTAAAAATACTTTTAGGTGCAGATACTGCCCTAATGCTGTAATTGTGGGAGTCACCGGCAAATGTGAACAACATATGTGAATTCAAAAACAGGAAAAAGCAAACAATGGAAAAAGTTGCTGTTGCAAGAGTTCCAATCCAATCTGCTAGATTTTGTCCACGATTGTTGTGCCTTGCCATCCAATCCCGGCACGCAATCAGCGATGTTTTGCGTGCAGAGTAACTACGGTCGGTTGGTCGGTCTACTGAACACACCCGCCAACCCGCCTCGCATATTGGCAGAGCACTGCAAGCATCATCACCCATCGTCACGTTGCATGGACAATGTCTCGATCCCTCCCTACCTACCTACCGGTCTCCCTCGTTCCGGGTAACTCTATACGAACCCGAGCATACGACGGGCGGCACAGCTTCGGACAGTTCGAACTGTCCGGTATGAACTCCGGTCCCGAAGGCTGGCGTCACGGCGACAAATTGGGCTCCACGACACGCCGAGACGATCGTCACCCCAATACGCTCGCCGAGGGGCCCCCTGTCATGACGACTCTAGCATGGCCGAGAAGCCAAAAAAATGGCCCCGCCTCTGATTCAATCCGCTGATTCGGAAACGATAATGAGTGTATGGTTAGTCGATCGATAGATGCTCAGTAGTGTGTGCCGATAGCCGCTGCTGTGGTTTTTTCTGTGGCGCTCTGCCTTTATGCTTGATTCCGGTTGCTGCTCGGACGGACACTGCTTGAACGAGCGAGCGTACGTAGCCGTCGTCGTTGGTGTAAATAGCACGGCAACATTGCGCAACGGCAAAATGTCAACGAAAAAAAACAGGGAGCCGTTCCAATAACCCGGCGACCACTCCACCGCATAGGCTGATGGATTATCATCATCTACACTAGTAGTTACACGTAGAACGTGTCTGGCTAGCTTGATTGTGTGTGTCCATTTTATGTACCGCACTATTCACGGACTCTGCATATATATATATATATATATATATATATATATGTAAATAAGATAGTGTGGTACAGTGCTGAGCGGCTGGTATGCTACAGAATGCACACCAAATTGTTTCTCTGCTTTCATCGGGAAGAGCTCTTAAGTGGTGCCTGTGAACATCGAGTAACGCAATTTGGAGGTGTTGCCATCGCCTCAAAAATGTGTAGAACTTGCCGAGAGTCGAATCGAAATGCAAAGTTTATTTTCCGAAAATGAAAGACATTTCTATGTGGATCCTTTCAACCGATTTGTTTTTTGAAAATCCATGTCTTTACTTAAATTTGGAAATTGTATACTAAAATTCCGAAGCAACTTTCAGCAATTGTTAAGCATTCCTTGAGGCGGTAGCTCCATGCATCGAAACACACATCCAATCACGTTTTTTTAATTTATTATAGAAGAAATACACAGGAGTTTTTGGACCGATTCGTAACCGTTGATGAAAATACTGGATCCACCACTTTACCCTAGAACGGAATGATGCAACCAGGGAATGAACCGCACGCGGCGAAAGGCCTCCCACCTTGAATCGGGCCATCGTTTTCTGAGATACACAACGTATTCCAAAGTTGTCGACTGACTACTTTCGACTACATGAAAACAACCATAAGCATTACTTCTGAACCAGTTAAAGGAGCGCATCGAAGCACTACAGCCCGGGGTGCAGAAGGATAGTGTGTTGTTTCATTACGACACAATACTCCCATTCACAAGCTCTTGTAGACATGACCAAATTACGAAAACTAAATGTTTCAAATTGTCGTAGGTCCCCCATATTCATCAGATCTGGTTCCGTGTGACCATCATATATTTGGAGATCTTAAAATATTTATTTTGGGTAGAGATGGCAGAGTTACGAAGATGTGATATCCGTCGTAAACGAGTGCTTTGGGCCTAAACATGCCGACTGTTTTGCTCGTGGTATAAAGGTTTTTGAGGATCGTTAGAATAGGCGTTTGAGCATGAATATTGAGTACAAAATATTTCGTCGTGTTCGTCCGGTTATTGCTTGTACAGAATGTGCATAACGACTGGTGGACTTCGAGCAGGTTTTGCAATATGAAAGTAATTCGTTTCAAGTGATTCTGAAATCTATACAGCAAGCCAACATTCTAACCATAAATATACGCTCTCGTTCAACATCTCTAACGAAAAAACATGTCTGGATGTCGCCGGTTCGACTCCTGTCGTCGTCGAGTTTTCTTTAAGCCATGCTTAGGGAGAAGAGATGATAAACCATACCTCTAAGAGTCGGCGACTATGCTGCCAGAAGAACTGTTGCGGAAACCCTAGATATCTCAACATGTTTTAGATATAGATGTCAGGCGAATAACAAATATTTCCATCCAGTAGAAAAACGAATTTACAAGCCACTTTTAAAAATACACCCCCCCCCCCCTATTCTATTAGAAAAAGAGACAATCTCCTCAATGGTTCTTTCAGTTTTGGTATCCACACCATGATAAAAGATGCTACGTTTATAATATAGCGATCATTACTGCATGAGCCGGTGGGCTCCGCTTTTGCGCAGTCAGCTTAACGGCTTTCTGAGAAGACGGAGAATTAGTGAATGTCAGGATGCTCAAGGAACTTGAACTTGTCAGCACGCTCAAGGAACTCTGACTTTTCAGGATTCCTTAAGAACTAAGATTAAGATTATAAGATCTGTGAGTTCTTCGCAAACCAAATAAAGCCAATTAATTTAAGCGTATGCGCGCATTTGCTCTGGTCTGAGGACGCAGGCAGTTCCCTAGGTCAGCCCAAGTAAAGCATACACTCAAATATTGTTATCTCGTGTTGTTGGTTTGATATTAGAGGCATCGTTCAGTTTGAGCTTCTGAGAAGGAACCGGACAATCAACTCGGATTTCTGCCACCAACAGCTCAAACGAGTCTGAAAAAAAACTAAACCAAACGCGTTTACAACTCGTGAACAGGAGAGGGGCCATCTTTTACGAAGGCATGGTGCAACCCCATGTGAGTTCACTAACCACTAAAATATGCGACTTGGTCTGGGAACTTATTGATCACTCATCATACTTTCCGAATCTTGCACCTTCCGACTATCACAAATTTCGGACTCTCCAAATATTTTAGACTGGAAAAAGTCTTTCAAGGTCGTATATCGAACGTTATCTATGAGGTAAAATACTTTATTCTGTCCAGGAAATAGAGCTTTTACAAAAAAAAAAGAAGATATCATTGAAAGATGTTCGATGATGAAATAAACCCGCATGTTTGGATGTAAGAAACGGTAAGAACTTTGCGTTAACCTAATATAAATTATTGCTTGACCACCGTGTTGTGCAGTGCCAACGTGTGGCGGCCAAAGGGTGAACGAGATGTATATTCACCCCCGTCCTGCAGTGGAGGCAGGACGTCGAAGGTGACACTTGTATCCTATGAAAATACATTTGGAAAGCGCCGTGTAACGCCAGAAATTCCGCCCTGTAAAACGTCAGCGCTTTCTTCTTCGGGCCGTTCGTACCAAATCATTTATTTACGGTATGGTATCCCTGACAGACGCCCCTCATTCGCCGTTTAAGATCCCGTTCCATTTGGCCTGCGTTTCTCTTTTGGCCTGCTTCGTTCCAAGCAGTGGTTTATTCCATAATTGCTTGCGCTCGTCAGCTTTTAGAGCTTAGACCTTTGAGGCAGCCGGCGTGCAACCAGTCCTCTATTTCTGCGTGATCCTCAACGCAGGGGCACGCTGCGTTCTTCTATGTGAAAGGTGCATGCGTGGGTCTAGCTGGGGCACGACTCACATCAGAAGTCTTCTCTTTTCCTTTTTGGGCCCGTGGTCAACGCCCTAGCACGCGGACGCTAACTCGAACCATTTTTGGGTCGTTTTGATCTCCGGAACTTGTTGGGCAAACATATTGCGACACTTTGCGGGCCCAAGCCTAGGCCTTACCGAACGGTAAGCAGATGCACGCGATACATGTGTGACGAGCTTCTCTATATTGTGCCGTGCCCTTCTTACGAAGACTATTACGAATTCTATTGTGTGGCCTGTGTGGTGGCGGTGCCATTCTGAGGAGAAATCGACGTTGCACAAACATACTCTGCCCGCGGTTATAATTGACCACGAAGCTCGGTGGCATTGTGCGCGCTCTCTGACTAAGGGAAATCTACTGATGCCTTGTTACTAGATCTAGCCGCCGTTCAGTCGCTATGCAACTAATGAGCGCATCTAGTCGGTGAAAGGAAATGCATGATAGCTGGTTGTAAAAAGTGTTCTAATTTGGTCAGATATGTATGCATAAGACATATTTTAATTATTAAATTTAAATTGTAAAAATAGTACATTTCACAGGTATTATTAGCACATTACAGGAAGGACGACACAGAGTCATTTAGACAGCAAAATGAAGTGCTAGCGCGTGCCGTATAAAAAAATTGGTACACTAATTTGCACAGAGAATGAAGGGAGAATTGCAAAAGGAAATTTGCGTAAAACCCTCTCAATTGGTTTCAGGAAGTCGCGACCAGCAGAGTTGGCTCAAAACCATATCTGGTGGGAAATAGTCAAAGCTGCTGAAGACGGGTGTCTCGGCGCATTCCTTGACGTAGCGAAGGCCTTTGACTGTCTTGACCACTCTATATTTTTTAAGATGCTGCAAGAAATGGGTTGCGCACCAGGTGTAACTGCCTGGTTTACATCGTACCTAGGCGGACGTAAGGAGTTTGTGTCGGTGGGGGGCTTGAGCTCCACCCCTGGGACTGTTTCGATTGGGACTCCCTAGGGGTCGGTTCTTGGCCCCTTCATCTTCATAATCTACATAAATTTCGTCTTGCGTGGCATTGAAAGGGATATAGAGTGTCGACCAGTGGTATATGCGGATGACACAACTCTGCTGTTCCGCATCTCACCTGCTCAGCTATCAAACGGTCAAGTTAATCTTAGGCATGTGGAAACCGATATCAAAACGGCAATTTCATATTTTAAACGGTTTGGCCTTGTCATGAATCCGACTAAGACGAAACTCGTCTTGTTTCACACACCTCAGCGGGCATCGAGGCTGAAACTGGACACGGGTAATATATCCCTTCAAGTGGGCGGTGCAGCTGTCCCTCTAAGTCGAGAAGTAAAATGCCTCGGTATCACGCTTCATGAGAACATGAAATGGGAAAGTCACGTTCGGTCGAGCGTCAGGGTCTGCTGTGCTGTGGTGGCATTGCTGGCCCGTCTGAGGAAGGCCAAAATCTCCTGCATTGTTCTGGTCCTTGTATACAGGGCGCTCCTGGAATCGATTCTCACTTACGGAATCACTATATGGGGCGCAACCTACTTGGGAACCCTGCACTCGTTGCGAGTAATCCAGAACAATGCGGTGCGAGCCATTACTGGTCTGTCTCGTCGGGACGACGTGTCGCCATGGTACGGCAGACTCGGACTACTCAAATTTGATCAGCTGGCACGATTAAATTTAGCCGTGCTTGCCCATAAAGTGGTTAAAGGCAAACTACCTTCAGGTTGCGATTTCGAATTACAACTCACCCCCTTCAGGTCTCAGCGATATGAGGGCCAACTCAGGGTTTTTCTAGCCTGGCATTTTCTAGCCTGCATGCTGCCAAAAGTATGGAACGAGCTCTCGCAGGACCTCCGAAATACGGAGCGGGTTTTTAGAAAACGTTTAACCAAGGAACTAAATGCTGAAAACAATAGTTCCTAGTTTTTAAATCAGTAAAATGTCGACATTGTGCAGGATTAGATTATATAGGTTTGTGTGTGTGTATATAATATTGTGATTACACTTCACAGATGCAGGTGATCCTACAATAGGTATTGTTAATGAAATATGACTTTGACATAAATTGTGACAGATTGCCTGTAAAAGAGCATGTCAATAAAGCAATCTGATGATGATTGCCTGGAAAAAAATAATAACAATTCGCAGAGTTGTTTCTTTTAATCAGAGGAAATCTCTTCTTGACATTGCCGGGAACAAAATATCCGTTTTATGCGTATACGTATATCAGATATCCTAGTCGATTCCTGCAGGATATCAGAAGAACCAGTCCCATCTTAGTTCCTCCATGGCCGATTGCTGCAGATAATGCTCGAGGGAAGAAAGGTGTACAGTCAAACGAAGAGCAAGACAACGACGACGAGTGAGATGCTTTATAATAACACGCAGGGTGAGACTTAGAAGAAAACGAGTCGTCTTTAAGCAAAGATGGGGTTCAACTCAAGTGTGTTGACTTGGCATTCATTTTTTAGGTGGCTTCTCCTGCTCAGTTGTCTAACTCACCATGTAAAAGAAACAATTGGAAAAAAATCACCGCAAATACAGCGTTTGACTAGACCTCCGCTTTCTATTAGAATACAAATCCGTCTAATTTTTAGCTTAGATTCGTGACCTCCGATGGAACTTGGGTCCATTACTCACTCCCTAGACCCAAGAAACATCTCGACAATAGTATGACAATACGGTGACGTACCCCAAAGAGGGTGCGGACAACGGTATCCGTCGGAAATGTAATGGGTACGTTTTTGGGATCAAAGTGGAATACTACTAGTCCTCTATCCTGGACTGGCAGACCGTTTGCAGCAAACTCTCTGAGAAACGGCCAGCTTTGCAAATAAAGGCTGCCCCATTTTACCAAGATCATTTCCTCTCCGGAAATCTGAATAGTCTTAATCAAAGCGCTTTCCAGCAGTGACAATTTTAATGCTGCTATTAATGCTTATATTCAGTCTAAGAACGCAGAATTCTACTTGGGCGGTATAAATGCTCTCCAATCTTAGTGATAACGGCATATTGAGATTCTCAGGCAGTACATAAAAATTCAGGGTTTTTATTCTAAAGACGTTTTGAACAGCCTAGTAACATAATAATCAAGGCTAACGTAATAGGTAGTTTGTCTAAACGTACAGAAGGAAGCAGACCTTAACTCTACTTAAGAACAATTTGATCAAAATAGACACGAGACGTGTAAAGTTAAATAGTACGAAAGGAGATGTCGAATCGCCCCAGTGTGTCCATACTACATGATGTACCACAAATAAATTCAAAGTCAGACATGCGGAATGCCTCAAACGAACACATATATTTATAATCAGTCTTCGGATTAACTTTCGACTGTTCCCCTTTCTTTCAATGCAATATTTCTGGCGTCCGAAAGGTGTGGCGCTTTTCAGATGCGCCTAGTTTCAACGAATATTACCACGAACTCGTATCTATGCTTCGGTCTAGTATCATACTGGGCAGCGAAACGATGGCGTAGCTGCGAGGACGTAAGCGGCGCTAGCTCGGACAGGGTGCGGCAGAGCTTTAATTTCCGCTCTACGGATCTATGTACACCACCGAAGAAGTGACTGTGTCTTGGATTTGATTTTGGCATGCTAAGATTCGTTTGGGAAAACTATCAGAAACAACTAATAACATTATGCATGTTTACGGCAATGTTCTTATTTGCGTGGTGCAATGTTTTTTTTTCGCTCAAACTATCAAATGTTGCTCGTAAGTAACCTGAGCTTAACGTTATAGAATGCAGCATACTAAATCAATTAGCTAAGACGCGAGATGGAACAAAAAGCACTTATTTTGTTTCACCGAGTAGCCCTTCAGATCGAGAAACCTGTAAGTGATTTTTCTTAACTGCCCTGTCAGGTAATAATAATAATAATAATAATAATAATTATTATTATTTATTTAGAAGAATATATATAATGGTTCACGACGTTGCTGCTCGTCGACCTGTAATAATAATAATATATTTAAAAAATATATAATGAAGGAAAACGCAACTGTAGGCATTGTATTAGACATACGTACAAGTATTTACTTCTTACTTTATTACTAATGTAATATATTTAGTCAACCAAATAACGAACAAAAAATAATAACGAAGGCTACAATATGTCGAAATAAAACATGTATGTGTATATATATATATATATATATATATATATATATATATATATATATATATATACACATTACTACGTCATATTGGGAAACACTGAAAAATGTCTCTGCAAATGGATAAAATATGAACACCTGCTGAATTATTCTTAAAGTCGCGATAACTCCCATTAGTGAACACAAAACTAGTCGCGGAGCAGCTAAATGAAACAGTTTGTATGCGACAGTCGCATTTCTATTTATCGGTTGACCCGTACTCTATTGACACTGAGCGTACAACAAACGCAAAATACATTTTCAAAGCATATATATATATATATATATATATATATATATATATATCGCAATTGCATAAATGTGTTTTTTTGCGTGTAACATTTTCACGCCACAAGCAAATATCCGTTATTGGAATAAGGGATTCCTCTCATCATGTTGTCTGAAACATTAACCTACACCTGTGTACAGTCACTGTGGTACCACTATGCCAACACTGAAGCCAAAATAGCTTTCTGGCTACATGATACGTGTATGAGGCGTATTCACAAAAGTACGATCCAGGGGAAGCTACCGATTATTTTCGTTCGCGTCAAAATAATTTGTTCAGGCTCAATAATTGTCATTCGTATTCGTTTTGCTTCACACCTGGAACCATTCATACCCGAACCTACGTTTGGTACCCTCTCCCGCGCCACGCATCTAATATACATGCACACATATTTATTTGCACGCCAGCCATGCCCATAAGCAAATCTGCAAAAAAGCAATACCTTGTCGGCTTGAGACAATTTTTGGAGTGTATGATGTCTATTTTTTTAGGTTTTACTCCGTACCGGGATGAGTTCCGTACCCCATATATCTGTGCTTCGACCCATGCCGACATGTTGAAGGAAGACTGCCCGTCAACGTCTGAAACCGCAGAAAATCATGGCCAATTATGGGTCTCAATCCAACTCATTCACCGCAACGCCTGCCCATAACGTAACTGTCCCCCCCCAAAACTTGAAAGCTCACACAAAAAGGACATGCCTCTCACTTCAAGTATAGCACTCACTACCTGCCCCCAAGGGCTCATTGCAATTTCTCAGTGAACTAACCTCTCTAATAGTGCTTCGTGGGCCTAAAAAACCGCGACATCAAACTTAAATGGGGTTAAAGTATGATAAATTGAAGCAGTCACCTCGTCGAGGACATATATGTGTGCGAGCCGTAGGCAGTAGTTTTACACTTCCTCAGTATCTCCGCACGCTGTACTGAAGGTTGGTTGTTGATTTGGTTGCTGCTGCTTTATTGTTACAACCGTGACAGCTGCATGTGCACCGCCTGAAAGACAATCAGGCACACAATCTTACTGAATTTAGCTCAGCATATTATTTAACGGACAACAGAAATGTTGTGAACAGGAATTCATTCAAAAATCTTGGGGATTTGCATTCTAGTGTACAAGCAGCTCGGCTGAAACGCATTAACAAGGTGGCCCAATGGCGTTTAATACTATAAGAATGGTCTTCAATGCTTTGCACTTTAACTATAACAGGCAGATGATTAGCTCATCTCATACACCTCTATGGGCTTCCAATTAATTGATTAATTGGTTGATTTAAGTTCGTAGTTTTCTGCAGACATAACACTTGTGCTGAAAAGTACTATCGCCATGGATGCAGTAATTCTTTTTGCACCCATGTCAATAAAACGAAATGATTGGATCTGCCGTGGAATATACATATCAGGTGCACCTAGCATAAGTATTCAGTGTAAAGCATAAACATTCCCACCTGAAGGCCTACGGTATTAAACACGTTCAGTGTAGTTTTAATCTCAATATATCTCTTAAATTATCAATCTTGCCCACACTTTAACACAACCCTTGTCTTCGAGCCATCACTTAAGAATGAATGTTGAATGTCTCCTCTATGTACCTTTGTAAGGGTAAATAAAACCAAAGACTCGAATAGATAGAGCAGACAACATTTACAGCATCTTCGTGAATGCAAACAAAGTTCAATTGCTGACTAAAACCTAGTAACTCCTGCGTATATATATATATATATATATATATACAGTCGAAAGGTAAAATACTAGACTCTGATGATTCAAACGGAGGCATGGGTTCAATAAATGAAGACAATATATATGCTAAAATCGCATCTTCGCATCTTCAACAGGTAAGGGTGGTTCATCTTACAGCCATCATTGGAGACGAGTTGGAGATGCCGAAGATACCCCCTTAGGCTGCTGTAGCCACCGAAGCCGCGATGCCAGACCCAAGTTACGCCTCAGTTGTCAGAGGTATCTCGTCAGCAGCTGACGACCGAACGCCGCAGTTAATTCTTCCGAAGCCTGCGTTTCTTCCCCGCAAAGTTTCTAAGAAGTCAAGTCGGTATGTGGGAAATTATGGCCTTCACGCGTTCGACGTTACCGAGTAGTTGTTCCCAAGTCGAGCCTCAGGTCCACTCAAACGGCTAGAACTACTCTTGGAAATTAAGGCTCGGTTGCAGATGCATTGAAAATTGCTAGCCCTGATTTGCCTCATATTACTAGACGCGCTACACGTTGGACAGTTGAACGCCCACACGTTAAATTGCCTGTCTTGCAGGTTTCGTGGTGGACGCATCAATGTCTAGTGCCTAGCAAAGGGCGTCAAAAATACTAAATTCTCCAGCTGTCGCACGGTTACGTACCGTCTTAAGGAATGTCTTTTAACATGCACTGCAGCACCCCCTCCTAAGGATCCGATTTCCCAGGCAAGCTGGACAGCACTGTTGGAGCATATACGACTAGCCAATCTTTTTAATTTAGCAGAAGACGAGGTGGACAAAGCACAGTTTTGAGCAGTTTCATCTAATGGTGTTGGTGCGTGGCTCAATGCTCTACCAAGCGCGCCCGTTGGAACCCTCTTAGAAGACTTTGTTGTCAGGATCTGCGTTGGTATTCCACTAGTCGAGGAACATGAGTGCAGCTGTGGCAAGAAGACCTCACCCTTAAGTCACCATGGCTTATCCTGCATCCGCATCTTAAATGGTAGGACGAGACACGCTACTTTGAATGATACCCTAGCCCGTGCTCTAAGGTCTTCCGGCTACCCGTGCGTTCTCGAACCTGCAGGCTTGTATACAGACGACTCCCGTCGACCTGACGAAAGGACCCTAACAGCCTTTGAGAATGGGAGGACACTCGTCTGGGACGTTACCGTGACTCACTCTTCAGCATCTTTAATGGTCAGCCACGGCGCTCTCCACGCCTCTGCTGGAATCATAGAGTCCAGTGTTTTACATTTTCCAATTTCATTCAATCCCGACAACAAATATAGCAATATATATTTAAAAATACAATTGCCTTGTGTAAACGTTAGAATTATTATATAAATATTAAAAGTGGTTAAAGCTAACCTCCTGTGCGTCAGAGGTGCATGAAACTCCCCATTTTTTGATATTATATATATATATAGTTTTCGGGAATCCATCGTCTCTTTTTTGGGAGATAAGTTAAAAACATTGTTGTTACGAAGATGTTAAAATCGTGGAGAGAGGTGGAGCATACCGAGATATAGATGTTGGATCTCGGTACGCGCTGTTGATGTTGCTCTCAATATATATATATATATATATATATATATAGAGAGAGAGAGAAAAAATATTGTGATGATTTATTAATCATTTACAATACGTTTGCACACTCGGCAGTGCTCGCCTTAATAAAAATTGTGGTAAAAAGGTGTCACGTGAGGACAAGAATCAGCTGTCCGTGTCCTTGCTTGATGGCAGCCCCCGCTCTTATGGACTCGATGCGAGCGGTATATCAAGGTTCCTTGCAACGTTAAGACGGTAAGATCCATAAGATTCCTCTTCGTGACGCCGATCCCCATATATATATATATATATATATATATATAATGTGTGTGTTAATATGAAGTGCATAGAACATATAACAGACATCTTCGTGACGCCGATCCCCATATATATATATATATATATATATATTTGTTAATATGAAGTGCATAGAACATATAACAGACATCGTTTTAAAAGCTATACAGGGAGCAAATTGGATCATACGTTCGTTCATACTAAGGGATCCACATATAAACTTACAGCAATTTGAGGTGTACGTACTGCCAATAATAACATACGCAGCTCCAGTCTGGAACCCATGTCTGAAGAAAGAGCAGCAACTCTTAGACAAGATATGCAGCAAATACCGAAGAAAGATGGCATACAAGTGCGGTATCCTAGTGATGACGTCCAAATCCCCAACATATTTGTTGCGGTAGATTGACCGTCATGCTCTCGTAAATATTGCGAAAGGTCATACCGAACTGATGTTAAAGATGTTCAACATCATCCATACGACGACGCGTCGTGAGAAGAATATTCTTCCAAGTTTGTTGCGACAAAACGAGCTCTAAACCATATATTCCCATGGAAAGAAATCCGCCAACTCCACAGAAACTTGATGTTAACAGATTAAACATTTTCTTGAATAAAGCGAATATATATTATATATATATATATATATATATATATATATATATATATATATAATTTGACCCACGCCTCTACTTGAATCATCAGAGTCCAGTGTTTTACATTTTTATGGCCATCTATATATGACAAAGGTTAGCGCCAAAAAAATTCTGTAACCGTACTTTAACCATTGTCAAATTGCCAAATGCGACTGACGAGTAGGCATGTGTATGTACACATGCATCTTGCAGAGACAATCACAGGACACGCACTCATTCACCTAAACATATTTGTGGGTAGCCGTTTCTACCTTATAAACTCTTGGGTAGTTTGTTAGGTAGTAGGTGTTGGGTTTGTGGGGGGCGCCTTTTACACATATCTCTGCTTATGTCAAATCAAGTCTCACCCTAGTAGTCGTGTAAGATTATTTACACACAATACAACACACCACATTTGTCAATAAATGAGTAAAAACCAAAATGTGAATAAAAGTTGTGCTTGTCCCGGGTAACATCTACATGTAAAACTTCAAACCAAACTCCTCGTTGTTTATCTATAACTTAGGTCCCGGTAACACGTCGTCATTTGGTTAAAACACAACAACTAGTACTTAGTCTGTTTGGTTTAAACCTATATGAACACATTATATAGCCTGTGTCTCGATACATTTTCAGAACGTTAACGAGGGTGTTCTTGTATTGTTTAACAGAAGATTACGGGTGCATCTTTGGTGACAAATGGGGCACATACAGATTGCGTCTGGCTTATGATAGTAATAACAAGCCTAGCAGTGAAGTGTCGGGTAGGCCTACAAGTCGCCGTCCGTTGCCCTGATGATTTCTGCTACAGTTATATACGACCAAGTCGCCCAACTACCAAGACCAACGCCGATTCATTACGCACCCGGGAAAGTCTCCAATCAGCATCGACAATAGAAGAGCACTAAGTTGCCATTCTGTGCGATGCCGCAAGTTTAAGGAAGATTCTCATTTATCACGATTGACTGCTGCTTCTCTTAATTTTCGTGCAGAGTTTTGCAAGCTCGTAGATCTATCTAGCTGGAAACCGTGTTGCTGCTCAGGAAGCGGCCATCTTACGAAATTCTATGACTGGAACAAGGCAACGAACGATAAGGCTCGATAAAAGTTTATATAAACATATATTCTTACCGATGACCGGCACGGGATAGCCAATTTCTGATGTTCATTATATGGCATATTTTCGCCACATGTTTCTGTGGGAAGCTTTCGGATAGCCTTATGAACCCCAAGCTCGGTAAACTCTGCATCCGACTTGCAGTGACCCTGCAACCTCAAAGGCTCGGCCGGTATTCGTCAAAGCCTCGAAGTTGGCTATCTATACTATATTGTTCACACATGTCGTCTCACATTTTTACAGCCATACACATGTATGCTTATCAACTCGGAAAAGTCACATCCGTTTTAGAACGTGCATCAGCTACTTCTTGCCATACCTGGGCCAGTTGCAGCGGGTCCTCCAGCAGCCGCATTAACGAGGAGTCGTGTAGCTGAACTTGCACTGGAAAAACTTTCGGCACTTGAACCGGAACCTGACCCTGGTGTACCTGAAAATCGTACGTACAAAACGCATAGAGGATACTCATTGATATTTGATAATCCGACAACCCGATCGTATCTCATATTTGTGAGAATGTTTGTTCTCATTTAATATGCATTATTTTAGGCATTATCTTTTAAGCACTTTTTGCTCATTAACCGTTGATGAAACTATATTACCCCTATACCACATCCAGCATATCGGAATGAATATAAATTCCGATACAGTGGGTGTAGTACACATACATCAACATTAATATATGAAAGAAGCTGCGATCAAACCCGCGTTTTCTAACATGAGAGTTATCAGTCATTTTTCCCATTCTATCCCGTCACCAACACAAGTATTGAAAATGTAGCGCGCCAAAAAATCGCGTAAACCCTCAATTCAAATGATTCAGTCATCGCCAAATCATTAAGGCAGGATCAATTTGTTCAGGTCGGTGGCCTCGCAAAGTTTCCTACGCATTAGGACGACACACTGTTTGTGTGGAGAGACGCTAAGAGATTTTATTGACATCAGAGGGCAATGCCGTTGACGGCCTATTGCCATAGTTTGTGAGAATTAGACTTCACGGATGTGTTTACTTCAAAGAGTATTATGTTCTTCACCTTAGATGGACCATATCCACGTATATACACACAAAAATTAAGTAAAACAATAGCAATGCGCAGCCAGCAGAAAAATCGGTTTACGAAAGCGGGTCTTCCATCTACAAGTGTATCGCCAAGATCTACCCGTCAGCATGTACCTAATACAACATATTTAATGCATATTACTGAGAACATGCGTGTAACGTTTGAAATACTCAGTACAGCCCACGTCAAATGAATTTACATACATACATGGCCGCCCGATTTTGTACAGAACCAATAACAAAAATACATCATCTATTGTCATCGGGACGGGGTTTGGGAGATGGCTGGCGACTGTGGCACTTGCAGCAGCAGGTTTAATTCCGCCGCTAAACGTGCCCTTTCAAAACGATGACTAAGATTTGCAGAAGTAGGTTAACCTAGGAACAAATAAATGTGCACACATAAACATCAATAAAAAATGTATGCATAGATACCTGGGGGCAGAGGGGGTAAATCGGTGAGATTCGCCTCATCGTCATCGTCGTCATCTCTGGCACAGGCAGCCAGAGACCTCACCACGGCGCTTTCGCCCTGCTCAACAAGCTCCAGCTCCGTTGAGTCACCAGCACCGTTTCGAACCCCTATAGCTGTGTGCACAAACAGCAAACGATTTCAATCCATTACTGCGTTCACCGTTCACACTTACCATCCATTTAAGCTTTGCTAATATAGATTACTTCAATGCAACAAATATGACGTATGACAATTCAGAGGTCACCACAAGATCGGGGGATAGGAAAAATACAAAACACAATTTTGCCGCCTTTCTATTAGTTGTCGTAAAAGTGATTTTCGCCCCTTTATGCAAAAGTGATGTTTTTTACCTTCTCTGTCCAGTGTGCGTTAGTCCAACGCATTAACTCTAATCAGCATTTGTATATACGCATAATTACCCAAATCAGGAAAGATTCTTCGTCGATGAAAGAGCACATCCAGATCCCGCGTATCCTCTCTCGATCCATGCATATCACTACAGCACAAACAGCATACCAACAAAAACATAAGCGTATTATCTAATAAATTACATCTGTTGACGAGGGGTATATCTATCACAACAGTGTTACCATTACACGGTGTGCGTTAGCAATTTTATTGTACCGATTACTAAATTCAATCCCAAAGCTGAAGACATCGCCGGCAATAAGAAAAGAAAAGACCAGGCAAAATCACAACTAAAAATTACCTAGGACGTGTTAAAGTATCACATAAAAAGCAATACTATACGCACCTAAGTAAAAATCCTCGTTGCAAAAATAATTACGCACTCAATTGCAAGTGGGCAAGAGCAAGCGCAGGAGCAATATTAATAAAAACAATGAGAGAAATAACAACAACAACACCAGCACGAACACTAGACTAACAAGCAAATATAAATGATACAGAATGATAAAAATGGAATCACCTTAGTCGACCAGGGAAAACGCCTGACGACAGGAATATTTATAAAATTGGAGAGTCCTTCGGGTGGTTTGATTCCGAACATCTTGCTCAAACAGCTACTCTAGCTTACAAAACTCGAATATACATTTCAAACATCCGAAAACGAAATATCGATTGAAAGCAGATCTGGCTTGGTCGTAGCGAAAATTAATATCACTCGCATTTCCATCATCTTAACAACATTCCAATAAGTAAGATCTTTTACCAATAGTAAAGTCAATATTTTACTGGTGGTTATTTCTTCATTCATATGTCCACTAAAATTAAACTCAGTAGACACAATTGCCACTGAATCTTATTAATTTTATAGTTAACTGGCATGATAAGTACTACGATATACGAAACAAAGATATACTGTAAGGAGATTCAGTTGATTACAAAAAGTTCTCCAAAACAATCACTATATAATTTAGGGTAAACGCGCTCACAGAGAATATCCTCGTTCTGGAAAGTATTCTGGATCGAAGTTCAGCGGGGAAACGCGGTGTCAGTCAGTGGGTCCCACCGAACAACTAATATTCCGAACACTATTTAAATTAATAAAACAAATTGCATACTTTATATAGAAACAAATAATATACATATACTTAGGAATACAAATCAATTCATGGGAGGAAGTCTGCTCAGCCCTTGAGCATCACTTGCTGACGGAAAAATATGTACAGAAGGTTTGTAGCACGAAACGAACACTGGCTCAGAAGACACAAAAAAGGGTAAGAAACCAAACCGTAGAGGAGAGATCGTCTAGGATAGACGTAGTTAAAAGATCAGATAGTTTTGCTTGCTCCTAGCCACAGATGTCTATTTTCGGGGTCGGCTGATGTTACCGATTATCGAGACTGGTGTCGGTGGCTTGATCCACCGTAATGACGGTCGCCGCTGCGGGTGACGACGAACCGGCTGGCGCTGCTAAACCAGCAGCAGGGCGTCCAGTCAACTCAGAGCGATCCGATCCGCTACTGTCTCCGGACAACACGACCTCTTCACGAGCTCCCTTCGTAGCGTCGTCATCTCCGTCGAGTAAAGATCTGGTCTCCGCCGAAGAACTATCCATCTATAACACGGGCCATTACAGTCGCGAGTGAGAAGGCGCGACGCAACCGTTACACTATTCGAGTTCGATTGTTGCATGGAATTAAACACCTCAATTCCTCGTACAACATTCCAACATTTACCTTAGTTACGCTATATATATATATATATATATATATATATATACACGCGTTACGATCAGATACTTTTGCGAGCAAGCTAAATTACAGCTGCACTTTGATGTAAATTATTATGTCATTGATCGTGTGATAACCTAAGCACTGTACTGGGGTCACGCTAGCTCAGCTAGCACGATATTGTAGCCTATTACTCATATATATATATATATATATATATATATATATATATATATATATATATATATTAGACGTTGATTTACAACATAACTACTAACTAAGAATATACTAGGCCAAAATAAACGAATAAATCATACTTACATCTTCGCTGTATTTAAAATAAAACAGAAGAGACTACGTTCGGTTATTCGCAATGCTATACGCGTGCCACAGCCATGAAGTTACACAAACGCTATAAAACGTTTCTACCAATAACTATGGTGAATAAAATATGATGTGTATAAAACGTTCCTGCTTTAAAATCAAGCTATATGCTAAAGTTGCATTTTTCGCACGTCCCACTATAGCGCCAACCAAGACGAAAATTGCCACGTATTGCTAATCTTCTTCAAGCCTAGTAACACTTAAGCTGACCGCAAGTACTAAATGAAAACGCAACATTTCAGCCAGCCACTACTAGTAATAATACAAGTCGACTAGTGGGCACTATTTAACCAACCGTAGCGGACCAGTGGAGAGCGGGCCAAATAGAAATATCGAAGTCATGGCTCAGGAATCATCTAAGCTAAATCTCGAAAGTGTCAATGCATCTACATAGCGAATGCGTAGACGCGAGGAGACGGCGAAACGAACGACGTCGATGCACAAAACAACGATGACGTCGAGCAACTTACGGTCAACGACGTGGCGCTCACGTGGGCAGTATGTGGTCGAGAGCCCTTAGTCAGGCCGCCGCCGCCGCCGCGGCCAGGTGCCGCCCTGGGCTGCGACCCTTGCTGCGACCTGTCCTTATGACGCCGATGTCTGCCCGTTGACGGCGCGGTCTCGGCTCGCGTTAGTGGCTGACTTCCGACAGCGCCGCCAGACGCTCCCGCTCCCGCTCCGTTCCTTTGACTGGCCAACTCCGCTGCGGGTGTTGTTGCCACGGTTGCAGCAGCAGCAGCAGCTATTGCAGAGCTTCCGCTTACCAGGGTCACCTGGCTCAAACTTTTAGAGGCAGCAGCCTGTTCTTGCTGCTGCTGCTGCTGCTGCTGCAGTTGTTGCTGTTGCTGCTGCTGCTGCTGTTGCTGTTGTTGTTGCTGCTGCTGGCGCAAACTTCCAGCCGAACTTGACTTGTTGCGGTGCGTCTTGCCAATTTTGCCGCCGCCGCCGCCACTACTGCTTCCGCACCCGCCACCAGCCCCTGTAGACGACGACGAGCCTCCGCTGCCGTTGCCTTTTCGAGTGTTACTGCCAGTGCCGCTTCCAGTCGCGTTCGTAGTCGTTGTCTGTGCACGCACCCCGTATGAAGAACATGAGAGAGTGCAGGACACGAACAACGTCCACGATATCAAACGTAGTCAGACTCACTCTTGTGAACAGGATATATCAATATACTTCTAGCCTAGTAGCGTACATGTAATCACCTATGCGTGTCGTCACTGCGTTTACCAGCATACTTTACGAACCAGTCATTACCAGCATACGTTACGAACCAGTCATTACCAGCATACGTTACGAACCAATTAAACGTTCGTTGTTGACCTTGTTGCTGTTGGTGTTGCTGTTGTTATTGTTGTTGTTGTTGTTGTTGTTGTTGAACGAATGACAAGGCTTTAAAATTGTTGCCGAAGCTCTTTTTGTCATGCTTGCTCTCAACTGCCGCTGATGTCATTGTTTGCAAGCTGTTCTCTTAACCATTCTAATGGATGCTGTCCTCACTTGTACTCTGTGTTCGCTCAGGCTAAAATAAATATTTCTGTTTTTGCTGACACATATTAGTTCCACAAACGTAGTCTAAAGCATTTAACGAAAACGCCCGCACATTTTCTGTGTCGTAGCACGTGTAAAAACCCAAAATCTTTGGCAAAAGTTAGAAATGGATTGAACCTAGTCAACACACACTGCTTCAAAAGCTAACACTGACTAGATCAAATGAACGAATGGACAAATCGTGGCAGACAGACTCAAGTTAGCTAGAGCCATTCTGACTGGGCACTGACCTGTTGCAATTGCACTTCTGCGAGTGGGGAATGAGGCGCATTCACTGAAGAGCCGTGGCTATGCAATCGAACATGCTTTCCCGTCTGACCTCTTTGAGACGTAAGAACAGCCTGGCCCCCGCCAAGGGGCCCATTTAATGCCTCGAGCAATGGGATGCTTTCGTAGCCAGCAGGAACATCTTGACCAACCTGCAAGAGTGAATCAGAACAGCTTCTATTAGAGGCGCTAATATTGCGTGTATCATAAAAACAAACCAAACAATTAAAACACACACGCACATAACGAACATAAATAATGAAACATATAAAAACAGGCTGTTCCAGAAGAACCTTCGCTCCCTTCTTCCCAATGAGCTGGACATCAAAGTTATCAACTCATCGGGCCAATCAGCGGAGGATATACTGGAACGAGCCATGGCAGATTTGGATATCGAAAAGACCAGCGCAGTCTTCTTTCATCCCGGTGACTACGAGGTGTTGCAACTAGAAGGCAACAAAATGTTATCAGCTGTCCGTGGCTTTGCTGAGTGGCTAAAGGCAAACCACCCTGATTTAGAATTTACGGTGCTTTCAGTGCCTGTAACAATCCCAGAATACTGTCAGAAAGCCAACTCATTTCTGCAAAGTCTCTTTGAAGGCAACCTCCTAAAGTACATGCCTCTGACACAAATTCAATCGGACCTTGTTCGATTTAGTCAAAGGAAGTACGGCAACCGAAACGGCAGATCAAATAACCCAAGCAACTGCCAGAAGCGTCGCACGCTGTTTTAACACTAAGTTGAAAAAATACGTTTCAAAAGAGGATTTTCCAAACAGAGAACTCGCAAAAAATGAAAAAGTGGGCAGGGCTACCCCGAACATAGTAGAGCCGCCGTCTGAAAATCCGCTTCTTGGCCAACAACCCTAAGGAATCGGCCAACAGCCCTGAGAAATCAACCAGTACGGCCAGTAAATTGTCGCTTTACCGTGGAACAACAACGTCAGACCACCTCCAAAACCCAATCTCCAAGAGTACGTCATGAAAATGATGCAAGACCTCAAATAACTCAAAACAGTGTTCAGCTCACAGCACAACAACTGGCGGACGCCGAAGGCAAGGAATCAAAACAAACGCAACCACAACTAGAAATATGCCAATTTAACTGCGAAGGATTTCGAAGCATGAGAGAATCTGGAGTATGTAACCAACTATCAGGATTCGACGTCGTTGTCCTGACAGAAACATTTTCCGTTCAACGTTTCGATGTCCCCGGGTATTATAGTTTTCATTGTTGCTCTCAACGAGTCGCTCGCGGTCGCCCCACAGGTGGCGTGTTTGTTCTTACTGGTCCACGCCTTGGAAACATGAACCTGCTCTACTCAAAGAATAATGTTGTAGTCCTTTCGTCATCCACACTTTTGTTGATTGCCATGTACAGCAGTGCTAACTTGGGAAGCGGTGACAGTAGAGACCAATTACTGGAGAAGATTAGCATTGCTATGAGCTTCGTTGGCGTTGGACAGACAATAGTGCTAGCTGGGGATCTCAATTGTCGGCTGGAGCAAAACCCCCGAGTGAACGGACTACCGCTCTGTTAGAGTCACTCGATGCATACGGTTTGTGGGTGTGTACCAATAGGGGCACCCCCACTTATTATGCCGATGCCAACCTGCAACTTGGCTTTGGGGAGAACGGGATAGTCAACAATCGACATTTTTGCAACTTCAGCACCACCAGATTGTGTGACATATGAAAGGCCGGCTTTCCGTGTCTTATTGACGGGGATTAAGAAACATATCCTCGTGGTTCTCAAGCTCTATATTAAATCGATTAGTGCTAATAAACGACGCACCGGCGTAGGGAAGCGCCTTGATAACAACAGGGTTATTTCGCTGCTTTCTCGGATTTACCCTGACAGGCTACAACACGGCGCCCTTGATGAGGCAATAGCTGAGGTTACCAGCGTCCTTATAAAGTCAGCTTCTAAATCACTGCCAAACTTGCGGCGCTCTCCACGCTGGTACGACAGTGATTGCTTTGTGCTGAGGCAAATTCTACTAAGAGCCCTCCACCAATCGTCCTATGACCCAGCTGCGGCGGCTATTTACTCAATCATACGACAGCATTATCGAAAGCTTCAAGACTTCAAGAGGCGGTCATTTGCCGACCAACAAAAACGCCTCCCCATACTAAAAGCACAACAAGAACCCTACCTCATTACACAGCCTCACAACTTTACGAGTTGTCCAATCCCATCTGAAAAAACTCTTAGGCAATTTTCAAGGTGCTTTCACCCACGCGGATACGGTATCTCTCGAGATTCTTGTTTAACACGAGCTCGAAGCTCCCGAGATATTTTTCGCTGAGACTCTTGATGAACCGTTTAGTGAAGACGAAGTCAATGTTGCCCCCGCTCGTATACGAAATACCAAGGCATTCGGGCCAGATCTTGTGAGGAATGAACACCTTCGGCAGGGACATCTCCTCGTGCCTATATGGCAGTCCCTTTTTAACAGATGTCTCTCTGAGGGCACTCTGCCAGCCAAGTGGTACAAATGCCTTCTTAAAGTAATTCCAGAAGGAAAAGGAGATCCTTCGAATCTTGCCGCGTGGCGCCCAATATAAGAAAGAAGTTGTGTCTACAAACTACTCTCAAGCATACTGACAAGACGTCTCACGGATTTTCTGACAGCACTGGAGTTTCTTCTAGATGAGCAGCATGGCTTCAGGACCAGGCGTTCTACTATCTCAGCCTGCAAAGTACTTCTTGAGCAGATCACAATCTCATTAAACCGTAAACAACTCCCTTACTTCGCGGTTTTTATTGATTTAAAAACTGCCTTCGACATCGCATCCCATGACATTGTCTTAAAGAAGTTGGGACAGGCTGGAGTTAGACCACGAATGCTCACTCTACTCTGCGCACTTCTGAGGGCTAACTAAATTATCCTCGATGATGGTGTGTGCGAGCATAACACATTTGATCAGACGACTGGGTATCCGCATGGCGACAATCTCAGCCCATTGCTATTCATAACGTTACTCAGTGATCTGCCACGCATCATGAAAGAGCGGCACTCAACGGTCATGACCCTTCTCTACGCAGGTGATCTAGTAATATTCAGCAGAATCCGTACGGACCTGCAGGCTGCTCTCTGCACACTTGATGAATATTTCTCGCAGAATGACCTCATAGTAAAACGTATCAAAAACCAAGGCTGTTAAGTTTCGGCGTGGCGGGCATCGAGCCCGCGCAGATAAACTGCGATTTCACAAGTGCAGTTTGTAGAGATAGAGAATACCAATTTGTTAGAAATAACAGCTGCCATAAGAGAAACAAACATATCATTAGACGATCAACAAATTCCCGGTCGGTAGGACGAAATCTTCCGGAGCTGACACAACGACAAAAAAGAAAGGTGGGACAATGAGGGGGTAATAACAACGCACTCAATAGCCGCGCACGGAGCTATGGTGCACTCACCTGATGCAGCTGATGCTCATTGTTGAGGTGCGCTGACGGATGCGAGCTCAGCAACATCTTTCGTACGGCGCGGATCTGCAATAGAGCGCGGAACGGTGCCCGACATATAGGGCAGTTGTTGGCCTGGTAGCGAAGGGAATCGGCGCACGCCGTGCACAGGCAGAGATGTCTGCACGGCAGAATAAGCGTGTCTCGTGGCTCCGACATGCAGATGACGCACTCGCCGCCGGCCTCCTCTTCCGAATCGGACTCGCCGCCGCACAAATGGCCGCCGTCAACCGAGCCACCGTCGTCGTTCTGTGAGAGAGTGCACAAGCGAACTCACACTGTTAAGCACTGACATCGTGTTGGCCTGGATATTGACATAGAGCCCCCAGAGTCTCACAGAGACACACTGACGCCTAAAAACATTGAAGAAAGTGCTGAGCACTCCAAACGAGCAACGGGACGCATTGCTTACATCAAGCGCCTGTTTTTAACAGTCTAGCTTCGCATTCCACACTAACGATGCGCTGAAGAATTGATGTTACTGCCACAAGTTTAATTTGAACCAATTCAACTTCAGACCGTGCTTCGTCCCGACAGCCCAGCCAACAGATTGTGGTTGCTTCGCCACGCCTGTTCTCGACTTCTCTCCCGATGTTCTTGATGGTGAACTACTGCTAATGGTGTCTATGATTCTCGGCACTCATCGACGCAGAGCACCAAGTTCGCCGACACCTTTTCCGACTACCCCTCGAAGTAGTCTAGCGTTCACTGTTCAAAGCGCTACGGAAGCACATGCTCTATTACGGCGAGAAACGCTGCTTTCAATTAAGAATAAATGAAAACTCACTCCGTACGTCAAACAATACTAGTCCCTACTGAACAGCATGAGTAAAAAATCATCCGACCCAATCGCACTATCATCAATGCATATATATATATATATATATATATATATATATATATATACGGTAAACTTGCACCCATGCAACGTGTAATAATTATCTTAGGGCACTTTAGCCCAGCCTAGCAATATAACCTTTACAGCAGTTTACAACATGTACAAATCCATCTCTAAAAATACTACTTTTTCAGAGAATCATTAGTACTCGAACTAAGTTACTCCACAGTTCCTGTCTCAAAGTTCAGCGTACATTCATATTAGAGTTGTGCGAGCGCCCACTGTGGCTGATATTGTGGCTGCTGATGTTGTTGCTGCTGCAGATGTTGTTTTTGTTCTCGATGCCGTATATCTCTTGCAGCAGATAGACGAGCCCATCAACAAACAATTTCTGCTTAAGCGGCTTCAGCGTGTAGCTCGAGCCGACCGACTGCGATAAAACACCGCCGACGCCTGGCTCCACGCCGGAGCCCAGCGACGCTGAGCTGGTCCGTTCCACCACTGCAATTGTAGAGTCCGGAAAAAATATCCGCTTTGTTCTAAATCAGTGTGCGGTAGGCCTATGATCGTCTGTCCGGCTAGTCATCATCATCGTTGATATTTCTGAATCACGCAGTTCGTTCCTATAGCAGTCCACCGCTTGCCGGTCAGTAATCAACAAATGAGCCACCTTGGTATAATTTTTAACAGAAGAAGAAATCTTACAGACGCGAGCCCCCGTAGAGCATTGCCGTAGGTGCTTTTAGTTTACCTGCAAGAAGGACGTGACTTTGTCGCGGCTCCTCGCCTTCCTCAGCTACACAGTGGATCACGACTGGAAATACTTCGCCAGCGGCACCAGCCGCGTCACAGCCTCCACCGCCGATGCCCCCGACACCTCCGAGCGCCGCTCCGCCGTTGGGACTGCCGCCTAGTCCACCGCCTGGTCCGCCCATAACCCGCTCACAACCTGAATGAGAGCCGATCATAGCAAACGAGACAACGACAATAATGGGGGCACCACCACCACCAACAACAACAAGTTAAATACGGCATTATCGTAAAGTCATCCCACCGAGCTGAATCCCTCCTAAAAATCCTGTACGCATTGGTGAAGGCATAAAACAAGTAAACCGGCCCTATCTGTAGGTAAATTATTTGCTATTTAGTTCCTCGATGTGTAGATGTTTATAAAAATAGAAATTATATTAGGTCACACACGATGCACGTTGTTCTTCGTGTCTACGCCTAGTCTCTAAGTATGGAATTAAATATTTTCCAACCAACCACGGTCGGAGTCTCCAAGGTTCGAATTTTGCCGATATAGAACTTTTCAAGCCATTTGTTGCAGGGTCAAATTGGTCTTACCTTGTTGTTGGCTAGCCTTTTTGTGGAGCTTTTTCGGGATTTATTATGTTGGTTTTTTTTCTAGCAAGAAATCCTTATGAGAGGCAGCACACCAGAGAGCACAGAAGAATCGTTTTTTCAATCACTGGTTTTGGAGTATGAGGTCCTGCTAACGAAGTCTAGTGACTCTAGATTACCGTACGAATGAATAGAGCATACTCTTACCACCCTGGTAGTCGGCAAGAAGCATTGAGTAGTTGTTGTTGAAGGCAAGTTCGGCATCTGAATACTTCGATGGATCGAACACATGACTGCTCTGCTGGAAAAGCTGGTTACATCCGCGCTTATAGTGGTAGGTCTCAGACGACATTGTTGGGAAGCGTGGTGAATAGCTGCAAACACAGAAAATAACTCACTTAAGGCACAGCTAGATATACTTCACATACCTGCGCTCAGGAGGTAACCCCGGCTCTGACACATCCAGAACACTTTTCAACAAAACCTACTCTGTTTTACACTACCTCGTCAATAGCCAAACTTAAAACAGTAATAATACGTTTAAATCACGAGTATGGCGCAGCAGTAGTCATGCAGAAGTCAGAGCGTCCGGTGGTCGGAATAGTGGCTGCAGCAGTTCAATCATCTCAATTCAATGAATTACATCAATTTAGCCAAATGGATCAAAACATCATCATCATCATCAGTTGTTTTATTGACATGCTCTTTCACAGGCAATCTGCCAGAGTTTAGGTCAAAGTCATATTTCATTAAAAATACCTATCGTTGTAGCACCTGCATATGTGAGGTGTGACCACAATATTAGACACATACGCACAAACCTGTATTACCCTTTTTTCCCCAACAAGACTTAATTAGGTGCCACAGTTTTATATTAGACACCAATGCGTTCATATATATATATATATATATATATATATATGCCCAATATCGATAAAAATGCAATACCTACTAACTTTTCGGCGACAGCACGGTATTTGCACTAGCGAAACTTACACAATGCCGTTCGGAGTGACCTCCTCAGTGCAGAAGTAGTGGACAGTGATCGCACACCGGCATTCGGTGTCAAACACAAACTCTATGTTGTACCTCGTTGAGGTTGGCACCGGCGTCGTGGCGGTCGTTCCACCGGTTCCACCGGTTCCTCCAGGACTAACCCCGCTGCTACAGTTATCATCAGAACTACAGCCGGACTTCTTTCCGCCGTCGCCACTTGCACCGTTCGCTTTCACTCTGCAATGCAGGGTGTACCATCGGGCATAACATATTAGTTACATAAGCCACCAGGACGACGCTAGGTTCCTGCATACAAGGCACAACTATCATAGGCAAAATTGAGGCCCGAACTTATTGAACAGGCCCCCTATTTTGGCCCCGAACCTGGTCCCTGAGTGATAACTGCGCCTGTCAATCGAATAAAATTAGCAACCGTTTTAACGCAAGACTACAGTACATAGCCTACTTAAGCAAGGTAAACAGGCTTATGGTGCCCTTCAGAACACAGACGTGCAGTGTTAAGAAATCCGTTCATATCCAGCTAAGATACGCCGACATTTCTCCATATGATTTCGCACATGTTTATTTAAGCGTAGTTTCACGTTTTCTTACTATAAAAAATAGAAGACGAAAACCAGCTTTAAAGGGAGCCACAGAAATTCGCTGTGGAGCCTACTACTCTAATTGTATGTCAACAATGGTGTATGGTCCCGTGAATGAAAATATTTTCATTCATTCCTACGTGTCACTCAACCGAAACGGTCATACCAAGCTTACCGGACAAACCGAAGCGACTCTTTTCGAATATTGATGAGACAACGAAGCGGCCGCGTGGGTCGTTGGGCTGGGGAGCCGGATACGGAAAAGGCAGAGGGCGCGATGCCAAGAAGTTGAGGTCGGAGTTCTCACCGAAGAGGTATGCTCAGGCTGAGAGGCTCGAAAACGCGCTCCCCCGCCCATTATGAATGCGACGCAAAGTAGTTCCCCCTACACAATACAATACGACGTTAATAACATATATATATAATATATATATATATATATATATATATATATATATATATATATAATATCCCCACGTACATGATAAAAAGACAATAGAACTAAAAAAACAATAAATTCTACGTAGGTAAGGTTTTTTGCTGGTACTTACATTTCATGCTTATTTCAAACATTCATACTTATTATGATGGATTTCCTATTCTTGTGCCTGTAGAAAGTGTACACCGTTGGAAGCTATGGTGTCCTTGCAGGGCATATCTCGGAATTAGCATTTATGTTTATAACCTACAGCAGGCGATAACAATATAATAATTAGCTCATAGTTTTTAGTAATTAGCAGCAATAGCACAGCATCAGCTCTGATGGTACAGCGTTTCTGTTTTTCTTATGCCGGCATTTCCCCGAAAAGTCCATATGAAATCGGCGAAATCAATGAAATCAGCTACTAGCCGGAAATTGAAAAACTTTTCGATTTCGGATTCTCTGTCAACGCTGCGTCTGTGCTTCTTAGAGTTGCCACTGGTACATTTGCACTTCGCGAATAAACTTAGACACACAAATTCCGAAAATTGCGTTAAAATGTTAGATAGAGCAAAAAAGCCCATACAAAAAATTGTCGGAAGCAATTCGCCGTCAGGGACAACATTTTTTTGAAGCATAAGGGAATTACTGTTGGCAAATGCCAGTACTCTCGCTGCTGGTTCGCCGTTACATGTACCCACCTTTTCCAAGGAACGTTTGAAATAAAATAAAAAGAACCTACACGTATAGTACTTATTACTTCTTGCAGTACTAATGCCATTAGAAGCACCGTTGACTTTCGTCACTCACTTCTACGTAATAGTACATCGTAATCCTCGTCATACATATAATTTAGCGACAAAGACAAAACCAAGCACGACCTTGTTTCTTTAACCTAAACCAACGGAACGCGATCATATGCATATAGCATGGCTGGTTTAGGTGAACAAAGAGTTCGAGAATCTAAAGAAGATTTATGAACTACCAGACTAGAATGTATAGGTGCCTGGTATTTCATAAATATTAATTGCCCTCTCGTAGAGCGTCCAGATAATTTCGATGCGAGATAATCACACATTACTAATTAATTAATTAATCGAAATACAAAAAAAGCCACCCGGAACAATGTCACGTTTTGCAGTTAACGGCCGGTTATTGCATAGCCATGTGTTCGCCAATTTTAGTAAGAAGAACTTTAAGAGAGAATCGGCACAATCTCATTTCCTCCTAAATTGTGTCGCTCAATCTATGCAAGGTCGAACATACAAACGAGGGCAGATCCTACCGCGGCTACAGACGAACGTTACGCTGCGCAAATATATATATATATATATATATATGCATGCACAGAACCATCTATATATACATACGCCAGTCACAAACAGCTCGCTTTCCCCGCTGTATATAAAAAGCAGATCCATCAGATTGACTCAGGAAAAATATATGTATATTTATCTTCTTAATATTGCTGGCTTAAATAATACTAGCGACAATTGAATTCTCTAATAAACTGACAAAACGATCGAATAAATAAATGCCAACTAGAACCTATACAGCCATAGTAAGCTATGAAATTGAGCGAAGTGATTAAGTTGACACAGAGAAGATATATATATATATGTATAATTATATAAAGTATACATATATATATATATATAGTATACAATAAAAAAAGACAAATCATAAGCAAACATACAAAAGCAATTTACCTATGCCTACATAGTTTGACGTGTGCATGCATGCATGCGTGTGTGGCTGCACGTGTAGGCGCTATTCATTTAGACTTGCCAGTTTTCGGAGGAAACCTGTAAACGGAGCTGTTGTTCATGTCTTCGCCGTCCGCGAGTCCATTCTGACGGCTGAGGTAGGCGCCCATCGTTGCCGAGCAGTTCCGGGTTCGAATCCTTTTCTAATAATGTTATTCGAATTCGATCAATCAATCAAATACGAAGATCCACAGCCAGGAAAACTCATCCAAGACGATGGCGGGGTCCAGCAAAAATATGATGATGATGATGAACAAAAAGAAAAGCTTGTTTGCCTCGGACTACGGCGCCCTCGATCATCATGGCTGAAAACAACGACAGCAAAAACAGCATCAGCATCAGCAGCAACAACAACCACGAAAGCAACACAGCGCCACATTATAATTATTCGTTTTTATACTCCCATTCATCTCATGTCGGATATCATCGGTAAACCACTGTTGTGGCATTCATTCGGCTATTCGGAGGCCAGAGGCTGGTGGCAAACTTCTTCTTCTTCTTCTTTAAAAGGTTGCTCTACCCAAACAGAAATCAATCCCCTACAAGAGCATAACACTACGGACGTAGGTGTAGAAAAAAGAAACAGATGGCAAAAAAAAAGTGAGAGACACAACGTGACGGCAACGACTGTCCAGCGGCGAAACCGTACATGACACCAGGCGCTGTTCGAACGCAATAGGGGTCGCGAGATCGATTCGATTCGGCGGCCTCAACTGGAATCCAATCAACCGATCTCACGCGGTCATCGAGAGGTTTGACGTTTTGAAAGCTTGTCGAAGGTAACGCATAGCTTTGCTTTTGCGTTTTAGCATACGTATTTGTACAACTCGCCTAATTGTAGACTAACTGAACTGCGTGAAAATGTACACAATTTAGGAACAATGCAACACGATGATGCACAGCAAACGCTACACAGAACTACTCGAGGATACAGTATATGATGATTGCTTAGATCTGCGAAAAATGCAAATATTCTTTGATGATTATTGGTTGTTATGAGTATGATATGATGTCTCTTATATTTCGTGACTCAATACATAATCATTAAATCGGATTGATGATGATTAAATCGGATTTGGATCTCACCTATCATAACATTGAATACTTTGTTCATAAAGATCATAAGACATGACAATAGATCGATATTGATTGTCGACAGTAAAAAAATTACACCTTACGCACTGCCGCTAAATATAGCATAATTAAAATTGTGGTATACCTATTAGTAGTGCACAATTAATTAGCAGCCGTCACAAAGAGTGCGAGCCAAATCTGCTGGCTCCCAGGTCACGGCTTCGGAATCGCCCAACGAATAACTTACACACAAATTTGTGCTTTTGGTACTACAAATTAGCAAATAAACATTTTTAAGAAGATTGTTGTTAATTTCTAGATCATTTTCTGTCCCTTGGTGAGGCTTGGAATCGCCGTAGGGCAAACCTTCATTGCACAGAGGGCCGAAAATATGATTCTTTGGGATCTCTCGTTATCTAGTAGTTGCCAAACACATCAGTGAAAAACATGAATACATAATTAAAACTGAATCGTCGACAACGCTACAATCAGACTACCGAATGACCTCGCAACAACAATTCTTCACGATAACAGCAACAAAAAGCACAACGCAAATATCCGGCCACCACCATTTAGACGTGGACACTAGAAATAGAACACACATGACATCAGCCTAACACACGAAACCAGTGTAATTATTGTTGCTAAAATTGTGCTCGTTGTTGTTGTTGTTGTTGTTGTTGTTGCTGCCGCCGTTTTTCTTTTTTTTATTGCTGTTATGGTTAGCACCACTGTCTTAAATATTATTTTCCACAGTAAACGACGAGAAACTACGAATTCCCAAACGGCCGCACCAAACGATCACCTCTCGCCTCTTGACGACAGGCAATAAATAATAGGTCCGGTGAAACGCACGCATAACACGTATCATGCGTTAGTTATGCATGCGTTTTAGCTGTTTGAACGAACGCTGTCAAACGCTGAACTTCTGCTCATCTAACGAATCGCTCACTTGCTTGGCTAGTTGCTTGCACTTAACGAGAGGGCTCTTTGCGTACGGCTTAGATCGGCTCGCCGAGGTCATCGAGCATTGCTTGAAACTGCTTCCAGCCTCGAACAGGAGGATACCCATGATGATGGTGACAATCATTGGCACATCAAAGGCGTCAACAGCATAGCAACAGCACTATAGCAATAACAGTCATAGCAATAACGGTCACAGCAACAACAATCTAAATAGCAACAGCAACAACAATCACAGCAGCAGTAACAACAATCACAGCAACAGTAACAACAATCACAGCAACAACAACAACAATCTAAACAGCAACAACAATCTAAACAGCAACAACAATCTAAACAGCAACAGCAATCACAGCAACAACAATCTAAACAGCAACGGCAATCACAGCAACCACAATCACAGCTCTAGCTAAAGCAATCTCAGCAGCAATAACAAGTATCACATACACAGTAGTAGTGACAGCAACAAACACTTACTGTGTGGCCACCCAGTGGCCGCCGAAATCTTCTTCTTCTTATTATTTTATTATTATTATCCGAAGTGGCACCAATGAATACACAAGTAACTGTGCAGCCTCAGCAGCAGTGCAGTAGCATCACCACTAGCTCTATCAATCATATGGTTTCCTTTGACGGCCAGCGGAGCTGGTAGATGCCAACCCTGCGGCGGCAAGAGAGAGAGAGAGAGATGGACCGCCGGTAGACGGCGACGCCGCGAAAACGACGCGCCAAAGCACCGCCGCTTTAGTACATGTGCTCGCGCACCGCCGATCTCGCTACACAGACGCCTACCAACATATGTATAGCGACTTACTTATTCTTGTTCATACACCTTACAAGCTACGAACAAATGAACAAATAATTAACGGTTATATATATATATATATATATATATAATATATATAAATGTATATATATATATAGGCTAGATCTGTGCTCGTATTAACAAGGCCTATATATATAGTAGTTCCTTGTTAAAACGATTTTGCGTTGCTTCATTCGAATGTAACAACAGCTTTGTGTGTGGTGTAGAGTCGCCTTCAGAAACACCTTTGTCTATCTTAGCTCACATCTTGCTCGACCTGCTGCCTAAGAGAACTGGCTGGCACATAGAAAATTAGAAATTGAAAATCCATACAAAAATGGCTGGCACAATTTCTGCGGTGCCTGCGGTTCAGGTGTCCTCAGAGCGTGACGCAACAACTGACGTTTTTCCTCGTATAGGCTCACTCTTCGAGAGTAGAGCATCAACAAATCCGCTCTACGTCGACTCACATAGTTTTAATTGCTAGAGTACTTTACGGATGTACACTCCAACCTAAGCAGCCAGCGGTCCGTCACACCAAAGGCCGTGGTTAGATCTGAGTTCATAAATGGCTTATTTGCTTGGACGATGGCCAAATGGGCGCATCCGAGTCCCAATTCTATTCACCTATCCGGTACTGAATAACGTTCTTCTTGCAGGACTGCGTACGGTAAACAGTACATATATGACCATGATGCATTGTAGGTCACGCCCATTTATACAATAACAGTGATAATGATATTAATATGATGATGATGAGAACTCAGCATTCATACCTGATAATAAAATAATAATAATAATAATAATAATAATAATAATAAAATAATAATAATAATAATAAATGTTATGAAATGTGCAACGTCGCAGGACTCAAATGTATGTTCCACTAATTGATAAAAATTGATGTAATAACTTAAGTGACGATACAAGCAACACCGAGATGCACCGAGGCGACTTTGAGAAGCTGTCATGTTGCAAGGAAGCGCTCGATTTAGGTGCATGACGAAGCAGAAAGAACTATGGATACACATTCAACTCCAATGTATGGACATATTAAATAAATAAAAAAAAAATATAATAATAATAATAATAAGAATAATAATAATAATAATCATAATCATAATAAAACAAATATGAATAATTAAGGCGATTTTATGTTAAGTTGTCATCAAATATGTAGTGGCAGTGGCTTGGGCGGCTAACGTACCAGCCGTTCGTTAACATAACAAGAAATCGAACGACGTTTTGGCCGACCGGAATCGACAACAGTCGAACAGCAGTCGGGGCTTGAATTTGATATTTGGGTTCATTTACTGCTAGAGTTCGTTCGTTTTTGTTGGTTCTGTTGGATTTGGTCGCGCTTTGCTTTCGGCTAATGATTCCGCTGTTCCTTCCAGGTAGGTCACTACTCTCAACTGCAGTCAATGTGTCAGAGCCTTATGCTACGCTTGCATAACTCAGCTGGAGCACACTAGTCTGATAGATGGTCGGTTATATAAACCACCACTTTTCGTCAAGATTTGTTTCTATTATTATTGTGATTATTATAATTCCTCCACTGCAGGCCGGCTTGGCAGCTTTCTGGCAGACGTATGAGATAGAGGCTCTTTCTCAAAGGTTACAAATCTGTGATGCAACGAGATTGGCTCGAAAATGTAGAGTTAACCGCGACAAAGTTTTATTGTTGGATACTGGAGAATTTTCATTGTTGGATAAGAATGTTTTACACACGAAAAATCCCACAGAAACCCAACAATTATAATCCACAACCTTTTCAGTTTTGCAGGTGGTTATACCACCGTTGTAGAGACGTAAGTGGTTAAATGAGTCCCTCCCACACTGACTAAGGCAAGTTTTGCTTTCGAAATTGGAAGGTGCGGACGTGTTTTCTGTGGATCTGTGCAAAATATCGTAGGATTTTAGTACTAGCCTGAATTCATGAACTTTGTCTGAGCAGGTAGGTGCCCTGACTAGCAGTGAATCGTTGAACTTTGAAATTGTGAACATTACCTTTGAGGTGCAATCATGTTGTCAAATCCGGCCGTACGAAACTAGAACCGTATTCAACGAACTTAAATGAAGTGTGAAACAGTGCCATAAGCGTATGGCAGCAGAGCCTCTAGTGCAGCACACAGATTTATAGCAGATATATAGTTGCAGAATATCTAGTGTAGCATATCTAGTAAAGTCTTCGGGCTGACCCTCAGCCAAGCTTTAACGTCCATGGAACTGTTTTTTACATTGCTTTATAGACGGACCCCCATAAATTCAAATGTGCAACGGTGGGGCTCTAACCAATGACAATGTCGGCAGGGAGTCTGGAAATCGGGGAGACAGGGGGAAGGTGGAAAACTAAAAAAGATGCCGAGGAACACAGGCGTCCTCAAAGGGGACCAGAGAAAGCACCAGAGGGAGACAGCAGGGAGTAGAGAAACAAAAGAAGGGGAAAATGGGGAAGCGCACAAGGAGAAGAGCACGACGGTTGTTCGTGACCTCGAAGGCGACTGGGCAGTCGTAGGTGAGGCCCTAAATTGTTAAAGATCATCCAGAAGAACCTAAACCTCTGTAGGACTGCTTATTATATGCTCGAGGTAGCGGCACGTGAGCAAGGCGCTGGTCTTTGTCTGCTGTTCGAGCCAAATGTAGCAATCACCAGGAGGAAAAGCGACTGGATATCCGATGCAGAGGCGTAGTTCTCTATGATAGGGGTACGGCGCGTCTCGCAGGAGACGCAGACTATGAGTGATCACAGTCACATCTGCTTTGAGATTAAAATTCCCAACTCACCGCACGACATACACGAGCAAGTGCTGGCATATGCGAACTTCGGTTGCTGAATCATCGGCCTTCTACGCGGAGCCCGCCTGGGCAGACATGGCACTACATGCGGCAAACAATAGGGGAGCACTAAGGTCGGTTCAACGAACACTAGCAATCAGGGTTAGCCGGGCGTACCGTACGGTCTCGACCTCGAAGCCCTCTTAGCCGTGGCTAAGATGCTGCCATGGGACCTACTGGCAGGTGAAAAAGCAAGATATAAAAAACGAAGGGTCTCGCCAGAGCCAGTAGTGCTACAATCGCGGTCTGGCAGAAGGAATGGGTGCAGGTTACACCCGAGAGCGACAAGAAGGAACTGGACCAAAAGTCTGATATCCTAACATGGTGCACTTGACTTCGACTATAAAATGAACGACTGCATTTTGCCGACTGTCTTTCAAGCACGGGACCTAGACATATATTATCTTAGTTCTAGCCATTACATTACTAAGGTTGCGCATTATAAATATCATCTTCCGCCGCTTCATTTGAACGACTTCTCATGTGTACATTCGTCTTTCTAATTCATCTGTTTTTCCCAAGCACACATATTGCTCGTCTGTCTAGGAGCCCCGTCTGTCTCTAAATACAGAAAGTTAGTGGAAGGCGTCCAAGACACGTTCCTAAGACGACTGCGGATCAGGTGCTTTCAGAGCGTGTTAGGCAATGTTCTTGTATTGACTCACTTTTCATATATCTGTTCTACGTCAATTAAGCAAGGGTGAATTGTAGCACACTTTTTTTGATGCACGCTTCAATAACCTAAGTAGCCAGCGATCAACCTTTCACAAGGCCGTGGCAAGTTTGTAAGCGGTTTATTTGCTTGGCGGATGCATGCCCAATGGGCGCATCCAAATTCAACTAGCACGTGCCTATTTGGCGACTAGTTACGTGCGTCTTCAAGAGTACGTATACAGAAAACAGTATATATATATTGTGATACAATGATAACAGTAGCACACACTCTTTTATGTCATAATATTAGGTAAGTCAAAAAGTTCGTCGGCTTTCTGGGACCACATTTTTGAAATTCCCGCGCTCTGTAGCAGGGCCGCTTGAGAGTGCGGCTGGGTGTTTACATTCAGGAGCAGACCCGTGGCGGCGCGACGGTATACCGGTTCCAACTTTACCGTTTCGTTTGCGGAATTGGCAGCTGTTTGCAATGGAGGACAAAAATACGCATTTTCGACACATTATGTTGTTTCTCCTACCGTGAAGGCATAAGTGCAGCGCAAACAACCCGGAGGATATGTGCAGTCTACGGCGAAAACGCAGTACACAAATCCACAGTCGAAAAGCGATTCGCCCGTTTCAAAGCTGGAAACTTCAATCTCGAAGATGAACCGAGATCAGGACGACCCAATGTTGTAAAGACCGACGAAGTCATAAGCCTGGTTACTTCGAACTCAGGTTTGACCATAAAAGAAATTGAAGATGTAACGGGACGGAATGGGTGGCTCAATATTTTTTCAGGGACTGTATATATACAGCTTTAATGTTTTTCAATGGAAGCAGCGTCGTAGGCCGTACGTTTACTATCTTGCTGATCAGGCTGTAGAAAGTCTGACAATGATTATCGCTCAGCAGGATAACAGTCAGTCGAGCCTGGTGGCGTTGTAGGTGCATTCGCCTGCGCCTCGCGACGCGCGGAACGCATAGGTGCGCTGGTTTGAGTCCCACCGTTTCACATTTGTGTTTATGGAAAAGTCTGTCTATGAAGCACTGAGGTGAAAAGCAGTCCCGTGGACGTTAAGTCTTGGCTGTCAATATTGGCGAAAGGTTTTAGAGATAGCGCCAGCGAACGTGTTCCCGATAGAGACCCCCCCCCGCCAACAGTAAAAGGATTTTAGTACCGAGTAGTAGTACAAGTAGTAGATTGGCTTGTACTCTTTTTTATGTTGTATTACGATGCTCTGGCTTGAGTCGTTTATTATAGTTGCATCAACCCCCGCCCCCCACATTTAGGGCACGATCACGCTCTCATCTAACTATCTGTCTCGAACATCAGACTCATTCCTTGAGATTATTCGCTCTCGCCTCCTTTGATTGCGTGACGTCGCACCGACGGGATGGGGACCACGCCGAGTGCGTGCAAGTCAGGATATCCTCGTCTCATACTATATGACTATCGCTTTGCTCAACGCAACCCTATTCATACTGATTGTAGGCGTTTCGGTACTAAATCAAAAACCTAATTACCACAAAGCCCCTCCCCCACCCCCACCCCCCACAACGAAGCGGAGCAATTACCAATCCCGCCGTGCGTGAGTCAGGCACTAATAACCACTGACAGCTGTATGTTGTTCGCCCACCTCTTCCCTTGCATATCGCGAATAGTTTACGATCGATCCCGTAACCACCTCTGCGTTGTGTTTTACCCCTCCCGTGAACCATTCCGGTGGCCTTTTTTTTTTTTTGTTTGGAGTTGGTAATGCATATAACATGCGCACTAGCGCATGCGTGCTAGTGTGAGACTCGAAACCATAAACCCGTTCCCCACCCCCCAGGCGTTTACTTGCATACATCGCGGGGAGAGGGTCCCTCCGTTCTCCTTCAATCGCTCTACCCTGACTACGCATGTCTACTGCGATAGGGGGATGCCATTTGTAATCCGTCCTTGAGGTGCGTCGAACATGAGGGCTGCCCCACCCCCCCCCCTCCTCGTCCGACACTCTCCGAGAACCGCCAACCTCTCCCGCCTGGCCGTTTCCTTGGCTGTCTTGAGTGTCAAAACAGCGTCGAACAAGTTCGTCGCCTCCCTCCATGCCTCCGCCGAAGTCATCATATGGGAGACCACCTCCTTGATGGGTCGGCCCCTCACAGCGGTTGGTGCTGCGTCCCGTGCTTCCCTGAGAGCATCACACCGCAGAACAGTATGCTCTACGTTGTCCGTTTCTCCATTCCGGTGGCCTACATCTTTTACGTTCAACGTATTACACAGCGGGATCCGAATCTCGGCGTGGCACTACAATAAATCGCGTGCAATACAATCATGCCTGCCCAACCCACACATGTAGTTGGCTATGCTCACGCAAAAACTGCTCTACAGCGGGGGGGGGGGGGGACGGGGGGCGGTAGCCGCCATATCAATGTAGTCGTTTTCCCTGTAGCTGTTCCCCTCCCTCCACTGCTATTATGGAACGCTTTTCTTCTCTGACACTGGCGACAGCCCCTATTTCGACAGGGAGCTCAGGTCGAGGAGTCGAGGAGTTCGTGTTCGTCTTGTTTGTGAACAGACTCGTTGACGTGTTACGCCGACCTACAAATGTATGCAACGCTTTGTGCTTGTGCAAACGTCTGTTAGTGAGTGCACGTATTAAGGGTGGGCGTGCGCACGTTGTAGGAGTATACGTGACCATCTGAAAGCGTGACACTACGAGGACGGGTCCAGCTAAAAGGGTCACGTGTAGGGGACTACAACAACGACGACAGGTAAAGCTAGGAAACAAATGTCATTGTCGTGGCGCTACAAGGGACTAACAAGCCAACATCATCGACTGAACTCCAGATTAAATTAAAAAACATGCTTTTGACAAGAACACTTCGTGTGTGAGTCACAAGTTTTTTTCTAAGATAAAACATTCAGCAGAGCACGGCGATATAGGTCTGTAATGTTTCACATTTGTTCATTGCTGCTTCTTGTGGATCGGAGTTGCAACACTTTGCTTGAACGCATTAGGAACGACACCATTATTATAGGGTCTCTGAAAAATCAGTTTAAATTGCTAAGAGGAGGAAAAGGCGAACTTGTTGCAGAACACTGGCGGTGTATTATTTGGAGTAAAACTTAATTTCGGCTTCAGCTATGTGAGTAAACTGTAGATCTCGACTGCATAAAACACAACTGGCGAATCCAACAGTTCAGGCGGTTAAGCGCTGGAACGGACACACCGCGTCCTGTAACGAACTGCTGGCGCCTTTATCCCGAGTCGGATCACGATATAGAGACGCGAACCAACTTGCTAAAACGTTGGTTTACTTTAAGATATTTATGGCGTATTTCTGCATACACGAGGGACTTCAGGAGCAATAAGACTTCCTAGCGTGCGATGTAGTTCAGAATCTTTTATCTAAGTCGACATGCGTCAAAGGACGGAGCACACTTGGCTGTATTAATTAACGACGGCAACTGGCCAACTTTGACTACATGTCATTCACGGACACACAAGTGTGAAAGCAAGTAGACCAATTAGTTATGTAAAAGTAACCAGCATTTCGCTCTAAGTCTGTATGTTTGTAGACACGTTTTTTAAAGAAATTATTTTTTTTCCACAAAAATCAACTGCAACCGAGAAGCTAACAGCTCTGCGATAAGATGCAACAGGTCAGCCGGGTACTATAGAAAGTCTCAAGTATGTCAGAATCAGTAGCAAGTACAATGTCGAGTATTCATCTAGCATCACGTGTTGGCATCATAACAGTTTTTAAAATACTATTATAGAAACATTGGTTTACAAAGAGAGATTCTTTGTTGTCAGAATCCAACGGACCTGCAGTTGATTAGTCAATGTTGGGCAGATTGTGTCACCAACATGTATCACCGAGCAGTCGGTAGTGCAGCAACAGCTAAATGCATTACGCACATTGCGAATACGATACGCACGAGCAGCAGAGCTTCCTGAAGTTAATAAATAACAACAAACGAAACGAAGTTTAGTCTGTGTTGTTAGGATATCCGTTAAAACGTGTTCTCCGGTGACATAAGATTTAAATTCTATTCCACAATCACTTTTTCTAATTGGAACACAGACGCCGCCGCTTCTCGGGGGTCTATCCTCTTCTAAACACATTGGAACGTTTTCCAGTGTTAATTCTGTACCACGAATCGATCAATCGAACCAGATTTTACATAATAACATAATACGCTTTGTTGTAGATTGTGAGCTCAAATAAAGACAGTTCAAGTTTCCGACATTCTCTCTTGCGCAGAGCCCGAGCCCCGAGTTTAAGGCACTCGGAGCAGAAAGCAGTAAGAGCTTCGACACGATAAGCAAATCGAGCACTGCCAGACCATCAAACTTAAAGCACTCTCAGGTGATAAGCGATCAAGGAAGGTCCTGGGGTCAAGTATGACCTTTTCATCCTCTTCGTTTACAAACAGACTTAACTGCACTGTAAAAATGGCAGAGGCAGCGGAATAGGACGCTATAGGACAGACAAAGAAACGCGTTTCTGGATCACTCTCACAATCGAGGGAACATGCCCGGCGTGATTGATCCGCAGCCAAGTGAGTAACAGAAACGTGCAGTGACTCCACCAACGTTGCAGATAAAGCAGCACTTAAACATGATTCGAGCGCCTAGATGAGGAGCTCAGGAAAAATATTTCACGTTTGGACAAGTATACACACGGATGGACACAAGACCGCTGGCAACATACACCAAAAACGGTCAAAAAGTGCAGAACACAGACATTCGTGACTGACACAGGTGAGGGTTAAACGCTTGGTTCGAACGCCAGGGGCACCCAGGGTTTCAAACGCGAGAGGGCAAAATTCTTGGGGATAGCCGATTGATGAGTATTTTCTCAACTTGTTAGTCTCCGCAAAGTGGGCTGCATAACCAGCTTCGGATGCGACGCCACCGACCATAGAAGGAGCTAAGGAGTCGGTAACGGTTGCATCCCAAACCAGCATTTTGCCTCGCTCGAATGGTGTAAGTGTCATACCATCTGGACGTTTCCCGTCTTCCGCGCAGAGGCCTGGGGGTTCAAGAATGCACGGACGGCCGCACGACCTAAGGGCTCTGCTAAAGGTCTCATTAATAGCGGCATGTCTCGAGCGTCGTCCTGCACTAATAATGCACGATAGTCCGTGATGTCCTAATTTATCCACGGGGTGACCACATTGGCGCCGATGAGGGCAAACTATGTCTGCCCCTAGTCGTAGGCCTACTGCTATGCGGATCGACTCGTCATCAAGAAGAGTACCTCTGGGGGCACTGGGAAGCGCGTGTAACCAGGCCCCTGAATTTTTGGCGGATACGGCGTTTAAGCGAGCCTTGGCTGTATCGTCGGCAGCTTCGTTAAAGAGACGTCGTTGTACCTCGTCGTGCAGAGAGGAACTCCAGTCACGCTGGAATAATACGTTTTCAGGCCTATTTATATATATATATATATTTATTTATATATATATATATATATATATATATATATATATATATATATATATATATATATATTCATTATGGTTGTCCTTATCCATCCTCTCTCCTTCACTCCCTAACACAGCAGTAGACATTCTCAGCCGCCTTATCTTATGTAGTTTCTACTCATTTGCCTCCCACACTCATGCTATGGAGTTAGCGTTATAATGACAATACTACTGGTACTTCCACTACTACTACTACTACTACTTCTGCTGCTGCTGTCGTTGCTGCTAGTAATTCAAAAGCTAATACAATTCATAATAAGCATTACCGCTGCAGTAAATAAAAACAGTTTCCATATGATGTAAGCATACTTATCACGTTCGTAATCGCCACCTTCTGTTCGAGGAATCCTCCTCATCATCATCATCATTACCACCACCACCACCACCACCACTACTACTACTATGATAATGATGATGATGATCGAGGTCGCTCAAATTCGAGATTTTTCATCCGCCTATCCAGAATTGATAGCCGGCCAGCGCCGTCGCAGTCGCAATTCATGTTGACTGTGTCGCTCCCCCGCCGGAGCCACGACATTTTATTTTTGCATTCATGCCGCCAGCTCATTCAGAGTGTTGTAAATCGTAATCATATCATATACAAATTACTTTCATCATATACAAGAGTGTGAGTGAGTGTTTGTGTGTGTATTTGTATGCGTTTCTGTTTTCCACATCCTCCACATCTGCTGTTCGTGACCACGAAGTCAGTTCTCGTTAGTCAGGTGAATTAAACAATCGCGGTGGTAAACAAGTAGTAGTGGTGACCGAGCAGTAGTTAAGTTAGTTGTTCACTGATCGATCGTAGTAGCGGTGTGGCTGAGGGCGCCTATACGGTCAGTCAACACAGACATACAGAAAGCCAGACGGAGACGGGGCTGTAACGTGCTGGCACGATTCAATTAACAGCGATCAATGCCAATTGAAAAATCAACGAATCAATCAACCAATCATTCAAGCAAGCTAGCAAGCAGGCAGGCAAGCAATCAATCAAACGATCACCGCAACTCTATAATTTGATCGCTCATTTCAGACGTTGTCTCCAGACGGCCATTTTGCTTCATCCAAGCAGCGGACTAACTGCACCACACCCGACGACTGTCGACGAAAAAACAAACGAATAGTCTTCGATGTCTCCAACTCAATAAACCCAAGTACCCCGCTCATACGTATTATGCTGCTGCTGCTGCTGCTGTTTCACGCTGCTGTTCCACATTTGCTGTGTGTGTGTGTGTGTCGGATGTGTGTACTACTATTTGAGTAGCCCGTGGCGCTCGGCTGCTTTCAAGTCATCCCAGAGGACCGTTCCAGCAAGAACAAGAAACGCCGCTGCGCTGACCGTCGCTACGCCGCAATTACCCTGAGAGCTCCGACCCTCTGGGCCCGACGCAGGCCGTTCCTGTCGGTGGCGTATTTCAGGGTGGTGTCGGTGGGCCATGTTCTGCCTTATATTGTCTTGTTTGAAGGGTCGTCTTTCCGGGCGACCAGGATCCGAAGGGGGCTCTCCTTCAGGATGCTGTCCCCAAGGTGCGACACCTTCGTGTAGGCGGCGGCGGCTGCTGGCCATTCTGCTGGATAGAGCAGCCGTTTGAGGTCCTCCTCTGTGTAGCATTCTCGATCAGTGCGGTGATGTTTGCCTGCCGCCTCAGGGCAAGGGTGTCAGGCGTACACTGGCGCACGCCGAGTCGACGCTCTGGTTGTTAATTGTCAATGTAGCGACTTCTTTCCTTCGTGTCGCAGCCTCCTTTACCGCGATAAAGTTGTTTTGCCAGGTTCGTTACCATTTTGTCCATACCTTTTCTGCTGGCCGCGTACGTTGATCAGCTTCTGTGCAATGACAGCTATATTGTCGAAATAGTTGTGTGAGACCGCTTCTTCGGGGTTACCCCCGTCAGGAGTAATTTTGTCATCCTTCTTTCTGCATTCTTCATGGCCCAGATCGGAGCTGCTTTTGCCCGGAAGAACAGCATAGTGTCTTCTCTGAAGGCGTAGATTAATTAATAATTCAGTAAACGAAAATGAAAAAGATAAATCAGTTTGAATAAACATGGGTTAATGTATATATGTTAAATAAATGAATAACTTAAGGTAAAGTAAAAAATAGTAAATATACGAAGATTAAGAAAATACAAGATTTAGAGAAAACGCCGCTGGGAATTGAGCCCGGACCGGCCTTGCTTAGACCGGTACTGTAGTTGCCGGCGCTACCACTCTGCTATCCAGTCCCTCTGGACGACAGCGCTTCAGCGGGCGGTCTATCATTGTTCGTGACGATTTGTTGTGGTTGCTATGTACAGTGTCTATAACTGAGCACTTACCTAGTGAGCGCCCGTTTGCACTTATATACACAGTTAGTTGTGTACTCAATAGATTACGTACATATACACAGTAGGCTAAATGCATATACACGTCCAGAAAGCCCGGCCATTGGTAGGCCACGTTCGAATTTCGAACGCTTCGAACACACAGAGTACTTCTTTTGTTTTAGTTTTTTTAGAGTAAATTTATTTTTGGAAATTGAGTTTGTCACAGTATCTTTGCAGTTTTCACTAATCGCGTTGGACTTCCTACCGCTAAGGCCGTCGAGTGCAATTGGTCAGCCTATTACAGGCATGTTCCTGCACTCTTCGACCAAGTTTTACGGAGCCGACGCGACCGCACCTAACGACTGACAAAGGTAGACGACAGCTTGTCTATTTTTCGATAGAGCACTGCGGCTTTTAGCTAGGAATCAGCATCATAATATCGTCAAATTTCCGTACTGATTTCAGTTGCCAGATTTTTTGCTGCAGTTGTAGTCACTTTTTACGTGGCCAGACGTGCATACGGATCAGTTGCAGATCCCTGCCCGTGTTTTTATCGTGCAGAAAAATCGATCGTGGGTCAATTCTGCAATATTTTTTTCAGTCTTGTCTCGAGTCCTTTGAGCGTAATGATGCTGACCTAAGGCTGTCCAGAATTCCTTGGATGGTTGACATCTTGTATGGAATTTGCTTAACCTGTTGGTTTACTTCCACTCTCAGATCTACGGTATGTTAATTAGCTTTTCATCCTATCGCACTGAAAGTGAGAAATGCTTCCGTCTAAAGTACAGTCCATCATCCACAGTTTGATCTCGCCACTTTCCGCTACCGCGTAGGGCATCGTTAGTACACTAAAGAATGCGGGGTTTTTGGCTGCTTCCAAAACTTGGTTGGCTGATAGCCTGCCGACTGTAGCTGGAGTAACTCGGTCTCGTTTTGGTTATCTCTCATTTGTTCATTGTATGGGTATCCCAATGGATGAAAAAAGCCTTGGCCGCAACCTGCGCACCGCATCGCCTTCACTGGAATTGGATCCACTTGTAGAACGTTGCGATAGGGTCGCATGTCTTTTGCCTTAATTGTTTCTGTGGTTTTTGGCACACATTTAGTAGGTGTGGTTCTGTGCCACACTGCCTGAAAACTCTTGGCTTCTTTGGCTGTTGTAGTAATAAGTCTGGCTCGGCACGTTTGACGACGAAGCCTTCCAATTTACTCACAAGAGGGGTCCCAAAATGTTGTCACATTGTAGTACGTATTGTATACAATATATAGTATGTAAATTATTAAATAAAAAACGCTTATTGCATCGGAAAAAGGCAAGAGTACACATTCATTTTCTCGCATTCTCCGCAAAGATATTTTTCGAGTCTATACATTGGCTCGCTGAGCCCCAAGACGACATACAGCCAAAGAAGATTCAATCGCACGACGTATTTCTAAACAAAAACGAATTGAAGCTAGTGCTCCGTACTACTACTACTACTACTACTACTGCATCTATAAGCTCAAATTATAGCTAAGATTACAAGGTTTTCATACACCCTTTTTGTCTCTCAGGCTGCCGTTTGAGTACAGTTTAACAACCCTAAACATGCGCTGCGAATCGATGCCAAAACCGTCCAGCCGGCGATCGCAGTTTGCTTACGGTTCCCAACCGGCGACGAGCAGCGGTCGCATGACAAAACGTCCATTCAGGACCTCATCATCTGACTCTCGTATCAGGGGTGGCGGCGACGCATTGAGAAGACAATGGTCAGAGGAGGAAAAGCGACAAATGAGGCGACGACTCGAAGCACTGCACGAGGCACTAAAGGAATGTTTCCGCGAACGATTGAGGATCGACCAGCGTCTAAACGTTACCGCGGGCGTGCTGAATGATTGGAACGTGACTTATGACGAAAAAATGCGGATGACGAGAACCTTCAACGGTCACAGCGAACGAGCAGAGTCTCTGAAGCAGGAGCCTCGGCGTAGAAATCACAACGTTACAATGGATGTTCTCGGTGAGCAAAGAGCAAGCAATAACAGGAGTGCCGTTCCAACATACCAGTCCATATTATCAATGTGTGGAAAACGATCCCGTATATTAAACACGGCAAATTCGATTGAGAAAGCAGTTGCCAGTTACAACGATGTTTTGTCTCGTCTTTCACTAGTACTAGCCTACTACTATTTCGGAGGTTCTGAGATAGCTCGTTTCATACTCTTAGCAGCATGCAGGCTAGAGAGTGCTCTGTTAAAGTCAACCTAAATCCGAAAGCCCTCAGTTGGCCCTCATAAAGCTGAGAACTGAAGGAGGTCAACTAGAATTCGAATTTTTATTTAAGAGGTAGTTTGCGTTTATCAAACTTATAGGCAAGTACGGCAAAGTTTAAACGTGCCAGCGGATCAAGTTTGAGCAGTCCGAATATCCATGTAGTGATTCCGTAAGTGAGAATCGATTCCAGGAGCGCCCTGTACCCAATGGCGGGAGACCTTGGCCTTCCTCAGGCGGGCCAGCGATGCCATGACAACACAGCCGACCCTGACGCTCAACCAAATGTGACTATCGCATTACATGTTCTCACCACGCGTAGTAGCGAGGCCTTTTACTTTTTGACTAAGCTGCACCGCCTACTTGGAGGAATATACTACCCTTGTCCAGTTTTAGCTTTGATGTCCGCTGGGGTGTGTGAAACAAGACAAGTTTCGTCTTAGTCGTATTTGCAACATATGAATATAGAGACATACGTTTACCCGGATTGGTCGATAAATGCCTCGGCGGAGCGGTATCGTGGCTGGTAGGAACGCAACTCCGCAGCTCCTACTGCCCCGGCAAAGAGCAGCTTGATAGCTGGAACTTGATAACTATGGAGTCCGAGCTGTCGAAAATGAAAGAGCTAATCACGAATGCGTTAAAGCCCTTAGTGGCGTTTTTGCTTCGGTTGCCAGCAGTCCTAGGCAACCATGATGACGAGTAATCACAGCGTTTGCATAATAATGACAGAACCGACAAGTATCACACCCGGGCATAGCCATGGTCCAACACCCCTTACCTTATGCGCTCCGTAGACATACCACAATCAAACATATACATATAGAAGCAACAATTGTCTCCTTATAAACGTGTACACCGGATAGATCAAGTGGAAACGCCACATATCCTCCAGGTTCGGGCGTGTCCAGTCTAGCAGAGTGCAGGTACTCGACTCTGGTGCAGGTACTCGACAGCTCTAGGGTCCTCTGTCGAACGCTTGAGCGCTTTGCCGACACTTTGAATGAGTATATGCGTCTTCAGGCTAGGTCCCCCTAATGTATCGAATGCCAGTGGACGAAAGTCGTGGAAGTAAGTGATACTGGCATACTTTCTGCACTTATTCGCTTTCGCCAACATAGACGCGTGTCCAGCATGTTCCGCTCCCGCACTGACTATTGAGGGGGCTAATGAGTCAGTAAGGGTTGCATCCCATACCAGCATGCGACCCATATCGAAGGACGTTAGTGTCAGCCCGTCCAGTCGCTTTTCATCATTCCTGCAGAGGCCAGGAGGCTCGAGAATGCAAGGAACGCCGGCCGACCTCAAAGCTCGGCTAAATGTCTCGTTAAGTGCGGCGTGTCGGGCACGACGACCTGAGCTTAAGGCACAAGAGAGGCCATGGTGTGCCTGTGGCCCCACTTGATCGCCGCATTCACATTGGTGGGGGATTACGAGAGCTGTTCCCAGGCGTAGCCCCGCACTAATTCAAACAGTCTCGTCATCTAATAGAGTGCCTAACTGAGCACTGGGGAGAGCCTGTAACCAGGCCCCGGCGCTTTTTGAGGAGACCGCCCGTAGCCTGGCCTTGTCAGTCGTAGTGGGGGCTTGCTCAAGGAGATGAGCAAACGTCTTCTCCTGCGGTGGGGTCGACCAGCCTTTCTGGAAAAGGGTGTCAGTGGATATGGCACCGCACAGAAAGGCTACGAGTGATCGTATACACTTTGACCTGTATCGTCCAGTAACCGTTTGGCGTTTTCTAATGCCTGGGACATAGATGAGACGATGGCATCCCCAGCCAACGCTACTGCGCCTGGCATTCCCAGCCCACCTAAGGATATGGGAAGCAGAGCCTGCAAGTCTGCATCGGGTGAAAGGCGTACGTTCAGGAGCAGTATCATTCAAGAGATTCAAGGCTTTCGGACTGACATATAGATGTATCCGTAGAACCACTGAGCCTGGCGGGGCCAGTGACGTCCCCTTCGGAGAGCTTGACTATGGCGCGTCTACAGAACTCATCTTCGGGGTCCCTTCTGGTAGTCGTCTTAGTTTCAAGGTGTACGACGTTCTCAATCCTTAAACCCTGCGAAGAATCGCGAAGGTTCTTTTTAATAATCATTATGAGAGAGCGCGTGTCGATTGCGGAAGGGCAAGCACCACCGGCGCGAAAGAAAACAGTGAGTGCCAGGCCTCACTGACGTTGTTTAAGGCAACCTTCAATAAAACTTTCGTGAGCTCGTCTGCGACGAACGCCCTGACAGCCTTGGGCAACACCCGAACTAGCCTTGTATGTCGCATGGTAATCTGAATGTGTCCGATTAGTTCCTCCGAGGTGGCCAATGTGCCAGTGGTTGGCGCTACTTCTATGCCCTCGACGCCGGGATGTCTAGCAGACATGTGCCTAGAAAGTCATCTTCTTGTATATGTTGTTACACACAGCACAAGCGACCCTGTTTAGGTCCTGCTCAGCGTCGCTAAAAACGTATCGTGGCATCGCTAGGTTGCTGGTAGAGCTGCGGTCTTCCATTATAAAGAAAAGTTCTTTAGCTTATCAACTACCGGCAGCAAAGCTAATAACGGCTTTAATGCTTCGGCAATCGCCGTGAGTGTAGCTGCCAGGTCAGGACTAATACCCTGGAGTACTTTTGCCAGGTCCGACAAGGTGGTTCCGATACTGCCTGGTGGCGTCGCTTTCTTAGCTTTGTGCTTTCGCACCCTCGGTGTCAAAGGCCGCGGTCGAGTGACCAAGCTTATTCTACTATATCTAGGCTTGCGCCGAGGAAGGCGCCGAGGTCTAGGCAAAGGAACGCGCGGAGCGCTTCCATCTTGAGTCGACGAGATGCCCCGCAAGACTGCAGCGTACGACGGTTTGTCATCCGTGATGCATAATATGCGCTTTATTCACAATAAAGAGAAAATGTACATTACAAAATATTACAACATTCATAGATAGGTTCGGGTTTCTCTCCAAGGAAACAGGGACATTACAATTTCCTTTTTCGCTATGCATTTTGGTTTGTAGCGAACCTTGATTCGTGTTTGCGAATGTCTACAGTTTAACATTCGACAACGTAATTCTTCATTTTGTATGACCTTTTGTTGGCATTTTTGGTCCAGTTGTTTAAAAACATCAACTATGTCCTCTACGGGTCTGTCCTTTCTGGCACACCGTAACGAAATGCAACTTTATCAAAATGTTTTTTAACATTCTGCAATAATTGTCGATCCTTCTCGTTGCTCGAAAACCATGCAGGAGATGCATACGTCAGTACTGGTTTGACATATATATTAAATAATTTCATGTAAAATTCATGTCAGATTTATTATCACACATGTTGTGAAGAGAAAGTACAGTTAACAGATATGCATATATATGCATACACACATTTGGACTTCTAAAATAATAGATATGCAAAAGCTATGAAGCTATGACGCGAGCTTGGTTATCTAGACTAGCTAGAGACGGGATTAGGGTACAGGGGGCAGCATGGTATCTACCGCACGGTAGTTTACAACGTTGACACACACAAGAGTCCGAGGGAACATGGAACCCGGATGTCGCGCACAGCACGTGGTGAAAACCATGCACGGCAAACCTAGTCACTACATGGCGGTTAGATCGGATCGGCCCTTTCCACGCTTGGTTTTGCATTGCTCCTGTGCTAAAGAAATCCGCATTCATTTCAGCAAACTTGCACTACCACGATTTGAGGACGTTGACGTAAATGGAAGATGTGGGCAAGTCGAAACGTCGTCTTAGCTCCTCGATGAATAGGGGGGTGTCCGTGAGGAGATAAACAAGTCGGTTGCGGGCTAAACGATGGAGGCCCAGGACTCGCTTGAGGTACGCTGCCTTCAGATTACTTAGATGCTCAAGGCTGGTTGGGGTGAGATCCTTTCAGATTATTTCGATACCGTAAGCGGCCATTGGAGCAATCTTCAGATCAAATAGTCTCAGTGCCGTTGGGATGGACAACAGCTGCGGCCATCTAATTGTGGTCATTGCTACCAGCGCCTTTCTGCATCTTTCCTTAATATGCTGCAGGAAACATCGTCCGTTTGACGTCAGAAGCAGTCCCAAGTAGGCAAACTTACCGTAAAGAAAATGAAGAGAAGAATGTAGGTAAGACGGACGGCATTCCAACCAGCCATCAAACTGCTATTTAAGGAATTCTCTCTCACAGTTGCTAACGTTGTTACCCTCATTTTCAGCAAGGGCAAATTTCCGATGGTATGAAAATAGGCTGAGGTCGTTTTGATACCAAAGGGGGCGGCTCCTACAGACCTGTCTGCCTTATCAACACCCTGGCGAAAGGAGTGGAGGCCGTGATTAAAAAAGGACTAATGGACTTTGCCGAAAAAACGGTCTTCTCTCGGAGGCTTAATACGGGTTCAGAAAACGCAGACCCGTTCTTACGGCTATACACAAGGTAGTATCGAAAGCGGAAGCGATTCGCTCGACCACGATTAAGACCAGAGACCTGTTCTTGACTGTCCTGTTAGACGATGGAGTGCTCGGGTTTAAAACCCTCCCTCCAGAGACCGAACTCACCGAGTACGCGGATGACCTCGCGGTTACAGTAAGCGCCAGGGTCGCGACTGAACAAGAACTTCGGGCAAATAAAGCACTTACCGAGAAATCTTTCTGAATTGAATCTAACGGCTGCAACGCTAGCTCGAGCCAAAAGCGAAGCCATTGTTCTCATTGGCAGAAAAAATGCGCTCTCGTTCGGCTATTATTGGACGACGTCAAGATAAAGGTTGTAAAAACATCAAGATACCTCGAAGTCTACCTAGACCAAGGTCTGACCGGGAAGCCGCACATCAAACATGCGGTAACAAAGGCAGCAAAGACCGCGGCCAACATTGCCGGGCTACTGCCCAACATCCACGGGCCTAAGGAAGCAAAAAGAAGGCTAATATTGTCAGTCGCAAAATCCATCGCTCTGTTTGGTGTTCCAGCCTGGCAGCAACCTCCACGCAGATGAATAGGGACCTGGTTAAAAAAACGCAGTGTGCCCCTGCGTTGAGGATTACGCAGGCATACAGGGCGGTTAATACGCCGGGTACGTTAATACTGGCAGGCACTCTCCCGTGGAACCAAAAAGCAGTCGAGCGCAAACAACTATGGGACAACCCACAGCTCGAAAAGGGAGATTCCAGAAGAGAAACACAGGCATGTTGGCAGGCCGAGTGGAAGGGGATCCCAAGCGGCGAACAAGGGGCGCTGCTATGCCCGTCGCGCCAGTGCGTAAATGCATTCACCCTCCTCAAAAAAAATATATATATATACTCGTATATATAAATTATTACATCTATACATATGACATCTATACATACATATAAAAAAAAAAAATATATATATATATAATCAAAAGGTTGTGTCAGGACAAGTTTAGCTAGACTGTCGGGGCTAGGCGCCACGTGCTGGCGAACGTGCAGTGGAGAGGGTAGATACGAGTAGGTACTACAAACGTCGTGTGTACATGTAGTGACACTCTACAGGTGACAGCAGGCAATCGTGTTTTCATTCCTACGTATCCGGCTAGTCTAAGTTCAATAGACTAAGTCATTAGATCAGTATGTAGAGTTCGCGTACCGAGAGACAAAATCTATCTGGGTACGCTCCTTCGCTCTTATCGTTTTTTAACATCAACGGATCATATCAGCTTTTAATTAATCTTCCACCAAAGATAAGAAGAGAAAATGGACTCCCGGAGACGAGCTAAATTGCCATATTATACAATTATATATATATATATATATATATATATATATATATATATATATATACCCAATGCACACGTTTTTAGGAGACAATTGTTGCTCCATCTGTATTCTAAATAATTTTTTATTTGATATATATATATATATATATATATATATATATATATATATATATGTATATATACAAATATAAGAAAAAAAATATTTATATACATATACATTTGTTGTTTTGTGAAGAGGGTGAATGCTTTTACGCACGCTACGAGTGCGGGATGTTCCCACTCTCGAGCAGTGTGAAACTCAACCCTAGCGGTTGGATGTTGGTCTGCCAAGACCTCTACCCACTAAATACACCTCCCCCCCTTAAGTTTCACTCTCTAATGGCTCAGATATTCATAAAACAGTACTATGGGCCATTAGGAGAAGTGGCAAACGACCACCGGATCATTTGGCCGATGTCACTTACGGGATCCTCCACAGGTCCGAAGTGCTTGTCCCAACACCTGCAAACCCGTCTGATTACAAGCCACGTGATCTGTTAATGTCGTAAGCGCTCTCCGTTCTCTTCTGTACCTGCCAAGATCCGCTTTCTTTTTCATCACCACAGTTGCCATTTCCTCGCCCAGCCTCCATGCCGATGCTGTGCTGCATATGTACTCCACAAACATTCTCATGTTACTTTTCGGCGGGTCTGGTACCCCGACTCCTTGTTTTCCTGCTTCTCTGGCCCATCTCAATCGTAGCAGCGCTATGGTGGTTGTCCTTGCCTACTCTAGTCCCTTGCACTTTAAGAGAGTGTGTTCGGGGTCTTCGTCGATGCCGTCTACATAGTGCACACAGGTTTCCGAGGGAGCTTTGCCTACACGAAAGAAATAGCCTTGAAAGTCACTGTGGCCAGTGAGACACTGCGTAAGGAGAAAGCTAGTCCCCCTGCCGGGCGGTCTATCCACTTTTTGATGTCCGGAATGAGCAAGCGAAGTGAATGGCCCGGGGGCCTATGGGTATGGCGTCCCATTCTTCTTGCCACGATCTTATCGTTTTTCCCTCTCAACTTCTTTGCTGGACTCAAGACCTGCTTCCCACATTCTTCTCCCTTCGTTTACTCTCAAGTTCCAGGGTGGAGAATCAGCCAGTACCAGGGCTGCGTTTATGCTAACCGTGCGGTAGGCCTGCACGATTCTAGGCGCCGCTGTTCTCTGCGTATTTCTCAGGGCTTTTCTTGCCGTCGTCATTTTCAGGGTGTTCTGCAGCCAAACTGGCGCAGCAAAAAGTGCATTTGATTCGGTAACCGACATTAATAGTCGTCCCCGACGCTCCCGCGGCCCGTATGAATTTGGGAGGATCTTGCCTATTGCATAAGCCGCTTTAGCCGCCTTGTGCCCCAGAGACCCTTGTCTACTAGTACACCAAGGTATAACTTTTGTTACTTCCATGATCTCCTGGCCCGCCACCATCAGTTTCATGATGCCCACTCTTATTGTTTCTGTCAAGAGAATGGCTTCGCTTTTTTCCGGGGCCAGCTGTAGCCTAGCTCTGTCCATCCATCCCTTTGTCGACCAGATAGCCATGTTTGCCTTTAACTCTAGCTCTTCCTCCGTTTTTGATTGAGTAATAGCGGCCAAGTCATCCGCGAATGCAATCATCTCTACTCCATGTGGGATTCTGTCTCAAGTCGTCGTCATAGCAGGGGCCCCAGAATTTATCCTTGTAGAACCTCTGCTGTCAAGTCTATCTCCACCGTGCCGTTAAAAACTCTTCTGTCGTCCAAGTATCCCGAGACGGCCCTCACAAAAAACGGCAGACTGTTGAACGCGTTTTTGACATCCAGAAGGACAGCCACAAGAAGTTTCCTTTTGCATATAGGCAAACTGTGCAGCAAGTCAGCTTTGGTTGGTATTCGTTGAATTGCTGTGAGAACTGATCTGTTCTTGCAAAATCGGTAATGGTTGGCTGATAGAAGATCATTCTGTTCCGCAAACGCCCTAAGTCTGTGTTCTATAATTGCCTCTTACCCTTTTGCTAGGGTGTTCAGGAGACATATGGGTGATGAGATACCCTCCGTTACTTTTGGGATTCAGAACTCTGCCCTCTTCCAGTCTCTAGGCATTTTCCCACTTATCATCGCCTTAGTAAGTACTGTCGCTACCAAATCCGGGCGTTCATTAAAGAGCATCTTCACCGTCAATGGCGGAATGCCCTGGCTTCAGCCTCTCGGCTGCCATTATTGCCTCTGGACGCGTGATAGGCGGGAATTCTTCCGGGGTTGTCCCTCCTCTCACAAATGTCTCCCTATTTAAATGCGCGTCTTGTGAAAAGAGTTTGCTTAAAATGCGTACGACCTCTGAGTCTGGCAGTATAACTTTTGGTGCCTGCCGGCCTATCCCCCTGGCCATTTTGTAGGGCTCTTCCCATAGTTCGTAATTTATGTCACTTATCATTTAACACCATCGTCGTTTTTTGCTTTTTGCTATTTCTTCTTTTAAAAGCGCCATACGTCTTATATAATTGTCTAAGGCGAGGATCTCAGTCTCCCGGGGCGTTTTTGAGCTTCCTTTTGGCTTTGTTATAATCCGCCCGTTTCTGCGCTATGACGCTGTTCCACCAGTATTTCGGTCGGCAAGTAGCCCTTCTTGTGTGAGGGGGCTTAGTAGCCTTGGTGCAGGCTCTGATGAGGGTGTCGTGCAGTTCGTCTGGGATGTAGGGAAGAGCTTTGAGGATTTCCTTCTTGAGTTCTCTCTTGAAGACCTCTTCGTCCTTGATCCTGTAGTGCGTTTTAGTTATTGTATGCATCGTTTTCTTGCTGCAGTCGAACCGTGAACTCAATACAGTAGTGATCGCTGAGGTTTTCTTCCTCAGTGAGCACGATCCATTCTTTTATTTAATTAACCATTGTATCGTCACATAGTGCTAGATCGGCCGTCGCCTGATGTCCAGCTCTGTGGAAGGTCGGGTCTTTGCCATCGTTTTGTATATACAGGTCTAGGCTGGCTGCCCATCCAATCAAGATTCTGCCTCTCTCGTTCGCCCGCCGCGACTTCTATGTTTCCGACGCCGCGTTTAAATGTCCTGTCACTACTACGCCCTTCCCGTTTGTGGCTTCGCTTGTTGATGCACCTATTTTACTCAGTAGGTCTTTAAGTTCGTCCAGGCTGCCGTTGGGGCTGCTGTAACAGGAGTACAGCCTCCATCCTTCTAGCGGTTCCACCCATACAAGCCCGTGCCCGTTCCCATGCCTTATGATTTGCATCGAGCCGGTATTTATGATTAATGCACTCTGAGTTTAATCCGAAAACCATTGTTTCATTTGCTACCATTGCTTGATTTGGTTCGCTACTAGCTTGGCTTCTCTCCTTAAGGCTATCTCTTCGACCATGTCATGCGCGTATCGACTCCTGTTACAGTTTACGCGTATTACTTTAATCCTGTTCATTGTTGTTCTGAAGAGTTTGTTCCTTTGTTCTCTAGGTGTTGGAAACAAGCCGCCCCTCTGGCGCCTTTTTGTAAGCAGCCATCTGATGTATGCTTGTCTCTTTGAACTTCCTTCCTCTGTTCCCTGGCCGCTTTCTTCTCTTCCTTTTCCGTTTGCTCCGCCCTTGATTCCCGGGCCTTGGCTTCCCTCTCTTCTGCCTCCGATTTTGCGGCTTGTTTTCTTTCCTTAAGTAGTTTTGCGTACTGCGGGCAAGTCATAGTTCGCGGTTTGTGCAATCTTTCTCATTGCACACGTAGCACGAGGAGTCAGTTTTCTTAGCTTCCTTTGCTATGTGCCCCTCCTTCCCGCACCTACAAGACATTTGAGTAGGACCCGTCGCTTCCCTAATGTCTACTTCCATTCCTGTTCCCTGTCTCAGAGCGTTTGCAAAAGACATGCCGCCTCCAATTTCTTTTTCCGGGATTTTCCGAATTAAATCTCTATCTTTATTTTTATTTACAGGTCCGATCTTTAGTCCAGCGGCTTTTTGATTAATATAAAGAGCAATATCTCTAATCACGTTTTTCTCGGACCTGCCTTATTTTGCATTCATCCTAATGGAACTCTATTACTCAGTCGTTCGTTATTTGCTTTCTATAGGCGCGGCCGGGCTCCTTTCGTCTGCCACAAGTTCCGCCCTTTTTCCTGTTTTCCGGCAGCAGACTTCCGTTGCGCTCTGACTGTCCCTCCCAGTCTGGGGAGATGTATAATCCCACGGTGGTGTTATTTCTTGCCAAATTACTTCTTCGTAGGACCTTCTTGAGGTTTGACAGGAACTGTTCCGGAGAATCCTTCGTACTTCTAACACCAATCACAAGTAGTCTTGTGTTGCTGCTAGCTAATGCAGCAGTGGGTACCTCTGCATCTTCCGGGCCCGCGTCAACTAGTTTCATTTGCTCGCTGCTACGCAGAACCGCCACTCCACCAATCGGAAGCCGAGTCACGGAGCCGCCGAGTGGGAATTGGTTACTTATCTTATTGAGTGCGTTTAAGTCCTTCTATACTAATAAACATAGCCCTTGTTTCCCTGTCGGCTGTTATGCTGTCTTTTATAACACGAGTGGCCTTGAAGAGTTCCTCCGGCAATCCTTCCGCCACCAGTCTGGCCGTCTCTTTCAGGGAGGACAAAGCTGCAATTTTCTCCTCAATATCTCTTGCCTTCTGTAGGTCCCTATGTTTGTCTTCTTTTTCTTGTTGGCGCACGTTCGTGTAGATCTTACTTTCTCAATTTGGGCCTGTAGTTCTTCTGTTTTTGCTTTCTATTTTACTATCTATTCATGTGTCTGTGTTGTATTTTTCTGCCATTCCTCAGCCTCTTTGAATTGGTTGTCTTGGACCGCATTTAGTTCGTCCTTGCATTTCCGCAACCGCCTCCTTGTACCGCCAGCTTATCCTCGACATCGGCTTGCAGCTGTACAGCTTTACATTCAAGCCTGCTTATGGCAACTTTAATGCCCCCTTAGTAGTAATAAGTTTTCCTTTAGCGGCTTAGCGTGAGCGGCCTTAGAATTTCCAAGAGGCTCTCCGTCGCTTCATATTCTGTGTCCGGGTCCTCCAGTTGAGTCTTACCTTTAGCTCATGCTTTCCTAGCTGAGTTGCAACTCCGTTGCTGTTCTTCATCTTTTTTTATCTCTCTCTCTTTCTGTGGTAGATCTTCAGGAGGTCCACCCATCGTCCGCTTTCGCCTATTGTTCTCGGAAAAGCTGGGGTCGTCTCCTACCTCTTTATGAGTTTCTAATCTCATGCCTGTGTTTTTGTGGGCTTTACCGCTAGGGTGTTCCTGTGGAATTGTTTCGTTCTCTTTTGATGCATCGCTCTCGTTTGTCTGTGTCTTTCCTTTATCTATCAATATTTCTTTCTTGTCGTCATTTTGACTTATTTCAGTTGGCCGCTCGGGGTCCCTGGGACCCTGAAAGGGGTCCATACCTCCTCCTCCTCCTTTCTTGTGTTTATTCTTTATTTATCATTTTTTTATTTTGTATTTGTTTTTAATAAATATTTTATAATAAATATTATTATTTTTATAGTTTTTAATATGTTTATGCTTAGAAGTTGTTTCTACGTATACGCACTTCATCACGTCATCACGTTTGCTCATATACTAGCACGTTCCGCCAAGCATGCGTGCGCTTACATACAGATATATGCACGCGTAGCGCTACATCTGCGCACATAAGCATGTGCGCCCGTGCAGTTATGTTAGTATATGTATGCGCTGGGTACCTGCACGTCAGCATGCTCATACGTGTTGCCTATGTGATCATGCAACATATGCACTTGAAGAGACTATAAGTAAACACGCTAATCGTACAGAGCAGCCGATGTTCTAAAACCGCTGAATAGTTTGAAGCATTGATTGTAAAAAAAGTTGGCGTGCGAAGTACGAGCGGTTGAAATGATGACACATGCAGAAAGGCAGGTATACGTCCCGGCTCAGCTGTTCGAAATTTGCGCCATAGTTGACATCCAAATTGACACGCAATTATGTATTGCACAGTACCTGTGAGGTGTTTAAGGTATGTGCTAAGATTCTCACTAGATGCGGTTACCCGAGTGCCGTTGAACAGACCATTTAGGACCTCAGGTTTTCACTTTTCACCGTTTTCCACAGAGCGACGCTTGCATTCGACCGCTCAGGGTGAGTGCTAGCAGCCGACTTATATATATACATATATATGCATATATATATATATATATATATTATATTGTGATGATTTATTAATCATTTACAATACGTTTGCACACTCCGCAGTGCTCGCCTTAATAAAAACGGTGGTAAAAAGGTGTCACGTGAGGTTAAGAATCAGCTGTCCGTGTCCTTGCTTTATGGTAGCCCCCGCTGTTATGGACCCGGACTCTGCCAACGGCGGATTTATTTAGATTTAGTTGACGAGCCATCGGACTTTGACTGTTGGGAAGTTTAAGCAAAGCAATGACATGGGCGGTTCCCCCTGGCATGACATAAATTTTTAAGGACTGGTTGTTAGCTTTATCACTGAATAGTGTCACTAGCTGGCTAATGAGAAAGGGCTTCTAGATGCTTGATTATGTGTTTGATGAAAGAACTCTGCAAATAGAGCAGGTGACTAAGCCGGTACACTATAGCCACAAGTTATCCAAATCACTACTTTATATTGTAACGACCATGCTACCAATTATGACGATGTCGCTTCGCTGATTAAACCGGGGATGTAGACCCAGTAGAACGGCAATGAACGACGACTTCTTCAAGCCTTACTTCTACTTTCGAGAGCGGCAGGGTGCCGTAGTTTAAACGGCAACAACTTTACCTGCTACGTCAGAAGGACGTGCCTGATACTGCTACAACTTCTGCTACTACTTCATTCGGCAACTACATCGCTCAGAAGAATTCCACGATGAAAAGAGACGGAAGCATTATGGAAAACGGTCTAGCATTGCCGCACTTTGAGACATTCATGAACAAAAGCTGCCGTGGTCTACATATAGCTGTTGCTTTCGTGAATTTATCGAGCTTAACGAGTACCCTGAGAGCAAACGTGCTCTAGGGCTGCTCAACCACCTTTTATCCACAGTGTACCTAAAGCTACGGGACCACATAATTCTAGATGAGCCATTAAAGAAAACGTACGAAGAACGTCTGGCTGCCCTGGACGTATTCTATACTAGAGGTACATCAAAGTGGGTGAAGACAGTTGAATGCCAAGCTCTACAGCAAGAAAAAGGTGAACAAATTTAAGACTTCGCGCGCAGGTTACGAAGAAACGCGGAAGCATGCGAATGGCCAACGGAATTCCTAACGACAGTACTGCTAGTACAGTTCATCAACGATGTCAAGGACGACCACGTAAAGGATCAGGTTTTGCACAAGGCAGACACTTTCAGGACGCTGGATGATGCAGTCAAGAAAGCAGAGTAAGTGTCCGTGCGAAAATAACGATTGACGGTGAACAAGGTAGTCACTGGTACACAGCAACGGGGGTCTAAGCTACCTTGGAAGAAGCAACCGACGGGTAGTTCAGGCAGGAAGAACAGTACAGCTCGCGCTACGTAGTTCCGTGCTGACCGTCGTTGAGAGCGGACGTCCACTCTCGACGGTGTTGGTTTACTGAACTTTGGTGGTTTTGCAGAGTGCTTGGTGCCTCCCACAAGTGTCTGTTTTGTTCGATGTGTTGTGCTTTGTTGTGCTGTGCCCTACATGTTCGTTTCTTCTACTGTTGAAGTGACTTTCGGTGATCCGCGACCCAGCCGGCGCAGCGAGTGGCACCTTCCCTACGTACAGGAGGGGAGGCCTGCCGCAAGTCTTACCTGGTTGGGCGGCCGCGAAGGATTACGATCGCCACGTGGACGTCGCTAAGCGAGCCACGTGCGCTACACGTATCGCTCGGATACGTTTAGCGTGCACTGCAAGTTGACTGCACGCGCATTGTGCTTTGATTGTGCGCACCCTGCGCGTTAATTAAATGTGCACTGCACGTTGATCAAACGTGCACTGCGCGCTGATCGCACGTGCATCAGGCACATCGGCGACGAGCATCGGACACTACATTCCTCCCTCCCCCTCATCGCCCCCCTCCCCCTCATCGCCCCCCTCCCCCTCATCGCCCCCCTCCCCCTCATCGCCCCCTCCCCCTCATCGCCCCCTCCCCCGCATCGCTCCCCTCCCCCGCATCGCTCCCCTCCCCCGCATCGCCCCTCCCCGCATCGTTCCCCTCCCCCGCATCGCCCCTCCCCCGCATCGCTCCCCTCCCCCGCATCGCTCCCCTCCCCCGCACCGCTCCCCTCCCCTGCATCGCTCCCCTCCCCCTCGTCGCTCCCCTCCTCCTTACCGCCCCTCCCCCTTATCGCCCCCCCCCCTCTATAAGGGGGAATGGCGAGTGGCGGCAAAGACCCGCGATACAAGCAATATGCAAAGGAAACGCCCAGCGTTTCCTTTGCATATTGCTTGTATCATCCCGCTCTCCGGACAGAGATAGAGACCCCAAGAGAGGCGCCGACGCGGAGACGGCTTATGCCCAGGCGTTCGCGACTCTCGCAGGATACGTCAAGAAGGTGATCGATCTTTGCAAGGTGAAAAACACTAAGATCGAACTTAAGGAGGTCTCTGAGAGGCTTGATCTAGCGCTCCGCAAGGTCGACTCGACAGTTGATACGTTTCGAGCGGAACTAAAAAATGCCTTGATAGACGCGGAGGGAGAGGCGGAAGGACTCCGGAGCTCGCTCGAGGCGATGCGGAGGGAAAGAGACGAGATGCTGGCAAGATCGCCTCCTCAGTCCTCAGACCCTCTCGCCATCTGCCTACGATGCGCCCCGGCTGACCCCGAGGCAGCCCGGGTGTTTTTGAACCCCGCATCTCGGCAGCGACAACCGCCACCGACTTCGTGAGCCCGGCGGGGCTTTATTGGCCCGCAGAGTCCCTCCAGCGACTGCCTTTGACCTCTGAGAGCATCACTGCTTCTCGACAACTAAGGGGTCTGCTGATTGTTCCTGGAGCGACGGCAGAGTCGGCAATTATAAAGCAACTATCTATACAATTTCCTGCCCTGCCAAAGCTGCTCACGCAGCCTCCCGGCACTGCAGCCGTGTTGCGCACTACCCAAGCCTGGGAGTCCCTTAACGGGGACTCCAACGCGGGCGGCGAAGATCAGTACTTGGTGGTGGGGATCGTAGGTCCCGAAAAAACATACGACGAGACCACAATATCCGTACTTCGCTCCGTCGTCGACCGCATGCTGCAGCCCCCCAGTGCGGCTACCCAGAAAGCTCCACTTCTGTACGTGGCCCGGCAGTGGAGAGAGCAGCGCATGCACAGAATTCTGGCAGCAATAGTCACCCAGTCCGTCCATGGCGGAGTTCTCGAAATATGTCACAAGGAACCCACCACGGCTCCACCAACTAGGTCGCAGGCGGTCCTCTCCTCTCCCCCCCCCCCCCTGCCCTGACCGGGCAGACATCGGTCAGAGTCAGGGTGGGAGAAGGACGAACATTTGCCGAAACCGTGCAGACTCTCAGGGCACATTTAGCCGACAACAAACAACTAGAGTCAGCATTCAGCGGTCTGGTCAAAAACAGTGACGGTGACGTAATAATACGTCTACGAGAGATTGTGCCGGGTCTTGGGGCACAGCTGGCTCAAGACATAAGCACTGCCACCAGGCAGACAGCCGGACAGGTGGGCCCTTGCGAGAAGTGGCTCTCTGGGGCATCAACCCCCTCTGTAACTCAAAGAGAATCTAGACGGAGCTGCAACGGCTTCTTGCTGTCCCCGAAGGAATCCCGATCACGGCAAGCGAGCCGCGTCAGGGACGCGCAGGCACACGCTGGTACTCGGTGGTCAGAGTTGCTACTGCTCAGGCCAAATGGCTCCAGTCGCGTCATGATTGCGGGCAGCGCTTGCAAGCCTGAGGTCTGGGCGCGCCTCCCATTATGCTTTAAGTGCCAGAGACCGGGCCACACTGCCGCTTTCTGCAAGGCTCAGAAGGTGACTAGACGCCTCTGCCGCCGATGCGGATCACCGGAACATGCCGTCGCGGCTTGCACGGCCGAGACCTCCCACTGCATAGTGTGCGAGGTCCCGGGTCATCGAGCGGACAGTATGGCATGCCCAGCATACAGGACAAATCTACTGGAGTTGCGAGAGCGAACGGATAAAGACCGGCCAAAACACGCAGCTCCAGTCGACGGACTACCAGCATCGGCAGAGGCCGCACAATCCACAGAAACACTACCTACGCCAGCCCCGCTAAGCGAGCGACGCTCTCGTCATAAGACCGTCACCCAGCCGGCGGATGACGGCGGCGCCGACTGGCACTATGTAGGCGCAGTGTCTTCTCATGACAAAAATGATCAAGATTCTGCAAATAAATCTTAACCGCTGCAGAGCCGCGCATGACCTGCTGGAGTCGTACGTTGTACAACATCGCATCGCCCTCTGCATTATTTCAGAGCCAAATGTCGCTCTCTGGAAGAACTTAACCAACGCATGGACAGACAATTCCTGCGACGCTGCTATCTGGTGGACTGGACAGGAGGCCGCACTGTCCATCACGGGCCACGACCAGGGGAACGGATTCTCATGGGCTTATCTGCCAGATCTTAACTGTGTAATATACAGTTGCTACTTCTCCCCAAACAGGACGGTAGAAGAGTTTAACAAGTTTTTAGACGACATAAGCGCATCGATTGACACTCATCGCTACCCTGGCCATTCATTGATAGTCGCAGGCGACTTTAACGCACTACACGTCGCGTGGGGCAGTCGCCGCAACACGGACCGAGGACAGATCCTACTGGACTGGCTGTCGGGCCGGGGCTTGGCACTTGCCAATAACAGCGACGTGCCCACGTTTGCGCGTCGCGGCCAGCTATCTTTCCTTGATCTGACGCTAGCGGACTCGGCTGCGATAGCCAACATCCAGGACTGGGAGGTACAGGAGGCGGAGGAGAGTCTCAGCGACCACCGCTACATCACCTTTCAGATAATGCCGCAAAATAGACATTACCCGCGTCTGCCGGACCGCCGATACTGGCGAATGCGACACATCAATAAGGAACTATTGGTAGACACTTTTAAGACGGCTCACTCGCCTCGGCGATACGCCGCTCGACGAGAACGATCTAACAGCGATCATTACAATGGCATGTCATGCGGCCGGCGGTCCGGCCAGACAAGGAGGTCCAAGGAGAGCCTCCGCTAAACACTGGTGGAGCCCAGAAATCGGGACCGCCCGCGCAGCCTGCGTGCGCGCAAACCGCATCATGACTCGGGCGCGGTCGTGGTTGGCGAAACGCCGTCGACGAGGACAAGATAACCGCCAGCTAGCTAAAGCGGTCAACCGCGCTGATCAACTACAACAGCTGTACCGCACCAAGCGGTTGCGTCTGCGACGGCTAATAGGCAGAGCGAAGGCCGAGTCCTACAAAGCGCTGGTTGAGTCAGTGGAGTCAGACGTCTGGGGCATTCCGTACCGCACGGTGATGGGAAAGCTCCGTAAGCCGCCCCCACCGCTCCCCACAGAGCAAGTACGAAACCTAGTCACCGCCCTCTTCCCCCGGCAGCCAGCCTGCCCCCCCCGTCAACATCGAGGTAGACCTTGACCAGATCTCGGAAGTGAACTCCGAGGAAGTGGCACATGCCGCGGAACGCCTCGCAACTGGAAAGGCACCTGGGCCGAACGGGGTTCCCACAGGGGTCATACAAATCTTGGCGCGGAACCATCCAGAAACTCTCGCTCGGCTTTTTACACGTTTACTTCAGGACGGTCGTTTTCCATCCCAGTGGAAGCGCGCTCACCTGACTCTTATACCGAAACCGAACGCAGCAGCAGGATCATCTTCGACCCACCGCCCCATATGCCTACTCAACACAATCAGCAAACTCTTTGAGAATGTGCTGGTCAGACGCCTGAACAAAGAGATCGAGGAGAAAGCCGCTCTGTCGGACAACCAATACGGCTTTCGCAAGAGCCGATCGACCCTCGATGCCGTCGAACGAGTGCTCCAGGTAGCCTACACAGAACAACAACGGACACTTAGGACACGCAATTACGTTTTACTTATCCTGCTGGACGTGCAAAACGCGTTTAATACAGCGAATTGGCAAGTAATAACGGACACCCTTGAACAGAGAGGCATATCCCCCTACATGCGACGGATTATTTCCTCGTATCTTGACGCGCGTTCACTTTCGGCCAACGGTTAGGTCCACCCTGTCACGGCGGGCGTCCCGCAGGGCTCAGTGCTCGGGCCGATCGTCTGGAATATAGCATACGACGGAGTCCTGCGGTTAGACGACCTGTCTGACGGGGTGGACATAATCGCCTACGCCGACGATCTGGCGCTGGTGGTCACCGCGAAAACGGAGGCGGTGCTCGAGGCGCGAGCGAACACGGCTCTTTTCAGAATAGAGAAGTGGATGGTCGACAATTACCTGGAGCTGGCCCCCAGAAGACCGAGGTTATCTACCTAACCGGCCGCCGTCGTACTAGGCAAGCATCGTTAGAACTTGCAGGACACCGCCTGACTATCAAACGGGAGGCAAAGTACTTAGGCGTAACGCTGGACACAGGTCTCACCGGCCTGCCACACATCCAGAGCATCATCCAGAAGGTCGCGAAGGTCTCCACCAACCTTGCACGCATCCTTCCTCGCGAGGGGGCGCAACGCACGCCAAGCGGCTGCTCCTAGCGGCCGTGGCAGAGGCCATCGCTCTGTATGCCGCGCCCATATGGGCTGGTATGGCGCTGCGGACCGCAAAGGCACGGCGCATGATACAAAGCTCCCAAAGAGCGATGGCCATCAGGGTCACGCGGGCCTACCGGACTGTCTCGACGGACGTCTTGTTGGCGCTCGCCTGCCAGATCCCTTGGGACATACTTGCTGAAGAAAGAAGCAAGCGCAGGAAGGACGGCGACACTTCATGGACCCAAGCACGGGAGCACTCCCTGGTCACATGGGCGGGCACGTGGTTCAACCCACCAGCTGGGGATACCAGAGGGGCCTGGACAAGAAGCCTAATCACAGACCTCATAACCTGGTATAAGCTCAAAGGAGCACTTACATATCACTCCGTGCAAGTGCTCACAGGGCATGGACAATTCCAGTCGTACCTTTTCCGGATAGGCAAGGCGAATACAGATATCTGCGTTCTCTGCCCCACAGGCGCACCTGACGACGCGGCGCACACCGTAGAGGACTGCGAGGCCCTTGCGGCCTACCGCACGGGCTCCTCCTATGTCCACAAAGGTAGCCCGACCACGACCATCGTGGCCAACATGCTCATGTCGACAACGGACTGGCACGCCGGGACCCAATACTTAGACGGGCTTATGCGCGAAAAATGTCGCCAGGAAGATCGCCGCAGATCGCGATTCAACACTAGGCCTCTAGTGTTCACTCCCGAGCAGGACCCACTCTCTGCTCGGGACATAGTCGTAGACTAAGGAGAGGGTCGCAGCACGGGACTCCCCTCTTCTGGTCTCGATGTAATGGTTCACAATTCCGAACCAGAAGAGGGTGGGAGAGGTGGTTTTTAGTGGGTAGAACGAGCGGATAGGATCGAGTATTATACTCTTCCCCGGCGTTTAGTCCCACACTACCCTTCATTAACATCGGAGGGTGTGCGTAAAGCATTTTCCACCTCTACAAAAAAAAAAAAAAGCTCGCGCTACCCGCGGCCTAGTGCCAATTCACTGCTATCGCTGTGGGAAGCCTAACCACAAAGCTGACAAGTAGCCACATATTAAGTCGACGTGCAATTCATGCGGGAAGAGCGGACATCTAATGGCCGTAAGTCAGCAAAGACAACCCGGTGGTAGTTTCAAAAATACGAAAAGCGGAGCGTTTGCGGTACAAGTTCAACCAGCATTAAAGAAGATTTTAGGTATGAACTTCATAAAGCCGGTACATACAATTCAAACAGTGAGACCCGACGTCAACCCGTTACTCGTGACAGTCGAGATCGAGGGTGCTGATGATACAATAGAAGTGGACAGCGGCTGTGAGGTCACTGTAATGTCATTCTTTCGTTTCTCGGCGGAATGAATGGAGCTGGAGACCTCGTCCCCAGAGAACGATGACTCAAGAGACCGCGCAAACTCTTGTTCCCAGGCGGTTGCGGGAAGAGTTGTAGCGGGGATGGAGTCCGGGGTGGTGGAAGCACTCGTGAACATACGCTCGAAGTCGGATCGAAGCTTCACGGGCGCGATGGGACAGCTCGTGAACTTGAAGGGCCCCTTCAGGTAGGAATACGGAGTCTCCTGAGCCTGTTGGACCAGTCGTTGCTCCTGTAGTTCGGCGAAGGCCACCTTCCTTATCTGCAGCAGGAGACGGTAGTCTCGCCGGAACGCGCTGTAGGCGTTCTTCATCACGTTCCATGCTCTAGACGCCATCAGAAGCTTCATTAGGTAATGCCTTGCTTGATAGCAGTCTCTGTCAAACCAGGGCGGTAATTTGCGCGAACTACCCACGAAGACCACGAATGCGCGAAGACCCCATCGATGATAAGGCTGGTAAGAACGGCGGAGAGGCCGCACACATTGAGGTCCACCAGAACTGCAGGATCGAACCGCAAAAGTTTTTCCCGGAGTAGCCCAATGTTGATGGCCTTAACCACGCCCTGTCTCCTGGCGCCCAGAGCGTCCGGATTGACAGCCAGAGCGACTGCGACGCGGATGTGTTTCCTGAGTCCCATCCTAGCCGAGCCCGTTGGCCAACCTCTGAAGACGATATCAGAGCTGGCACCACTGAATGCGAAGATATCAATGGTGGAGCTGTCTGGTCCCCGTCGGTTATGTTGGGTGTCTCGGGAGTCGGAGCAGTAGGTGGGAAGGGACTGGTCTGAGCAACCTTCGGCTGATCTTGTTCAGCAGATCCAGCGTGGTGTCGCCACCGCTGTACATTTCCACGAAGGCGAAGTCGGGAGGAAAGTACCAAAGTGTTGTCTTCTGCTAGTAGAATTTCTGACTTACTGAGTCTGGGGCCGATCAGGAGTGAAACTCCTGATCGGCCCGGGAGGGCTTCGCTGCGAGAAAGTGATGAGCATAGAAACCTTCAACATCGAAACGTTTCGTGGCAAAAGTTTCAGTAAGAAGGATCAAGTCAAACGCAGCCAGATCAGCTGCGGGAATGCAACTCATCACTGAAGCGAAACCCTCGCAATTCCACTGACAACAGTTTAGTGGGGGCGACGGGGGACGCTCCCGAAGTGACGTCCCGTTCTCCCTCTGACATTGAAGCCCTGTGTCTGGCGCCCGCCGAGGCTCTGGTCTCCCGCGGATTGGCGTTGGTGCTGCGCCTTGATCTCCTCGAAATCTTTCAGCGCCTGGGCCATGAAGTGACACAGTCGTGGAAGTTCCGGAGGGACTTGGGAGGCCGTGTCCATCTTGCCGGGCTTCTCTCCCTTCTTGTCTTTCTTCGGTGCGCCCTTCACAGCCTGTAGTGGCGTCTTCTTGCGAAGGCGTTCCCCCAAAAAAGTGGCCATGTTGCGAGCTGCCACGTTTGCCACGGTGGCAGCCAGCTCGTCGTTGTACACCGTCGCCGCTCTGATCAGCATGGGTTGCTGGATCCTGGTCAGCGGCTGGAAGGTAATCGGCCCTGAGTCAGCCAGGATTTGAAGTTCGTTGTTGGCCGCTTTGCACTCCGGGTGGAGCAGCGGGATGGAGTTTACGATCAGCTAGGATTCTGGGGAGGTCGCCGACAGCCAGGAGACAAAGTCCGCGGTCCCGGAGAGGAGCTCATCCTTCTCGAGCTGCAGGCCGTCTCCTGGTCCAGGGTGGAAGAAGAGCCCGTAGTGCGTGTCGGGGTCCTCCTCCATCTTCTTCCTCGCCTCCTCCAGCATTTGCAGGCCAGTTTTGCCCTGCAGGTTCAAGACAGTGACCCGGCTGTGTTTGGATAGCTGTTCGCGAAGGTGTACCTGGATCTTTTCGACAGACCCGTCACCAAACAGAAGGACTTTCTTCTTAGCACGCTGGGCGGCCTGCGTCGAGACCGCCGAGGCAGAAGAAAAGGGTCGGGTATCCATGGAGGCGTCCACGGGGACGACCGGCGTCCTCTGAAGGGCCAAGATCTCTATCCGCAGATCTCTCTCCAGGAGCCGGCTTCTTTGGAGGACAAGGGACAGGATGGCCGCAAGAGGGTTACCATCCAGAGCATCTAGAAGGCTGTGGATTCGAGGGAGTGCGGCCTCTCCCAGGGCGGGTTCGCCAACTCGGCAGAGCCTAAGCAGGTCACTGAAACGGGAGGGGAGTTGTCCATGGTTTGCGATGGGCTAACCAGAACGGATAACCGATGGGGACGCGCTTGAACGTCTCCTTCTTCGGTGAGTCCAGTAGACTCAAAAGTGCGTTTTGACGCAATTTTGAGTGTTGAACCGGCACTCCGCGCGCTTCAGCTCCCACTCCGTTTGACCGCCGCACCCTCCAAGGGCGTAAACACCAGCCACCGGGAGGTCCTTAACGCCGGGTCAGCTGTGCTTGGCAGATCGCGCGAAAGTAGATCGCTAGAGGTTAGTACTAGTAGTCTTCTTGTTCCACGAGTACCTCAGTGGGGATCCGTGGAGGTGATGTATCGTGAGCGCATCCGTCGGGATAGATCTGCGGCCCAGTTCTCAACCTTTTTTGTAACGTAAAAGAAGAAGTCGTCGCTGCTGGTTTCACACGTATATATATGTCACCCCAACCGATTGTTGTTTACAAACAGTCAACCGACGCCAGATGTAGACGAGTTGACACAGCTGTTCCCAAGTGTTCCACCGTTTGGATCGACGGAACCAGTGTTCTTAACCGGCGGGACAGGTGCACGTAATCGACGGATGTGTACCGTGTGACGGCGTGGCTGTTATGAGACGACAATGTAGCAATGCAATTTGTTGTGAAATAACGAGTGACAGTGGCACTAAACTAAGCACAACAGAAGAATCGACCGATTGACATACGGCGCGTCATGGATTGCTGAGGTAGGCCGGTGTTGGATGATAAAAACACGGAGCACTCACGAAACACAACCGCACTGTTCGAACGTAAACAACAATAATATATATATATATAAATGATGTTAGCTGTTCAAGCTGCCCTGAGGACATGTTCCCGTAACAGTCCATAAAATTGTTGTCTTGCAGCTAAAAGATCGTCTGGAGAATATCCAGATCTCTTGCTGCCTGGAAACCTGCGTTCCAATATCCATAACCGAACTTTCAATCATCATCATTATCATCACCAGTGTGTATTCTTCATCAGCGGCCACCTGCAGCTTCATCATCACCATCATCATCATTAGTGCAAGTTCATCATCATCATTCGCCTCAGTTCACCACAACCATCATCACTATCAAACCCAGTGTTACTATACTTCATCATCAGGTACTACTTTCAGCGTTAGCATCAATAGTGCATCATCATTCATCCCTGTTAGCTACCACTCATAGCCGTCATCACTACCACCACCACAGCCATCATAACTATCAACACCCAGTATTTCTACACTTCATCATCAGGTACTACCTTCAGCGCAATCATCATTAATGGATCATTATCGTCGTCATCACTCATCCCAGTTAGCTACCACTAATAGTCGTCATCACCATCATCGCCACAGCTATCATCACCATTTTCACCAAAGATACCATCACTTACTTCATTATTGATGCCGCCACCGCCACCACCCCCGGTACGGTCAGCAGCATCAATATTATTATTATTCTTATACAACTCGGCCTGTGTTCGCCTGTATACAAATCCTGTGTGTAAACAAGCGCGGCGCAGCAGCCGGTCATGCAGCGAACGCCGACGAAACGGCAAGAGGAGAGGCCGCTGGAAGAACGTGCATCGCTGCACGTAGATTCTGCGGCGCCAACGTATGAATGCATTGGTGGAGCAGCCAGTGGTGAGGGCGGCCCGGCTTGCCGTCCAAAAACAAGCGGCGGGAAGCGACTGCATCAAGCCCCGCAGAAGATACTCGTACCAAAGGGATGCGTGTATTGCAGGCTGAATCTCACCTTATTGTGGAGGGTGCCGCCGAAGCAACCGAGGAAGCTTGTAACAGTGAGGAACCTCAGAACGATTTGGAGTTTACCACGGTGACCCGACATAAGCGTACCCGTCCTCCAAAGATGGTCGTGCCGCCAAAAGTAACGTTTGGCAGACAGGAAGCCGTAATCTTCTCCGCTGCTGACAATGCTCTTGAGCTCCACTTAAACGAGATTTGTGACGAGATCGCAAAGGTCGTCGGGGGAAAGATGGAGGAGCCTCGCTTCACAAAGAACGTTGAACTTGTCATAGTGGTAGAGAAGGAAGACGACAGAGCGACCCTACTCTCGCTCTCAGAGTTAGCGGAAGTCAAAGTCTCATCGAGGATAAGCGGAACACGATCCCCGGTGAAGTGCAAGATCACCGGTGTTCATACTTCTATCTCGGAATCCGCGATTCTATCGGCACTGCAGTCCTCTGAAGTCACAGAAGCGACTCGGGTGAATCGAAAAATCCAAGAACCAACGCTATGTGGGCAACGGAGCACGTTATCTTGACATTCTCTGGCAACAGCTTTCCGGCTGAGGTGCGTCTGGGGCTTAAACGACATGGGGTCATACTATATCATGAACCCTCGCAGTGCTACAAGTGTTATAGTTTGGACCATTTGGCAGCCAATTGTAAGGCCCCAAAACCCAGATGTCGGAAATGCGGCTCTATGGACCACCTCAGAAGAGATTGCAACGCTCAGGCCTGCTGTTGTTTATGCAACGGGGAGCATGATGCCACGTGGGGAGCATGTCCGCAAAGACTGCTACGCAAAGAACAGCAAAAGAGAGCCTCGCGAAGCATGGTACAGAAGCAGCACGACGCTCCGCCAGTCCCAATCTGCGTACCAGTATCTAACGTGCAAGCATCCGACAACTTTACGACGCGAAGCTGGTCTTCGGTTGTAAAGAATGGGATAAAAGAAGTCGACGGTGGAAGTCGTATCCCCACGACACGCATAGAGGAAGCTGACCTTATCGCATTAAAGCCGGCAGCTTCGTTACAACAGCCAGACATATCGACACAACCATCAACAGACAGTATTGTAGGAGAAGTGCTCCGCAGACTATCTCCAATCATACAAGAAACTATAACGAGCGTTATCTCGAAAGTTTTGGAATCCGTACTGCCAGTTGTTATACGCGCAGTAAGCGGGGCAATGGCACAGCCAGAAAAGAGCATAATGAACGCTACCTCGCTAACTGAGTCGATCCAGCTAGCTTTCTGTAATAATGCCAAAGAAGGAAAATACATCTTTTCGGGAAGGAGCGGGACTTGGAAGGCACATACCCATGGGGATGGCATTAAAGATTAGCAGCAGTGGGGAGAAGTGTAGCGGTAGGCTGGGGACCGGAACAAAACTGGATAGTGGGACTTTCTTAAAGGGAATAGGGGAAGTGTGTCCACCAGGGCAAATTCACATAGAGTCCTATGAACGTAAACTGGTAAGTGTAATCAAAAGTGCAATAGTTCCGCGTCAAGAACAAAAAGGAAGGCCCTGGTTTAACGAGCGGTGTAGAGCAGCAAAAATGCAAACAGGCTAACTAGGGAATACGTAAAGATTTTTCCGGTAATGAGGCCGTTTGGCAAAATGGTAAATAATATGACGAAAATAACATACAAGGAAGAGAAACTGCGGCTGCGGCTGCCAGCCGTGAAGTCTCGGTTCAATTCCCAAGAGCGTCATTTTTTTAATTTAATTTTTGGAGTTTATTTTTTGTCCTAACGCATTTAAAAGCCTAGGACAATACCAGGGGAATCCAGCGGCAGTAAGCCGCCTGACAACTTGGATATATTCAAGCTCAGGGGCATAATTGCCAAAGAGATACCAATCGCGGCCCAAGCCGGTGTCTCGAAGCCAGTCGGCAGCAGGGCTTGTGTCGCATGCTCTGAAGTATAACAAGTCGACCCCAGTAAAGCTGCCGAAACGCCTGAGATTGTAAAAGAAGGTTCAGCGCCAGGGTGTAAGCGAAAAAAGGTTACAGGCTGCGATGAACCTGACGAACCATTTACGCTGGTGGTGTCAAAGCGTGAGGAGAAGACTATATTCCGCGAGCAACGTCAGTTAGACAAACTGAGAGAGGATGCGTCTAGCGGTATATTTAACGCCTTTAAAGTGGTCACCCGGAGAAAAGCGAACGAAGATCCTGCTTCAAATGAGTTCGCTGATGATACATTGCTGCGGTTATGTAAGGCCTAACCTCATTCAAGGCGTCGATGTCGCATTTGCAGACGACGAGATACGCGAAAAGCTAGCAGCGGTGTGGTGCACGCTTGACGGTTATTCCGCACAGGGCTGGTAAAACCCTACTCAACAAAGAGATCCTGACGTTTGACCGCCAACCGCCTGCATCTGTCTTCCTGGGGTATAAAACCCACTCAGTCGTACTAGAGCCTGATCAACCTAAATTATGCTACAATTGTCAGCGAGTGGGGCATCTAGCGAACAGGTGTACTCTTTGCAAGGCTTGCAAAAAATGTGGAGGATCTGATCATTTGGCGTCCAGTTGCACCAAACAATCGAAATGTATAAACTGTGGTGGCCCTCACGCTGCCGGATCGCCTTCTTGTCCGCGTTTGGTTTATCTTTGTCAGCGTAACAGGATCATCATGGAGGCGAGAGTTCTTCAGCAAGTTAAGACAACGCACCCGAGTGCATCGATCACGGAGGGACCTGGTGTCACAGCCGCAGTCGCAGAAAACGCACAAACTAGCTGTTCTAACAGCAGCAAAGCTTCCTACGCAGCAGTTCTCAGGGACATATCTAGCCGCTTCTTCCTAATCCGCGGCCGTTACCAAAGCCCAAACAAAAGCGAGCCAAGGCATACAGGAGTCGCCAAGTTCGGCCGCAGCGCTTCTAAATTTATTACGAAGAGAAAGATCCGTTCCAAGACGCCGCGCAGAGACGTTGGAGGCGCCTTAACGGACGTCGCTCGTATGTAAGAGGGCATCAGTCCTGATTTGGCGGCGACGTTCAAGACGATTGCGGAGGCCCTAAAACCTCTCTTGGCCCTTACTTGCAGAGAAGCTTAAAGCTTTTGCATCATAATGCCAGATAACGAGATCCCAAACGGAAGTGATGCCGATCATGCTTTTGTTGTCGGTGACCCCAACAGGGCTACATATACTGTGTGTAGAAGTGTCTTTACGAGGAGAGGTCTTGCCGGACATATATCGGTCAGACACGCCGATGCCGTCAACAGGCCGTCCACACCCCACCAGGCTCTGGCAGAAGACTTTGATGTTAACACACTACTCATCAATATCCAGGCAAACATGCGTCAAGCCAAACTGTTACGCATTTTACCTAAATATGTGCGGTCCACCGTTGCGGAGGAGCTCATTAATGTCGCCAAGAACAACGACCTCTCTGCCTGGTACTCCTTGTTCTCCTTTGCTCCGGTCGTGTTGCGACTCTCTCGAGCCAAAAAGGATGCTCAATCCCTGTCTGTTCTGGTCAGGAAGAACCTACGTGACTTTTTATCGGGATTAAGGCTCAGGGATCTTACACACGAGGGATCAGGACGCAAAATGATGGCCCACCTCGAGGATGTCCTTCCCAGACGAGTGAAAGTCAAGCTATCAGAAGGCGATATCTCTGGTGCTGCCAGACTGGTGAGCTCCCAGGATATGCTAGCGCCAGCCAAGGAAAATACAGAAGCTCTCCGCTCCAAACATCTAGATGCGCCTACGGATCTTTCCATGCCCACACCACCGGCAGTCACACTGCCTTCCTCAACCTCACGTGAAAAGATACTGAGTGCGATGAAGACATTTAGCAGAAGTTCAGTTGCCGGTTTAGACTTCATACGACCCCGTCTGCTGCAGGACTTGTTGTCTGGTGCGCTGGGCAGCACGGCCGGTCGACTGGCGGACGCCATTGCTAAAGTGGTAGATGTACTCAGATGGGGCTGGCCCCCGTCTTGTCTTTTACCGCTCGTCTTTGGGGCAAGGATGTTTGCATTAAAAAAAAGATGGCTCATTATGTCCGATCGCTTGTTCCTTAGTCGTTCGCAGACTGGCGGCCAAAATCGGCTGCTACGATAATAAAGAAGCTGTTTCAGCAACTCTTGGCCAACAACAGCTTAAATTCGCTACCCCAGGGTGTACAGAGGTAGTAGTCCACTGTTCTCGTGCGTTTTTGCAATCGCGCAAAATACCAATGGTGCTTGTCAAGCTGGACTTTCGAAACGCCTTCAATAGCGTCCGGAGGGATCAATTGCTTCGAGCCGTCAAGTCGTGGACACCATTAGTGTTTCACCAGATGAACCTGGCCTATGGTTCAGAACCATTCCACCATGCTATCGCAGACAGGTCTTCAGCAGGGTGATCCCCTGGACCCTCCACTTTTTGTTTGTGTATCAAGGAATTGGTGGATTCACTGCAGTCCCCCCCCCCCTTAATGCCTGGTACTAAGACGACGGGGTTCTGGGCGGGGATCTCCAGATCGTACTTGACGACACACGGAAAGTTATTGAATTTGGTGCCATTAGTGCCATTGAACCCGGTCAAATGTGAAGTATATGTCACGGCTCACAACGAAGTTGAGCCGTTAGATTTAACTAACATTTTTAACTTACTTCCGGGCTGTCGTGTAGTGGACAAGGTTAACCGAGCTGCTAGGTGTCCCCTTATTGCCGGAAGGCATTGCAGAGGCATTAGACGATCGAAGGGACAAACTTGACTTCGCGGTAAGCAGACTACCTCAATTGGGGGCCCACTGCGGCCTATTCCTTCTTAGATCTTGTTTTTCAGCCACGAGGTTAACACACCTGCCAAGAGGTTGCAACCTGTTTTTTTTTTATCACAAGAGCTCTTACAACCGTTTTATGGACTTAGCTTAGACATTTTAGAAATCATACTAAATCTTAAGCTGACCGCTGAGGCAAGGGAACAGGTAATGCTCGCGGTTTCTTTAGGCGGCCTAGGTGTGCCGGACGCGGTCATGACGGCAGGACCTGCAATCGTGTCGTCATTGACCCAGGCGGCGGACAGGGTTAAAGCATTATTGGACAGTGATGGGTGGGACGCTTATAACGGTGAACTTCAAAGACTGACCGACGAATTGTCGTTGTTATATGATTCCCCTCCCGACGATAGAGCTAACCAGGTCAATTGGACAACCCCTTTACTAGAAAAGCGACTAGCAAACTTGATTAATAGAGCACTGTCTGTTGCCGATAAAGCTAGGCTTCGAGCTGTTAGTAGTCAAGGGGCTGGGGCTTGGCTACACGCACTACCATGCCCGCCAATTGGGACTCTGTTGAGCGACGAGACCACGCGCATAAGCGCAGGGCTGCGGCTTGGTGTTGACCTAGTCGTGCCCCACCGATGTCGTTGTGGTGATCTTGTGGACGCGCTGGCCCATCATGGTCTGTCATGCGCGTTAAATGCAGGCCGACAAACAGGTCACTCCGCTTAAAATGACACCTTTGGTCGCGCACTTCGATCTGCCGGCTTCCCATGGATTTTAGAGCCCCCGGATCTAACGAGAAGTGACGGAAAATAACCTGACGGCCTGACTTTGACGCCCTTTGAGCGTGACCGCATGCTTGTTTGGGGCGCAACTGTAACCGACTCATTAGCCCCTTCGATGGTCGGTGCAGGTGCGGACCGAGCAGGTCATGCTTCCAGGTTAGCTGAGGCTAACAAATGCAGAAATATTCCAGTGTGGAGTATCCGCACGAATTTTGTCCGTTGGCGTTCGAGACTATGGGAACTGTAGGCCCCCTTACGCTCAAACTGATCCAACGCGTAGGCAAAAGCCTTTCGACAGGAGACTCGAGAGCATCCGATTTTTTGCGTCAGAGGCTGTCGCTCGTAATCACACGTTCGCGCGGAGACAATTGTCCATTCCAAAATGCTAAAATAACGAACTTATATAAATAATAAATAATAATAATTTAGCTGCAAAAAAAAAGAAGAGAAACAGAAGTACTGGGAAAGCCGGGGGTGGAAGTTGTTACAAGAGGCAAAGGAACATCCGCGCAAATGGCTAAAGCATAAAAGAAGACAGCAGTGCCCAGTGGAGACTTAAAGATCGATTAAGCATTTTGCTGGTATGCTACTGGGAGCCGACACCACTCCAAAATTAATAATATTATGCAATGGGCCTTAGGACAAAGATACAGAGCTTGCACGAGAATGGGTAGTTCACGAGGTCACAATCGAAGACGTTGTCAGCGCAATTGAAAGAGCGCCTAGAGGCAAAGCGGCCGGAAACGATGTGATAAGAAATGAGCACTTAAAGCAAACGTTGGCACTGGCACCATGCTGGAAAGCTCTATTCTATGAATGTCTTAAGTCCGGGAAAATGCCTAAAGCGTGGAAGGAAGAAACCCTTATAGTTTTACCTAAAGGAAAGGGCATAGTAACAGAGCCGGAAGCTTGGAGGGGAATAACACTTAAGAATTGCCCTTATAAGATATTCTCGGGGATAATATCAGATCAACTTGAGTAATTCCTATAAACCAGAAACGCTGTACCAGAAGAACAACACGGGTTTAGAAAATCCAAGTCGACCCATACGGCCCTGCGCCAATTGTTGGCAGAGATTTAGGAAACCCTAGCCGAGCCAAGAAGACCGTCATATGCGGTATTTATAGATTTATAGATTTATAGATAGGATTATAGATCTTAAGGTTGCCTTTGGCCTAGCGCCGAGAAGCTTTACGATCACAGGGCCGCTCGCTGCGTGTTATCGCACAGGTAGCACACTTGTTCTCAGCACCACACTTTGCAAAAAGCATGGCACTGAGGGCCACGTTATGGCCCAAAATGCGTCAGTAGTATAACATTGTAGTGCGTTGTAAACACAAAACAAAAGTAGTAGTGTTGTGTTAGCTGCCGCATCCGTCTTGAAGAAGAAGGAGAAGAAGCCCCGTGTACCAAACGTGGGCAAGAGCTTAATAGATCAAACCTGACATAAAGACGGATACACTCAGCGCCGAGCAACGAGAAACCAGTTGGGTGGGGTAGTTAACCGTCAACTAGTTCAAGTTCTTATGGTGACGCATGAGCAGTTCTTCAGCAAGCTTCTAGTCGTCCCTGAAATCGGCAAGACATCTAAGAAGACATCTCTAAAAAAGTAGCTAAAATCTAAGTTCGCAGAGGCAGCAGCCAAACTCAAGACGTTATGGTCAGGCATCAAGTTCTTCATTATGTCGTGGCTTCAGAAGAATCCAGGCAGCGGAAAGTTAATGGAACTTTTAGAGGCTGCAAGGGCTCTGTCTGAACGAAGGCAATTTTAAAACATTTGCCGGCATTGAAGAAGAATACGTATTTTTGGAAATATAACGTCAACCCCTTCAGCCTCGATCCTAGTACAAAATGATATTCATCAATGTAGACTAGAGCTGCTCTACATAAAGTGTGTTGCAAAAAATTAGCAACTCACGTTTTTTTGTGATAATTTCGGCTTGGTTTATTTGAATAGCTTGATTTTTAAGCGCATGATGTACATGACGAAACATGAGTATGGTGTTAATTTCGTTGCAATCTCAAAATCGGTTCATACAAAAAATAAAAAAGTGTGAAAAAACAGTGTTGCAAAATATTAGCAACAATAACATGCTAACGACACAGCTCTTGTTTGTAGAGGATAGTCGATACTACAGCTGATATTCGATCCCGGGGATCAAATGTCAAGAATATTGTCTAATCAAATCAATCGTTCTATAGCTGCAAAATGTTCTACAGCTTAGTCGTTGTTCCAAACTAACGGCGAAGCGTATGTTTAAACCATGGGTCGTACAAAGGATCTCTCGGATAACGAAAATACAAGAATTGAGGCATATGCTGAGCTCGGTCATACAGTAACTGCTATAGCAACCAAATTAGGACGGCATAAGAGCGCCATCAGCAGGTTCTTACAGCCTGGAGGGAACCAAAGGTGCAGATCTAACAGTGGGCGTAAGCCAGTTTTGACTATTCGAGATCGGCGAAGGATCATATAGTTGGCTACTCATGACCAAATGTTTTCTTCCAGGATCAGGACTACTTTGGGAGTGCCAGTGCACTGATCCACAGTGTACCGAGTGTTAAGTTCTGACAAAAACGTGCGATACGAGAAAAGGAAGCTTATACCGCGACTGCAAGCGAAGCACATTGTCGCACGGCGTGAATTTTCGCATAGATACCAAACTTGGGATAACGAGTGGAAAAACATCGTCTTCTCGGATAAAAAGAAATTTAATCTCGATGGCCCTGACGGCTGTCAGTACTATTGGCACGACTTACGGAAGGAACCTAAATGGTTCTCGAAACGTGCGGCCGGTGGTGGTTCTGTGAAATATTAGGGCGTGTTTGGATATAATGGGAAGTTCGATCTAGTCGCGGTTGTGGACCGAAACAATTCCGACAAGTACCAGCGTAATCGTCGGTTCCCAGTTAGAAGCCCATTTCAGAAGAATTGGGGGACCTGACGCAGTTTTTCAACAAGACAGCGCCACGTTTCATACCTCGGCTAGCACTATAGCCTTTTTTCAAGAACAAGGAGTGCCACTTTTTGACTGACCGGCATTGAGTCCAGACCTGAATCCCATCGAAAATCTTTGGGGACATTTGGCAAAGCATATTTACGCAAATGGTCGACAATATGATAATTTGTCGGACCTCAAAGAAGCTGTCCAGCAAGCATGGACTAATATTCCACTTTCGTACTTACAACAGCTCATTAACTCCATGAAAGACCAAGTTTACGATTTGATTCAGAAGAAGGGACGAAAACCCCGTTTCAAAAATAGAATATGTAATATCAAATAAGTCATATAGCCCTGCTAAGAATCGAATACGTCGTAAGGCGTTATTGTTGCTAATATTTTGCAACACTGTTTTTTCACACTTTTTTATTTTTCGTATGAACCGATTGTGAGATTGCAACGATTAACACCATACTCGTGTTTCGTCATGTACATGATGCGCTTAAAATTTCGAGCCATTCAAATAAACCAAGCCGAAATTATCAACAAAAAACATGAGTTGCTAATTTTTTGCAACACACTTTACCAAGAAAATCATGTGTCAAAATAAGAATGAAACAAGAAACTCTCAAAATAGTAACACTGTGCCAATCGTCAAACAAAGGCGCTGATATATCAACTATTTTAAGTACGCTGAAGAGTGTTTGAAACATAATAATAACCGCAGATATCAACGCCAAAAACCCGATATCCGCCCTATAACCCCTAACGATGGATATTTGACGATTACTAATAGCTGAACTATAAAGAAAAACTGTCATTAACTGTATTAGTGATGAAAATTCAACATTTATGCGCAATTACTCCTGTGATTCCGTCGAATCTCACTCGGGTATTGTGGCTGATAGTGAAAACTTAACCGTTATCAGCCGACTGCATATTAAATTAGCACCACTCATCTTGGGTCACTGTAGATGCTTTCTATATCTGAAGATCAACACGAACAAATGACAAACTACACAAATAACCGACTGGAAGAAGGCTATATAAATATAATTTAATCGATCGTCGCGACCAGTACCGACTTGGATACACTGGTAAAAACGACATATCAAACAGTGGAGGTGGCTTAAGGCTACCGATTCATTGGTTACATATTGCCTAAAAAGACAGACAAGGTGGCGGCGCCCAATAGTGCGCTGTGTTTTGTATGTAGCACCGTGATAAAGAGCTCGTGTGAGTGGGCCCAGTGTCCTACCAGTTTTGTGGGTGTAGCCCATGTGAAGTGCTCATCACCGCGCACCGATGTAGGGGCAAACCACCCCGCTCGGTGCCCTGGATGTCCTGAACTGGAAGGCGCCCGCCCAAACGGCGCCTTGCTTGAGATCCTGCGGCGGATTAGCCGTCTCGCGGCGGCAAATACAATCCGAGTGTCAGAGCTTGCACAACTGATCTCCGCGCTTCGTTCCCGTCCCACCGGGAGCAACGTAAGCACATCGGGAGTAGAAATCGAGACGAAGAAGCAGGTGGCACAGCACAAAGTGGCACAGAGCACTGGCGGCAGCTCAAAACTTGCCGCCAAGCCTGTAATTGATTCGAACGTCTCAGATGCGCCCACCGTCACTCGTACTGTTGGTAAACAAAACCAACAGCAACAACAGTGTCAGGGGAAGCAGAGACAGCGAGTGCAGAAACCGCAGCAGCAGACGCCTCCTACAGACGTCGCCAAGAGTGTTGTCGATCTCGATCAACAGCGCCAACAACGGCGGGAAGAGAGAGCGGCTGAGCGGCTGCAACGACAGCGGGAGAAGCTGGAGAAGAAGGAGATACCGGCGCCGGCAGCAGAAAGTGACGTCACCACTCCGCTGCAGCCGCGCGACCCGGTTGTAGACGCAATGGACTGTACAGAGACAGCCAACGTAGATCAGCTGGACAATGAAGGTTTCCAGCTGGTGGAGAGAAGAAGAAAAAAGAAGAGAAAGCTTGCGAGTGAAAGTGGTGGATCGACCAGCAACAGCCCAGAGAAGCAGGATGGACGCCTGGGGCCGAACCCGAGCGATGCCTCTCAACTTCACAAGCAAACGGCAGCAGAAAAACGCGCAACTAACGCGAATAGGAAGCACCGTCCTCCAGCTGCGTGGTTGGCTAACCGGGAGACATACTGTAGTGCGTGCTATTTGGAAACTCAAAGTTTCTCGGCCGGACTCCGTCTTCTGCGTGACCTTTGGTGAAAGTGACTTAAGTAACGTTTCAACTAGCGCCTTCTGGCCGAAAGGCGTGAGTTTCCGGCGCTGGCTGGGGGCTCCGCCGGCTCAGGCTAGGGTATGCGAAGAGTTTACTGACGGGCATGGTTTAACAGCTAGACAGCAATGACGCCTTCTGCCAAGGCAGCTGCATGCTGCTCACGGCTGCAAATGATTGCTGTGGAAATGTGAAGGTTTATCTGGGGCTTTACAGCGAGCACCAGAACGTTTGTTCGAAGGTGTGGACATTGTACTCTTGACGGAAGCTTTTATGCGAGTGGAACTGCATCTCGATGAGATGCGAGGTTTTCATCTGCTAGCGAGTCTTCCAGACGGAGGGCGGGGAAGACCAGTAGGTGGACTTTCAATCTATTTACGAACAGGGTCACCCCGAATGCAATGTGTGTGTCGAGGTGAGTGTTGCATGACACTCGCCTCAGGTAGTTTCAACCTCGCATTGTTCTACCTGCCACCTCACTACGATGACGTTGAAGTTGCCGATGCGATCAGTGCTGGTCTAGCGGGACTAAACCTCCAGCTACCCACTCTGGTCGGCGGCGACTTCAACTGTCGTATTGATAGTGGCGCCACCGACAGGAAGGGCGATGTGCTTCTTACGCTTCTAGAGAATAGAGGCCTGCATTGCGCGAATGAGCGTGATAAATTCACGTACGTTTGCCAAAGTGGAAGAAGCACTATCGACTTCCTGTTTCATAACCTTCAACATCCGACGGAATTTCAGGGATGCGAGGTCCTTAATATTCCAGCACGGAAGCACCTGCCGGTGCTAGCGTCTCTGCGTCTGCCTGGCCAGGGGCGCGCCCCGCGGCGGCGGCCGACAACGTACTTGTCTAGGCAGCTAAATTTGCGTGTATTAACGCGCAAATTACGGCTCCTGGGATCAACTTCTGACATTGAACAAAGCAACCACGCTTTGAAGGCCACTGTCAAAGCGGCTGTAGTCAAGAAGAAGTACAGAAAAAGACGGGCGAAGTCAAGAAGAAGTACAGAAAAACACAGGCCTGCTACCTAAAACGTCGGGAAGTGTTGGGGCTCCTGCGCCGAGCACGGGCTCTGCACCCCGACCCCCAGATAGTTGCTGATCGTAGGGCGCTTTAAGGCCGACATAGAGCAACCTACAAGAAAATGCTCGCGGAGAATAAGCGCCGGTATGGTGAGGAGGAGGAGTTTCGCATGCTTCAGAGAGCAGAGCGCAAACCCCATGTCTACATTGTTCGCCGGCTGAGCAAAAACATGCACAGCATGACAAAGGAGCAGTTGCGGCAACACTTTAGTGCTCTTCTGCTCGATGCAAACGCCCCCGCTCCTAACCCAGTTATTGAGCAACCGCTCACTCTGGAGCAGCACTGCATGAATTCGCCGTTTACGGTGGAAGAAGTGGTGCAGATCTTGCGCGGGTTGCCCAAGAGGAAGAGTAGTGGTCCTGATGGGATCTATTACGAACACTGGGCTGAGTCGTCCGATGTTTTAGCAGGGGAGCTGTGTAATCTGTTTAATCAGATACTCAGCGGGGGACACAAACCCCAGGTTTGGCACGAGGCCAGGCTTACTCTGCTATTCAAGGGCAAATACGGTGACAACGTGGACGATCCAAATCTCTAGCGGGGTATCGCGTCGGAACGCACTCTTAAGAAAGTCTTCGCCAAGTTGATTATCTTGAGGGTGTTTCCAACTGTGGAGAAGACCCTACCTCCGGAGCAAATCGGATTCAGGAAGGGTCGAGGTACACAGGACGCGATCCACGTACTGCAGTCGGAAGTTGAGCGGATGTTGGCTGTGCCCGGGGGCCACTTGTACGCCGTCTTTATTGATTGTGTTAAGGCCTTCGACAAAGCTCCCCGTCACTTACTAGTCGATTCATTTCGACATGCTGGGGTGGGCGGTTCTTTTCTACGAGTGCTCTCCAGCTTCTTTGCTGAAGACCGCCTTGAAGTAAACATAAGGGGCGAAGACACCTTGCAGCTGAGGCAAAACGTAGGAACTTCTCAAGGGGACCCTCTCAGTTGCCTAGCCTTCTCTTTGCTCATTGCAGACCTAGCCCGCCACGTGCGGAAAGAGTTTAGAAACGCCGTCGTCGTTATGTACGCGGATGACATAGTAGTGGCCCACCGGGACCGCGGTGCCATTCGTCGTATTGTCGGCGACGTAGAAGCTTACCTTCACCGTAAGGGCCTACAAATAAATTCGCGGAAGACGAAAGCCATTAAGTTTCGCCGTGGGGGTCGATTGGCTGCAGCAGACGTAATACCCTGCTGTGGCCAACCGCTGGAGTTTGTCAACTCCTTCCCGTATTTGGGTCTGAGACTGCACTATACGGGAACGACCTTTACCAAGCACATCGGCGACAGGTGTCGGGCGGCTAATGCCTCTATTCACACAGAGGTGAGAGATCTTCGACGACTGTCTCTGAGTGCTGCATTGCGTCTTTTTGAGCTTAAGATTGTGCCAATGTTGAGCTACAGCCTTGGCAGGGGCCATCTTTCCGCGGCAAATTTTGCGCAGCTAGAAAGATGCTTCACAATATATATGAAGCGCGTTCTTTGCTTGTCGCGGACGGCAAGGAATCGCTTTGTGTACCTGCTAGCGGGTTGCGGACCGGCAGTGGAAACAATCAGAGTCAGACTTAAGTCACCTATTACAATGCCACTTCAACAATTTTTGTTGGAGTGGCAGAGAAAAGTGACCGAGGCCTCGGCTGAGGTAGCGCAGTTAGATGTGTATCTCACCAGGGAGCTTTGTGAGGGAATGGCATGCACTAGACGGCACGTGTACACTAGGTACATTGTACATGGCTATCATCACTTGCTGTGTTCGACTCAAGCATTTCACCAAGTTGGCGATCAATGTCGTTGCCGGTTCTGCTCGCAGATATGCGCTAAATACCACGCAGCGAGCTGCCAGTCGCATCGGCGGTCTTTGCACTTTCTTGCCCGGTGGGACGGTCGCTAAAGTGTTAAAATTGTATATAATGATGATTATATTGTAATTATGTACCATCTTGAAATGCAAAGTTATTGCGAAATAAACAATATGTATGTATATTGCCTAAAAAATAATGACAAAATGGGCTCAACATTAAACGACCTATTGAAAACGGTTATCCTCCCGGACTTGTTACCGTGCTCAGTTGCTAAGCCTACTGAAGTTGATATAAGTAAGCAGATTTTTTCAAAGCTATCACGACCTATCAACCTAATTTAAATTGATAAGGCTCTTGCAGTGGCATATTTAGGAAGTTATACAGAATCTGACGACATCACCAATAAGAAAACTAACATTTCTAGGAGAAGATAGCAGAAAGTTTATGCTAACCAATATGAATGAGATACTAGTGACGGAGGCTTTCCCGACGGAGTGTAAAGTTGATGTAAGGTTTCTTATCCTGAAACCGAGCAGGCCAACGGGAGTCATCAAAACATATTGTCAAATTGTAAAATGTTCCTATTTTGATAAGGTTTTTAAGGCGCATGCTTTTTTGAAGACTTATGTCTGCGGATAGAGGCCACATCGCAGATAGTATGTCAGCATACCGATCACCATGATCACCCCAAGACACTGTCCTAGATCTGGCAAAATATATTGAACAGGCATGACTGACGGAAGGCCATGCATTGGCCGCATTGTTTAATATCGTGTTGGGGATTGTGGAGTCCCCCAGGGTGGAGTACAGTCTTCGATGATTTCTGTATTAGCAATATCTAACATTGCAAGCTGCGTGCTACATGGCTTTTGCCTATTTCAGTACTCGGGTGACGCGGCTAAATGGGTGTGTTTAAATGGAAAAACAGCTTTTAATGTGCGTCGAGGACAAAATGTAGTCGTTAGGATAGATCGAAAAATATTTGGCCAAGCTAAAGATTTACAGTTCTTTGAAGCACATCTGAAAGACAACTGCCGGTGGATGAAAAATGCAAATGATCTGGAAAACGCTCTTGCAGAACGTGGCTTAAACCGCTTTTCAAAACGTCGATAAAATCAGAAGTGGCAGTAAGCGACTGAGCCCAGTATGAACGCCGAAATACCAAAGCAGCGACCGCCCTAAATAACATTCTAGAACTGAGCGACAAGATGCCGGCTCCTGATACGGACGTATTTGATGTGTCAAATCTTAAACACATATCTGTGTCACTATTTTCATCCAATGGAAAAAGAATGAACATAGCTCTAGGTATCTAGAGCCTGCCGCTGAGCACCCATAAGCTTACTCTCACAGAAGTATTCATCAGTAATGTTCAGCGACGGTTCGCAGCAAGGTTTCCTCGGGGACGCAGGAGCTGTCATACCGGAAACTGGGACAAATATATACATATTTATTTATTCACCATAATATTGGTAGTAGTATACATCTAATGTTATGCGAAGTCTACACTGATTCTACATAGTGTGTACGAGATTGTACTGACGTTGTTTCTATTTCGGCGCACACAAGTATAAGGTGTCTATCAATATCACAAATTCCACAAAATCTACACACACAACCATCGACCTCAAAACACCGTCCACTCAAACACATGTGGTGATGGTATCCGTGCCTTGTCACTCGACAAATGAGTGCTCGGTTCTTCTGGGCTCCTCTCTTCCGTTTGTCCGAGCAAAACGCTGGTCCGTTCGTATAGTTATTAGTCGCAAATTTCACGTTGCGTATCTCCCGAAACTCCCTGTATACTGTGAGTACGGCTTCACCAAGAGATAGTCCGTCTAGGGCAAAGTCCTCTGTAAGGGTTCGTTTGCGACATAGTTCAAGAGCGAATGTAGCAGAGGCGTTTTTGGGTAGAATTAGCACGCGCTTGATATAAAGTGCCTTTAAACGGTCTAGCCTTTTCAGATCGCTTACAGTCAGAGAAGGTGCTATTGCAGGCAGGCCGTATCGTATAATAGGGACCATTTTTAGCCTAAATATGTTTAGCGCTCTCTTCAAGTCGATATCTCGAGGTTCACCGAGAAGCATGACAGTAGCTGTCGCCTTGGCTAGTATTTTTTTTACATGTCTGCTAAAAGAGAGTCTTGGTGTCAGTGTAACGCCGGGATAAGAAAAGTGGCTGACAATCTCCAATGCAATGCCATTAATTTTGATGCGGCGGTCGGCTGCGGCGTATGCCCCTCCTCGGGTAAAGCGAAGGACCTTTGTTTTATCTATGTTGACTGTTAGCCTGTTCACCTTTTTTGCACCTTTGCACCAATTAACTGTTATGTTTAGGAAATACTGCAGATGTTCACGCGACTTTGCAAAGATGACTCTAGGTCATCTGCGTAGAAGGCGTGCGCAGCTTTTGCATCGCGTAGACGATCCGATAGGGTTGCTATGCACATTATAAACAGGAATGGGCTAGCAGGATCTCCTTGGGTCAATCCTACCGTTTGCGTTATGGTGTTGTTGACATAATGATCTCCGTTCTTAACTATGATGGAGTTATAGTGAAGCATGTCCCGGATAAGGTTGTACATTGCTCCGCGTATTAAAAAAATTGCTACGAATGATTTCTAAAAGACGGTCCCTTGGAACAAAGTCAAATGCGGTCTTAAAATATATAAATAGGATCAGTGTTGACTTCGCATAACATTAGATGTATACTGCTACCAATATTATGGTGAATAAATAAATATGTATATATTTATATATATATATATATATATATATATATATATATGTATATATATATATATATATATATATATATATGTATATATATATATATATATATATATATTTTTTTTTTTTTTTTTTTCGTTTGATTCGGCAGAGTGTGGTCGTGTTTCTGTTGGCTCCAGTAAAATAGATTGTTTTCTGAGTTTTGACTTCAACGTTTGCAGTGATAATTGCATCAACGATTGTGCGTGTACTGAGTGGTCGACGGGTGCATAGTGCACACTCGGAGACAGCGTGGTTGCGTCTCTGAGGAATCGGATTTCTCTGAGCCTCCAGCTGACCGAGTTCGATTTGCTAGAGTCATCGCAGATTGTTGCAGCGGAAGACGTGGTAGTTTAGGAGTCACGAGAGCCAACTGGTCTATTGGCCTATTGGCAGTGCCCTCGACTACCACTCAACGGGACCGAGTTCGATACCCAAGTAGGGCCGTATTTTTTTGATCATATTTTCCTTTTTTTTGGTTTTCGTCACTCGCAGTCGTGCTGCGATGTCGGACGAGGCCAATCGGAGAAAACCCCCGGATAGCCTAGATATATCTAGGCTGCGGTGCAATTCGCGTGTGGCCGGTAACACCGTGTCATGTAGCGTGCCAACTTCCGCTGAACAAGTAGCTGACTCGAGCTCTAGCGCAACGATGGATGCGTCGAAATGTGGTGATGAATTGTCTTCGGGTGTCGCCGGGTTGGCAGCCGCGCCAGACGCTCCCCCTAGAAGTAATACTGCCTTTGGCACCAAACGGAGAAAGTGTTCGCTTACCGAGACCGGGAACGACGGACAGCCAGAGACTCACCCTGAAGATGGCTTTTCCGTAATGATCTCACGTAGAGTGGAGAGTGCAATTTCTCGCGAGCAGCGCCAACTAGAAAAACTCAAGAGCGACCTTTCATCGGGATCTCTCAATACCTTCAAGGTTATTATTCGCAAGAACTGCCCGGACAATTCAAGCCCCAGTGACTTTGCGGAAGGCTCGATGCTACGTCTCTTCAAAGAAATATACACCATTTCACCGGGCAGCAAGATATCAAGGGGGAACGGCGGAATTCTCGTGTGGGTCAGCAGTGTGGAAGCCGCTAAAAGTCTGTTGCAACTGACAGTTCTTGGTGGAGTTTCCGTATCGGCTGTTTGCCCCGCCTTGACGAGTTTCAAAGTAAGGATCCAAGGCGTAAACGTGGCTTTTACCGACGACGAGATACGAGACGAGCTAAGTAGTGCTAGAGTTACCGCTGTGCGGCGCCTCTACCACTCAACGCAGGCGGGTAAAATACCGCTCAATAAGGTGATTTTAACATTTGACCGCCAGCCACCAGCGTCAGTTCTTCTAGGCTTTAAGGTTCACTTGGTGATACTTGAACCAGACCAGCCCAAACTGTGTTTTAACTGTCAAAGAGCGGGTCATTTTGCTAACAGATGCACTCTGCGAAGGGCTTGCAAAAAGTGTGGCAAGTCAGACCACTTGGCAGCGGAGTGTCCTAATCCTTCGAGGTGTGTCAACTGCAACGGGTCTCACGCGGCTGGTTCCCCCACTTGTCCACGTTTAGTCTACCTTCGTAAGAAGAACCGAATTATCATGGAAGCTAGGACCCTTCGACAAGTGCAGACGGTTAATCCATCTGCAGTTATCACAGAAGAAGCGCAGTGCCCGGTTCCTGTGGGAGACTCTTCACGGGGCGTCGCGGATGACAAACCGTCATACGCTGCAGTCTTGCGGGGCATCTCGTCGACTCAAGATGGAAGCGTTCCGCACGTTCATTTGCCCAGACCTCGGCGCCTTCCTCGGCGCAAGCCTAGATATAGTAGAGTAAGCTCGGTCACTCGACCGCGGCCTTTGACACGGAGGGTGCGAAAGCACAAAGTTAAGAAAGCAACGCCACCAGGTACTATCGGAACCACCTTGTCGGACCTGGCTAAAGTACTCCAGGGTATTAGTCCTGACCTGGCAGCCACACTCACGACGATTGCCAAAGCATTAAAGCCGTTATTAGCTTTGCTGCCGGTAGTTGATAAGCTAAAGAACTTTTCCTTATAATGGAAGACCGCACCTCTACCAGCAACCTAGCGATGCCACGAAACGTTTCTAGCGACGCTGAGCAGGACCTAAACAGGATCGCTTGTCCTGTGTGTAACAACATATATACAAGAAGAGGACTTTCTAGGCACATGTCCGCCAGACACCCCGGCGTCGGGGGCATAGAAATAGCGCCAAACACTGACACATTGGCCACCTCAGAGGAACTGGTCGGACACATCCAGAATACCATGCGACATGCAAGGCTAGTCCGGGTGTTGCCCAAGGCTGTCAGGGCGTCCGTCGCAGACGAGCTTACGAAAGTTTTATTGAAAGTCGCCTTAAACAACGACATTGAGGCCTGGCACTCACTGTTTTCTTTCGCGCCGGTGGTGCTTGCCCTTCCGCAAATCCGAAACGACACGCGCTCTCTGACAGTGATTATCATAAAGAACCTTCGCGATTTTTCGCAGGGTTTAAGGATTGAGAACATTGTACACCATGAAACTAGGACGACTACCAGGAGGGACCCCGAAGATGAGATCTGTAGACGCGCCATAGTCAAGCTTTCCAACGGGGACGTCACTGGCGCCGCCAGACTCATTGGCTCTACGGATACATTTATATGTCAGTCCGAAAGCCTTGAATCTCTTCGAGACAAACATCCGCAAGCCCCCTCGGACCTTTGCTTGCCATCTCGTCCCCCGACTATGCTACCATCCACTACCTCTAGCGACGAAGTGCGCTTGGCCGTGAGATCCTTTCCTAGGAGCCCTGCAGCTGGTCTTGACTTCCTTAGGCCTCGACTTCTTCAGGACCTCCTGTCCGCTGTCTTAGGATCCGTCGCCGATAGACTGGCGGATGCCCTGGCAAAGGTTGTAGACATTCTTCGGTGGGGGTCTCCCCCTATAGCCCTTCAACCTATTATATTTGGGGCACGACTATTTGCTCTCAAGAAGAAAGACGGCTCTATCCGCCCGATAGCATGCCCGTCCACACTCCGGAGGTTGGCTTCAAAAATAGGGTGCGCTGCCAACAAAGCTGAAATATTATCGGCAATTGGCCACCATCAGCTGGGTTTTGCAACTACTGGCGGGACGGAGATCGGAATTCATACCTCTCGTGCATTTATAAACTCCCGCAGTAGCCCGACTGTCTTGATGAAGATGGATTTTAGGAATGCCTTTAATAGCGTCAGAAGAGACCACTTGCTAAACGCGGTGAAATGCTACGCCCCGCAAATGTTTCACCAGGTACATGCGGCTTATGCTCAACCGTCGCACTTGGTTCTGCCACACGCGACTATATCTTCGCAGTCGGGCCTCCAACAAGGAGACCCTTTAGGTCCACCGCTGTTCTGCCTGTGCGTAAAGGACTTGATCGACTCCCTACAAAGTCCTCTAAATGCCTGGTACCTAGACGGCGGTGTGCTTGGAGGTGACCTAGCTACGGTAGTCGGTGATATTCACGGAGTCCTGGATTTCGAGAGGGTGAGTGGTCTATCCCTAAACCCTAGAATTAAAAACATTTTTTAAGGAGGTTGTTTTTAATTCTAGACTATCCTCCGTCCCCTACGGGCTTGGAACTTAACCTGGGGTATATCTTCAATGCACCGAGGGCCGGACATGTTAAGATATCTAGGGTTTCCTTAACAGTCCTTGTGGCAGCATGGCCGCTGACTCTCAGCGGTATGGTTTATCATCTATTCTCAATGAGCATCGCTCAAAGAAAATTCGATCAACAACAGGGATCGAACCGGCGACACCCCGGTAGATGACAACCATGACTAGCGCACTAGTCCCCTAGACCACGCCGCCACATCCCTAAACCCTGGGAAATGCGAGGTCTACATCACGGGCCCCGAGGATATGATCTCGCCGAATATATCGGAGCTATGCCATCTCCTTCCCGGTTGCAAGGTAGTCCAGAAGAGTGACATTGAGCTCCTCGGGGTTCCTCTTTGCCAAGAGGGGCTACCTGGGGCTCTAGACGCGTGGAGAGAAAAGCTTGAAGTAGCCGCCAGCCGTCTTCCCTCGCTGGGATCTCATCGCGGAATGTACCTACTGAGATCGTGCTTTTCGGCGGCCCGGATAACTCACTTACTTAGAGGGGGTAATTGTTTTGACTCGACCGAGAACCTTCGAGCTTTTAACGAGTGGACCTTGAAGACACTGGAACTGCTCCTGAACGTACGCCTCTCACCCGATGCAGGCTTGCAGGCTCTGCTTCCCATATCCTTAGGTGGACTGGGAATGCCAGACGCAGTAGCGTTGGCTGGGCCTGCCATCGTCTCATCTATGTCCCAGGCATTGGAAAAGGCCAAACGGTTACTGGACGATACAGGTCAAAGTGTATACGATCACACTTTGGCAGGTTTACTTAAGAGACTAGACTCTCTGTGCGGTGCCATACCCACTGACACCCTTTCCCAGAAAGGCTGGTCGACCCCACTGTAGGAGAAGACGTTTGCGCATCTTCTTGAGCAGGCCCCCACTACGACTGACAAGGCCAGGCTACGGGCGGTCTCCTCAAAAAGTGCCGGGGCCTGGTTACAGGCTCTCCCCAGTGCTCAGTTAGGCACTCTATTAGATGACGAGACTGTTCGGATTAGTGCGGGGCTACGCCTAGGGACAGCTCTCGTAATCCCCCACCAATGTAAATGCGGCGATCAAGTGGGGCCACAGGCACACCATGGCCTCTCTTGTGCCTTAAGCTCAGGTCGTCGAGCCCGACACGCCGCACTTAACGAGACATTTAGCCGAGCTTTGAGGTCGGCCGGCTTTCCTTGCATTCTCGAGCCTCCTGGCCACTGCAGGAATGATGGGAAGCGACCGGACGGGCTGACACTAACGTCCTTCGAGATGGGTCGCATGCTGGTATGGGATGCAACCGTTACTGACTCAATAGCCCCCTCAATGGTCAGTGCGGGAGCGGAACATGCTGGACACGCGTCTATGTTGGCGGAAGCGAACAAGTGCAGAAAGTATGCCAGTATCACTTACCCCCACGACTTTCGTCCACTGGCATTCGAGACATTAGGAGGACCTGGCCCGAAGACGCACAAACTTATTCAACGTGTCGGCAAGGCGCTCAATCGTTCGACAGGGGACCATAGAGCTGTCGAGTACTTGCACCAGAGACTATCGCTGGACATTAAGCGGGGTAACGCCGCCTCTGTGCGTGAAACTCTGCTAGACTGGACACGCCCGAACCTGGAGGATATGTGACGTTTCCACTTGATTTATCTGGTGTACACGTTCATAAGGATACAATTGTTGCGTACTTACAATGTAAGTATTTTGTACAGAGTGCTCGTCAGTGCGATCCCTCGGTAATTTGTCGGGTCAGTAGCGTCTTCCTTCCGCTTATATATTGGGTTCAAGAAACTCTTACGTCACTCGTCAGGTATATTACCTTGACTAAGGCACTTATTAAAAATACTTGTTAAAACTGGACATATCATACTAAGATTTGATTTAAAATGTTCATAAAATATCTGGTGCGGTCCTGCAGATTTATTGCTTTTCTTTGCCATGATTGCTTGCGTAACTTCCGCTTCAGTAAAAGGTATAAACTTTCCTGGGTAGTCCATGTCGGGCAGTGTCACCTCCCTCTTTAATAGGTTTGTAAAATTAAGAAAGAGAGCTAAGAAGCTAACCCAAAGAAGCTAACCCGCTAATTAGCGGGTTAGCTTCTTTGGGTCTCTTGGGTAGGAGCAGCCAAAGTTTCTTTACACTTTGTTGTATCAATTGCAGGCGTTGATTTTCTTCGTAATGGCGCTTCTTGGTCTGCTTCAATTTCCGAAACATCCGCTTCATCTCTGCGAGTTGGCTAAGTCCATACGGGCTCTTGTCGTTATGGCTGCATATCCTGTGCTTAACTTCGTGACATTCTGCATCAAACCAGGCTTTGTGCGTGTTTGGTTTTGCCAATCGTCTAGTAGTAGCTGATACATGGATTGCTCATCGTATCGTCTTTTCGGTGGTGTTGATGTCGTCATCGGGTCGCATGAGCTGTATGGCCTGTTGGAGCATGTGCGCGTTTATTGTGCGGCTTAACTGTGGCATTGGTGTCACCGCTGATGGGCCTTGAGTGCGCGTTAGCTCAAATCTTACTTGACAGTGCTTGCGGTGAGCTGAAGGTATTGACCTAATTTTACAAACAAGTGTCTCCGGCTGGCATGCTGACGATAACACAATGTCTACTGCACTTGAGCCGTTCCAGCTTAGGTATATAGCGACATTATGTTCGTTCTCTATTTGAAGTCCTAGGTCTTCTATGCCTGCCGTTAATGCTTCGTGACGTTTATTTTGCTTTGACAAATCATAGTTTGTGTCACCTGCGACAATGATATTTATTTGTGTTTACACATAGCATGACGCATTCTCCTAATTGATGTAATACATCTGTGACTTGCTTTTCTGGTGGGCCATATATACATATCAGGTAATAGTCGTTGATTTTTACCACTATTTCTCGCGACTTACACCGTTAAAGCCTCAGTGGTCCCTACCGCTACACAGACTCCCCATTTTGGACGCCCTCTGCCCTGCGGTTTTACTGCTTGACCGTGGAAAACGTTATGGTTTGAAAAAATTGTGTGATTTGTGTCTACTACAAATGTCTCGGTTAAAAACATAAAATCAGCATTTGCAAAAAGTTGCTCTCCGGCTAACGCGCATAACGAATCAAGAGATTCTACATTCCACAATAAACATTTTAATCTATATTGTGCCGGTTGTTTGTGTGTTTCTGGTAATTGCTAGCTTATAGGTGTTGTTTTGTGTCATGTTGTACTCGACATATCGTCGTCGTCATTGTCATTTGGGCGACTACGTTTCCTCCCCCCCCCCGCCGATCCATATGCAGTTTGCACCGTTCCAGCTATTCTGTATGACTTCAACTGACCCCGATAGGGACGGAAATGAGTCCCTGCGGGCCATACTGCTGGGTCGAGCAGTTCTTTAAAATTCGCTGCGTTAACTTGGACGTGAAAGCTATTGTAGTACGCCTGATTGAGTGCTGTCAGTTTTGTTATCTTTACGTCCACATCTGTACCTATGATACGGGTAACGTATCCCTTTAGCAAGTCTGACGAATGTGACAGCTGGAGTCGGCTGACAAATAGAGCTTTAGTGCGCGGACGTTCGGGGATATCTTGGTCTTCTACCGCTTTAAGGTGTGTCATCCTGTTAGTGCCGGTTATCGCGCGTGCTACACGACCTTCCGGTCCGACCTTCTGGCATGCGTTGTTCTGACGTGTGCTTCCCTCTCTCTGCATTGATGTGCGCACGTTTTGCTGTAGGTCGTTGTGAGAGCGCCGACGACGTGGCGTGTCGGCTGCTAAAGTTGAGGGTGTGTGTGTCGCGCTTTGTTGATGTAGATGAGAGTGGTGGGCCTTTCGTTGATGTTGAGTCTGTTGTTGATGCTGTTGTTTGGATGACTGGCTTTGAGTGCGGTGATTTATACTGGCTGATTTCGGTACAACTTTAGTCATATTAATATTGGCCAGCTTCTTTGTGAGCTCGTCTATCCGTTTTGTCATGCATTGTAGTTCAATGGCGCAGTTGCAGTTTAGTTTAACCGTTATACTGCTGGCCACCGCAAGCGAAACCTCCTTCCAGAAACAGGACTTGCAATTTGTTTCATATTTATCCGGAATATGGTAAGCGCAGTGAGTGTATACGGGTTTTGAACATCCCTAACTAACCTGCTGAAACTGGCCCCCACAAGTAGCGCAGGGTGTCCCCGGGTTCATTTCGACGTCTCCACAGAGCAACAACAGCAAAAAGTTTTCGGGCTGACCCTCAGCCAAGATTTAACGTCCACGGAACTGTTTTTCACATTGCTTCATAGACGGACCCCCATAAATACAAATGTGCAACGGTGGGGCTCGAACCCGCGCACCTATATGTCTCCCCCGGTTGCGAGGCGCAGACTTAAGCCACCACGCCACCGGGCTCGCCAGAGCAACAACAGCAGGACTAATGCTGCCGCCCTAAGAAGGTGTGTCTTTGTGAGTCGTCGTGGAGGTAGGTTGATGTAGATGTTCACCGTGGACTCCAGGCGTCATGCAGTGTTCGTTGTAACTCTAAGAGCTCTCACTGGGTAGTTTGCCTGTTCTCGTTCATTTCATGGCCGAGTTTGGACCAGAAAGTATACTAATACAAGAGCGCGCAAAAACATCGACAGTTCGCATGCCGCCATCTTGGCATTATTATGGGACATGGGACAAATATAACGATATATGTGGCCATTTGTTAGAGTTCAACTACTCAGAAGTTGTGGCAACGCATGAGGCGCTCGTATTCGCTCTTCAAGACGATAATCTAAAGAACACGGTTTTCTTCTACGACTCTAAAGTGACACTAAAGCCATTACAGCTGCAAGAAATACGGAATGGAAAGAGCAAACCATATCAAGGCCGTCACTGAGCTTGGTGACGACGGACCCGTGTTATCAACCTTATGTTCAGCGGTTCCTTCATCTATGATAACTGGTCCTTCCTGTAAAATGCCCTTAACAAATTGCAGTATTTTCAACGAAACTCCACAAGTATATTCGTTTGTGCGGTCGAATAAAAAACCGCTTTAAATTCTGCAAATACAGCAAAGAGATAGGCCCCTTTTGTTTGAAGTGTTCGTTCTTTAGACTTTAGAAGTACAGAACATGCTGCAAATGTTGACCGGCCCCTTCTAAATCCAGGTTGTTGTTCTGGCAGCTTTCTGTTGACTTTAGGGAAATGTCAACCATTTCAAACGGTGCTTTTAATATTGAGTTGACTACTTTAGAATAGCTAAATGGCCGCGACATGACTTGACGTGTTTCAGTGGCGCGCTCGTCAAACACTGACATTATCACAGAAGCATAACTTGGAACGGAAATGAGCATCTAATTTTTTTCTGTTTTTTACAACTATTTTATAGTCACGATTTAAATGTCATTATCTCAAGCAAGATTACAAAATTATATATATATATATATATATATATATATATATATTTATATATACATATATATTATAAGTGTATATATATACACATATATATATATATATTATATATATATATATATATATATATATATATATATATACATATATATATATATATATATATATATATTATAAGTGTATGAAAGGAACTATTATTAAAAAGATAATATAATTATTCAACTACCCTAACTACGTTCTGAAAACGTATGTTGCGGTTCAGCGCGCTAATACAATATATACTGTATTGTAAAATGCGTAGTATGCCTGAATAATGCGTAGCTTGTAGTCACATTCAACAACGAATCTGAAACTTATACGGTCAATCCTTCTACAGCAAGATTTCAGAACGAGCCCAAATAACAGCCAAGCTCTACAATTGTATTGCCTATTTTGCTGCTAAGGTACCCGTAAACCTTTCGGCGGTGCCTTCGTCCTGATGAAGTCACTAGATTGCCTGAAGCCAGCTACATATGATGTCGAAATGCGAAAGACAAAGAATGGTCGCATAACAAAACGCTGTCGAACGGCATCCGCCCGTTGCCTTGTGGGTGGCCTTGGAGGTAAAACTCTGAGGAAGATAAATTCATAGCGGAATTTAGGGCTAATGAAGATCCTACCTCCGAAGATTCTGCGGGGGATGCAAACGAAGCATTAATGCAAGAGGCAGACGATGTCGTGGCTGCATATCATGTAATGGTAGTCGATATGGAAGAGGATCGCAGACTATTTGTTGTATCTCAACGCTTTGCCTTACGTAACTTGACAGTATTTGATGAATTCTGGCGTACAAGGGATATAATATCGAGGGCGAGACGAGAACAAAAGCTGTTCATTGCAGGCCTTTTACGCGCGCCAGGCAGCTTTTTACGCGTGCCAGGCCCTGACGGGGCTATTGCTCGAGCAAGGAGAAGGATAGCACATAATGGTTTGGCCCGCCTGCAGCAAACAATAGACTTTGAACTAAGGAGATTACGAAAAACCGAGATAAACCTGGGGGACTTTTTTTTTCTATTAGACAAACTTATTGTAGACCCTTTCGCGACGCGATTTCGCTTGTTTCGGTGCGAAAATAGAAGACGAGGATGAGGAATAAATGACGAAAGCGTAATCAACAAAATTTAGTGAAATTTTTCTTCAATACTTCACTATTGCTACTGAGTCGTGATCGACCATCATTCATCAGGACCCGCCTCATCTCTAGCGCAGAGTGAGTCTTATTGTAAAGTGTGTGAGCTACCTAGGTGTCAAGCTACACCCTGTGTACCCTCATATGTCCTCATATGTGGGCATTGACGAGAAACGCGGTGTCTGATACTCTAGCGAAACAGGGTCTGCACATAAAAACAACATGTGCACTACTAGAAGACTGCTGTGAGACAGACGTGTGAAGAAGGCAGGCAACTGCAACCAGAAGAATGAACCACTATGTACATTGCCATCAAAAAAGTCATGTGCACTATAAAACTGCTGTGAGACTTGTAAGAGGCGGCAATTGCTAACTGCAACCAGAAGCACTACGTACATTGCCACCAAAAAAGGTCTATATCTTTCTTCCGTATTAAAAGGAAAGCGGTCACCATTCATGTCTTGTTGGGGCTAAGTACTACGTTTGACAATAAAAAATCGCAAAGTTCGCTATGTGATTTAAGTCTGACGCATGATGCATGACCATACCTTACAAATTTATTTTCAAAAGCTTTGCATCTCTGGTTTGGTTTTGCATGTGACAGTCGCCACGTATAAACCAGGTACATAATACTACATGGTTGTCGCTATTATCTGGTATGTTCAAACGCCACCTTTCATCACGAGAAGCATAAAGTATGATTATCACTACCTGGTATGTTCAAACGCACTACCTGGTATGTTTAAACGCTATTTTTCACGAAAAGTAGGAGTTGTGCACCTGCCGGTTCCGCTTGCGGAGGCGTGCCCATTTACCATGCAGTGGAATGCACACCATTAGAGCAACAAATCATAACATAGTTCTGTCGCCGGAAGCGTGAAGTAGCACATTATGAATAAAAATAATACTTAAACCATATATATATATATATATATATATATATATATATATATATATAAGTGTGCTGCAAAACATTAGCAACTCATGTTTTTTGGTGATAATTTCGGCTTGGTTTATTTGAGTGGCTTGCAATTTTGAATTGCAAGCCAAGATGAATTGAACGAATTGCAAGTGCATGATGTACATGACGAAACACGATTATGGTGTTATTTTTGTTGCAATCTCACAATCGGTTCATACAAAAAATAATAAAAAAGTGTGAAAAACAGTGTTGCAAAATATTAGCAACAATAACGCCTTACGGCCTATTCGATTCTTAGCAGGGCTGTATGACTTAATATTACATATTCAATTCTTGAAACGGGGTTTTCGTCCCTTCTTCTGAAATAAATCGTAAACGTGATGGAGTTAATAAGCTGTTGTAAGTACGAAAGTGGAATATTAGTCCATGCTTGCTGGACAGCTTCTTTGAGGTCCGACAAATTATCATATTATCGACCATTTGCGTAAATCTGCTTCACCAAATGTCCCCAAATATTTTCGATGGGAATCAGGTCTGGACTCAATGCCGGCCAGGCAAAAAGCGGCACTCCTTGTTCTTGAAAAAAGGCTATAGTGCTAGCCGAGGTATGAAACGTGACGCTGTCTTGTTGACAAAAACTGCGTCAGGTCCCCCAGTTCTTCTGAAATGGGCTTCTAACTGGGAACCGACGATACGCTGGTACTTGTCGGAATTGTTTCGGCCCACAATCGCGACTAGATCGGACTTCCCATTATATCCAAACGCACCATAATATTTTACAGAGCCACCACCGGCCACACGTTTCGAGAACCATTTAGGTTCCTTCCGTAAGTCGTGCCAATAGTACTGACAGCCGTCAGGGTCATCGAGATTAAATTTATTTTCATCCGAGAAGACGATGTTTTTCCACTCGTTATCCCAAGTTTGGTATCTATGCGAAAATTCACGCCGTGCGACAATGTGCTTTGGTTGCAGTCGCGGCATAAGCTTCCTTTTCGCGTATGGCACGTTTTTGTCAGAACTTAACACTGTGGTACACTGTGGATCGGTGCACTGGCACTCCCAAAGTAGTCCTGATCCTGGAAGAAGACATTTGGTCATGAGTAGCCAACTGTATGATCCTTCGCCGATCTCGAATAGTCAAAACTGGCTTACGCCCACTGTTAGATCTGCACCTTTTGTTCACTCCAGGGTGTAAGAACCTGCTGATGGTGCTCTTATGCACCTAATCTGGCTGCTATAGCAGTTACTGTATGACCGAGCTCAGCATATGCCCCAATTCTTGTCTTTTCGTTATCCGAGAGATCCTTTGTACGACCCATGGTTTAAACATACGCTTCGCCGTTAGGTTGGAACAACGACTAAGCTGTAGAATAAATTGCAACACTGTTTTTTCACACTTTTTATTTTTTGTATGAACCGATTGTAAGATTGCAACGAAATTAACACCATACTCGTGTTTCGTCATGTAAATCATGCGCTCATGTACATCAAAATTTCAAGCCATTCAAATAAACCGAGCCGAAATTATTACCAAAAAACATGAGTTGCTAATTTTTTGCAACATACGTTATATATATATATATATATATATATATATATATATATATATATATATACGCAAATGAGTCTTGTTTTCGCAAGGTCTTTTTTGAAGTGCTCGGTGGTTAGCATCCATTGGACCCCAAGGTGCGTGGAGTGTTGTAGTGCTGTCAGGCGGGAGAGGCGGAGTCTGGAGATAAATGTTTGGAGGCAGGGGATGTCCAGACCGTTGTGTGCTGTGTGCGTGTACAGGTAGGCGTTTGGCACCGAGTTTTCGAGCTTAAGCCATTTCGACTTAACAACCTTTCTGATCTCTTTATCTAGGTCGCTAAGGAGTCGACTCCAATATATCTCCATCGATCGCTCATACCTTTAGCTAGCAATTGCCGATCTCCAACGTTAAATTCTGGTACGGTAATAATAAAATCTTTACCTTCCTTCCTATTAAATAGATGGGAGATAGTAAAGCTTTTATTAGTATTAATTTCAAGGCCTCGGGATTTTAAGAGGGGGTCCGCAATATTAAGAAGTCGTTGGAGAGTATATTTCGTGGAGGCTAGGAGGATGAGATCATTCGCAAAGGCTAAGCCCATAAGGCGGAAGTCATCAGTAAGTTGGTACCCGATATAAGTTTTGTCTAATTTTGAAAGAATGTCGTCGAGAACTAGATTAAATAAAAGGGGGGGACAGAGGATCTCCCTGCTTAGCACCCCTAGTTGGCCAAAATGTGCGACATTCTTGTCCAAATTCTATGAGAGTTTTAGATAAGAGGTACAAGCGTTCATCAACACCCGGTGTTTCCAGGCGGTCTCCCTTCCAAGTACTAACCGGGCCCAACGTTGCTTAGCTTCGGTGATCGGACGAGAACCGGCGTATTTAACGTGGTATGGCCGATGGATATATATATATATATATTATATATTAATATATATATATATATATATATATATATATTAGTAGATATATATATATATTATATATATATATTATATATATTATATATTTATATATTTATATATATATATATATATATATATATATTTAAAATGCTGATGGAGCTAAAATTGTCTTCTGAGAACGTGTGCACTGGGAATATTACTCTATCTCGTATAGAGTAGGTCCACTTCAGCAGCGTGCCGCGGACGGACGCCGCGTTCCTGCGTTGGACGTCAAGGTCGAGGCGCTGTCTCAAGAAAGCCGCAGATCTCTTGTCTTCGGTTGCGAGGTTCAGCTGCTCGCCGACTCTTTGGAGAAATCTGCGAGTAAGGTTGCCTGGGCCGCCCAAGGTCTCGAACGCTAGCGGTTGAAACTCATGTGGGTAACCTATTGAGGCGTATTTTGCGAGTTTCCTCGTCTTCACTAGATTACCGGCGTGGCCTGCCGAGATCGCCCCGCCACCGACCATTGAAGGTGCTAATGAGTCGGTGACAGTGGCATCCCAGACAAGCGTCCTGCCCCTGCTGAAGGGGGTGAGAGTCATCCCATCCGGGCGCTTACCATCGTCGGCGGACAGGCTCTGGGGCTCTAGAAGGCAGGGGAATCCACTTGAACGAAGCGCTCGGCCGAAGGTGTCGTAGGACGTGTAGGACGAATGGTGGCCACATTTACACTGATGGGGGGATACCAGGTCACAGCCGAAACGAAGACCTACCCCGATTCTAGTTGTTTCGTCGTCCAGGAGGGTGCTCAGTGGAGCAGCAAGGGTGTCGAGTCCACGGCGAAGAACAGCAAGGTGGGGCGGTTGGCGGAAGGTGGAGTAGTGCTAAATAGAACTGAGAGCGGTGCTGCTGCGGTCGGGTTGAGTCGACGCGAGTTCAGATCGACCGGGTGTCCGTGGAATAGTAGTCGCCTGACGTGGAAGAAACGCGCGGCGCGCAAAGTTGCAGCGGCAGCAAGCGGCTAGGATTATTGGCCGAGATCGGTGACGGTGCAAAAATGGCGACGAACGGCGGCGGGACGCCGGTAACTATGGAGATGCTAGCCGAAATGATGAGCTCGATGAAAGCGATGGCGGACGCCACGCAGGCTATGGCGACTCAGCTGACGTTGAAGAGGAAGACAGAACCAGGCGTGGCAGTGCGCATTGAGACGGCTAGCGACGTCAGCGGCCAAGTGGAGACGTTCTCGAGGAGCGATGGCGTCTCAGCGGAAGATTGGATCCGGCTGCTTGAAATTGCGAAGGAGATCGGCGGATGGTCATGAAGTGAGACCCGTCGGGTGATTATGACCCGTCGGTGAAGCTCGCATTTGGCATACGACGCATGGGTACGGCAGCGACACCTACGAAACGTGGATGAACGCGTTTCTAACTGCGTTTAGACGTGACTTGGATAAAAACCGTAACAACAGCAGGAGTCGTTGGGGTGCTTCGCACGCAGCGTAGAAGCACCGGCGCTAAAACTGTCGTTGTCAATCGGCAAAATCAAGGCTCGAGTGTTGGCTGGACTGCTTCCAAAGTTCGAAATTGTGGTGCACGGCATTGCTGCTCGCCAACATAGCAGTGTGTCCGCATTAATCCACGCAATAGAAGACGCAATGGAGTTGCAGACTTGACGTCGTACTATGGTCGTCGTCGGCGGCGCGGCTAGAGCAGGAAGTGCCGCAGGTAAAGATGCCAGGCCTGAAACGGTCTGTTATCAATGCCGACCAGTAGGCTACTACGGAGACAGGTGCCAGGTGTTGATGCATCAACAGCAACAGATTAGAGCGCTAAGGCAGTTAAACATCGGAGTGCGTGTGGGAACCGCCGCCGGCAACAACAAAAACAGCAGCAGCAACGAAAACAACAACAACAACCGCAACTGGACTCACTGAGTGGCGGCCAAACCGTGAACGCTGATCGGGAGAGTGGCATAGTACGTTGTTTCCGATGCAACCAACGCAGCCACTATGCAAAACGTTGTACTCCCGCCGAGGTGAGTCGAGTGAACGGCGGTCGACAACATTAAGAGATGCACCCAGATGGACCGCTGGAGGATGACGGAAGAAACCAGTGTGAGTGGACGGCAGGAATGGGCTGCGAAAGTGGTGGACATTCGGGTATATATCACGTGTATATCGCACAGTGCCGCCAGGCAAATACGGTTGACAATTCGGTCGACCGAGATGAGGGGCGTTTGAGGCGTCGGCGGCGGCCTTTGTGCTCCATTGGGAGAATGCTTGGTTGCGGTAGAAACAGATGGAATGGTAAACCACGAAGTGACGTTGACGATACTCGAAGCTGCGGCACTGTGCGGAGAAGCCATTCTACTCAGCAAGAATTTGCTGGATCGGGAAGAGTTAGACACTGTCTTCCGTGGAGGACGAGCTCTCATTCTAAGCGTCGAATTCTACCGGAGCACCAGGTCGGGCTGAGAGCCAGATACGAAGTATAGTTACGGCCCCGTACCGTTAACTTTGTCCATGTACAGGCTGCCGGTAGTGGATAATGCGCGGTTGTGGTGGAAGATGAGGCTGAGTCGCCGTGCGGAGTATTGATCGATCTCTGTGTGGATGGAGAGGCCGTGCTTCCCGTCTTGAACTACAGTGATATGGATATTAAATTGCATGAAGGAACACTGACTAAACGCGGCAGAGTCACTTTGGAAGAAGATGTTCGTCAGGAGGCGGTGATACACAACAACGAGGAGCCAGCAACAGTGGTTCGGCAGGTGCAACGGAGTCGTATAGAGTGTAATGACGTCGTGGTTGGGAAGAGTGTCCCGGCTGACATTCGCGTGAAGTTGGTTGAGTTGCTGAACAAATATGCTGTCGTTTTTGCTACGTCGATGGAACAGCTGGGTCATACCCTCTGGCGCAATTTGAGATTGTGGAGGTGCCCGGTAGCCGGCCGGTGGCCTCCAAGCCCTATCGGTTGTCGGGTGTAGAGCGAGAAGCGTGGCGAGAGTTGATACAGCAAATGTTAAGCGCTGGTATGATACCGAGATCAACCTCGCCATATGCGAGTCCTGTCCTTCTAGTGAAAAAGAATACCGACCGGTTTCGACTAGTCATAGACTATCGTTCATTGAATCGTCAGACCGTGAAGGCGAATTTTCCGCTGCCGCTCACTGATGAGATTTTGGATGCTGTTGGCGGGAAAAGGCTGTTTACTACTCTCGATCTTGCATGGAGTTTCTCCCACGTCACCGTCGTCAGCCAGCAAAGCTGCGTTCTCGACACCCGGATGGCCACTACCAGCCTCGCGTCATGATGATGGGCGCTTTTTCATGCGGGAGGTTGACTTTTTTCTAAGATTTAGGCTGTCGTATGACGGAGTACTACCGGGTCAGACGAATACCGAAGCAATTCGGAATTACTTTTGACCGGCGAGTGCACGGATGTGCGGCGCTTCCTCGGTCTTGCAAGTTTTTTTGCGCCGATTTGTGAAGGGTTTTGCAGCAATAGCAGCCCGCCCCGCTGAGCTCACTACTCAAACACAACGTTTCGCTTGAAAGAACCGATGAATGCAAGGAGGCGTTCGCAGCGCTGAAGAAGGAGTTAACGAGCGGGTCGAAGGTGTTGGTCAATATGGATCGCGCGGACGACCAACCGAGCTACATACACATTGACGCTTCAGTGTGTTGGTTTAGAAGCGATGTTGATGCAAATGGCAGACGGTCACTTGGAGATGGTGTATGCGGCACGCCAAGACCGCAAATTACCCTTCGTTGTACCACGCGAGTACAGGAACCACATAACATTTTCGTCACCGCCCATCTTAAGGCGGGTCATTTTGGGGCAGACAAGACCCTGCGGATTATACGAGAACGTTTTGTATTGGTTCCCGCGGATGAAGAACTGTGTTGATCAGCAGGTGCGGACCTATATTAAATGTATTTCTGATAAGGAGAGGGGCGCGGCAAAGGAGGAGAGAGATTGCTCAATCTAATCCCACCGGAGCGTCGGTCGTTTTTGAAAATATTTGTTGACCATGTTGAGTCTTTACGAAAGGCGGCAAGCAAGGCGGGAGCACATTCGAATTGCAATCGACGGCTTTTCGAAGTTTGTACTGCTAGAGAAAAACGACAAGAAGCGGAGAGTGCTACCGCATCGAGTGAGGTAAGATGCCGCCGTTGGCGACGTGGTCGCAGTTCGCTGCCGATTGCCGATCGTGACGTGCGAGCTGCAGCCAAGCTGCAACCAAGGTTTAGAGGCCCTATTATGGTGGTGACCGACGGTGGTTCTGCCTAACGATACGTATAGGATCGCCCCGAGATGTTGGCGGGTGGGTGACAGTGCATACACGGCGGTGACGGCTCACTGTTCTCAGCTGCGTATTTATCGAGCGGTTGGTGGTGAAGAAGAAGAAGACGACGACGATGATAATAATAATAATAACTTTTTCGTCTGCAAGCGCTAGCCGTGAGTGGACACGCTTACATCGAGTTCTCGCATAAAGCGGTTCTTTTTTGTGGAAATACTGTGCTGCCACCAGTGTGAAGTGCACGAAAGGTTCTTCCAGATACAGTGATCACCCCCAGAGTGTTGAAGTGAAAAAAAGTTGCTCGGTTTGTCTTACCCGGCCTTATCGAAGTTGTGGTGGATACGCCTTCGAAAACTGAACGGATGCACCATCCCGAAGATAATGTTTTTTTTTGAGGAGGTTTATAGTTTAAAATACATTTACGTACGACTGAGAGAAAGCATAACAGGAGTTAGTAAGCCCCCTAACATGCCAACGCTCAGACAGTGTGGGACTCAGCCACCTAACGGCAAGTCTTGGCGCTTGACAAGAGTCGAGCCAAAGGATTAAGGCAATACCCGCTAAAACCCTACATATATAGACGGCAGTGCCTACATATATGTATCCTCCTTAAGATGACCCTCCGACCTGCGGGATCCTTAACACAGAAGAGTAACTACACACAGGCGGCGGGGAAGTCTCGGAAATTTTAAATCTTTAGGTCCTGCTTATCGAGTCGCGCCTTGGCAACAACTCTCGGACGCTTTCCACCATTTTTTTTCTTCCTGTCTCTTCCTTTGCTTTCATGATCCGTTGAATAGGCTTTACAGCCGCGTCCCAATTTTTGACCGACGTAACCATGTACGTGACTAGCTCTCCCAGCGTGTTCTTTCTGGGCAAGCCTCGTCTGGTCTCGGTCCATGCGGCGCATCGCAATACTGTATGTTTCGAAGTGTCCACCTCGTCACAGTACTTGTCTCAGCCTTCCCTGTCCGATTTAAATACACCTGGAAATCACCGTGACCCGTGAGGACTTCGGTCAGGTGGTATGTGAGACGGCCCCCGGGACGATTCATCCATTAGAGGATGTTCGGAATGAGGTTCCTCACGAGCGCCGCTGGTTGCCCGTTCGGGATGCTATCCCACTCCTTCTGCCACCGATCGAGTGTCACCTCGCGTTCTTGTACGAGCTCCCTATCTGGGTTAACCCACAAGCGCCGACTGTCTCCGCCAGCACGTTGAAGTCACCGGTAAAGATAACTAGCGGCTCCAAGCTGGCCCGCGCCGACATTGTGACGTCCTCAAGTAGCTCCAGCAGGTCCGCTAGTGTACCATTGGGGCTACTATAACAGGAATAGATGCGACCCAGGTCTTTGAGTTCAACCCACGAGAATCCTTTGCCGCTTCCTTTTCCAACTACTTTATATTTCCGACTACTTTTACTCTCTACGATGCAGCTGGCCCTACCGTCGTCAACCGTCCATACATGTGCCTTGCGCTTGGCAAGGGTAATGTTGGGCTCGCTCAGAAGGCATAAGTTTGCCCTACGGCGTCGAGCAATCGTTTCAAGCATATGATGGGCACCTTTGCTACGGTTGCAGTTTAGCTGCAAAATGCTGACGAAGTCCTGTTTACTGGCCATCATTGTTTCGTGGCTTTGACGTCCGGCATTCGTATCGGGAGAGCTATGGGCACGCTTTAGGCGTCCACGCTTATCGCGCAGGAGTTGCGTGAAACCTTCTTCGTCCATGGTGGTTTCCGCGC
>QVRM01001790.1:0-31928 GCA_003439945.1 Dermanyssus gallinae | reverse complement strand
TGTACCCAAATTGCTGCCGCATTGCCGCGCTGAACCGCCAGAGATAGCCGCTGGAGTAGAAAGTCGAAAGCTCTTTTGTCCCCCGTCGTGAGTTCAATTCGTTTGCCAATCTTCTGTAAAAGTGACCATGCCTCAGGGCCAGGTCCCCCTAGTGTCTCCAATACTAGTGGCACAAAAATGAACTCGTCGGTGAGCTGGGCGTATTTGTTGGTCTTTAGACGTTCAGCCTTGCGTGCTGCGGAGCCAGCGGCTGATGCGCTGGCCTCCATGTTCGAGGGGCGAGCGTGTCGGTGACTGTAGCATCCCAAATAAGCGCCTTTCCCCTTTCAAAAGGGATAAGGGTGAGACCGTCAGGCCTCTTTCCGTCGCTTCTCAGGAGGCCGGTTGGCTCTCGAATACATGGCAGTAGAGCTGACCTTAAGGCCCGGGCGGTAATCTCGTTAATCTCGCTGTGACGGCTTTGACGTCCTTCGCTTCTGTTGCAGGATAGCCCGTGGGTTCCCCAAATGTCCACTTGTGCTCCGCACGGACACCGGTGTTTCCTCCGTTAGTCTTGTTCCCAACCTCAAGCCGATGCACAGACGAAAACTTTCGTGATCAAGTAAAGTGCCAAGGTTTGAGGAAGGGATGGCTTGGAGCCATTTGCTAGCCCTTTTTGGACAACCGCCTGTAGTCGGGCTTTGTCTGCCGTGGACAGTGCATCGGACAGTAAACGCTGATATTTCTTGGATACTATGAGATCGTCATAGGACCTCTGCAGGTGTTTGTTTGCCTCTGGGAGTAGGCCTGCTAGGTTCTCGAATCTTGTATCAGCAGCTTTTTTGGCATCCTGGAAAGCCTGCAGGGCTATGGCCGGACTGATCTGCTGGACTGTAGCTTCTGAGGCGTATAATGAAGCAACGTGACAGCTGGCTGCCAGATCTGCTGCAGAGCGGATTCCCAAACCTCCGAGTCTAAGAGGAAGGGTGGCCTGAGCCCAGTTGTTGTCGGCCAAGTTTTGATTGAGGAGGTCGCTAAGGCTGGTCCTAAGGCTATTGTCTAACTCCCTCAGCAGGTCCTGGTTTGCTCCGACGTCCGTGCTGCGGAGGAAGTGGATAATTCTCGATGAGCCCAACGATGATTTTAATAGGTGATATGCGCTATGGGGATTAAGCAGGTTTAGCCGGTTTAGGCGAGAGCAAAGACTCTTTATCTTACCTGCGAGTTCTGGGTGAGTGGCGGACGACCCCACAGGGGACCCTAAGAGCGTCATATCTGCTGCTTCGACTTGTTTGCACCCCGGAAGAAGTGCCTCAAAGGCGGGTATGTTCGGGTGGCCTTTGTAAATAATTCCGCACTTCTGGGGGTTGAGCTCAAGACCACTCTTCTGACCGAAGTCAAGAACTCTCTTGATATCTGCCTGTACCACAGATGCTTCTCCCCCAATGGTGCCATCGTCTAGGTACCAGAGATTTAAGGGGGACTGGATAGAATTGACCAGTTCTTTGATTGCTAGGCAGAATAGCGGCGGACCAAGGGGGTCGCCCTGCTGCACGCCGCTGCGCGAGAAAATTGTTCTTTCACCGAATGAGAGCTCTGAACTGGATCTGTAGGTTTGGTCAACTAAGGGGCTGCCTCTGGCCAATCCGTTTGTACAGTTTTTAGTATGTGGTCGCGACGGACCTGGTTAAAAGCATTCTTAAAATCGAGTTTGGCGGCGACGAAATTGTTGGGTGCGCTAGACATAAAAGCTCTTGTTGTGTGGACCACTGCTTCGATGCCATTAGGCGTATTGAAGCCAAGCTGGTGGGCCCCAAGCTTTTCGCACACGATATTTGTTCCTAGCTTGACAGTGATTTTTGCCGCAATCCTCCGAAAGACTGAGGAAATGACGATTGGACGAAATGACCCACTCGGCTTTTTAATTGCGATGAGGCGTCCACTAAAAATAATAGGGCGGATGGCCTCAGGCACTGTGCCATTTCTGATAATGTCAATCACTTTTGCTAAGTCACGCAGTAGACGACTGGCGATATTTGTGTTGGTCGTGGCAATGAGGTCTCTGAGGTGGCGCGGCCGCAGGCCGTCCATACCGGCGGTAGACCCTGCCGGAAAGGTTCGTACGGCCTCGCGAATCTCTTCTGAACTGGTGACTAGCGGCTCAGCAAGGGATAGTCTTGGTGGCAAGTCAAGGTCGGCCGGTTCACTAGGGTGTTTGGAAGTCATTTCCACGAACGCTTCGGCTGCGCAAACAGGACTTCCCACAGAAAGCAGAGCTCTCGCAGCGCCTCCAATGTCGCCTTCGCCTAGTAGCCTGGTTGCTCGTCTAGCGGCAACTTCGTCCTCGTTAGGTCGCTTGTTCCAGTGCTTCCTTGGGACCAATTCGGGTGAAGGCCCACTACCTGATCTATGTTCCTTGATTCTGTCTCTGAGGTATGTGGTCCAACTAAGATTGTTCTGTTTTCGTGATGGAGCTCTGAGAACTGTATGCGCGAAAACCAGTAGGTTGGCCCAGCTATGCGCGTCATTGTTTTGATGTACGAGTGAAAGTGTGTCGGCCAGCGCTATTGCAACTGCAGGACGGGCACTTTTAGGGATGGTGTCGAGCCGTTTGTATGTCTTTGTGTACTCGGCGAGTTTTTCGCGCAGGTGGGTACCATCAGTGTTGTCGACCGGATTGCTGACTGGGGGTAAAAATGGGTGTTCAATGTTCGAGTGTGCTGCCGTCATGTGCCGTTTGATTCCTCTTCTTGTAAAGTTCCTTTGGCAATGCGTGCAAGTAACCCTGTTGTAGTGACGAGCCGGGCTTAGGTTCCCTGTATCCGACCCGAGGCTGGATAAATGGTCCGTCTGCGGGAGGTTGTCCGAGTGGCTCGGACCGGCTTTATTTTCGGAGGCGTCTTGAGGCATTATGTTTCGGCCCGACAGATTTCTTCACTTCGAAAGCTGATGACTGGTCCGAGAAGGTTTGCAAGGTTACGAAGTGTGCTGGCGGCTTGAGGGTCAAGGCCACTTAGCATTTTTGCAGCGCTGGTGAGCCCTGCAAGAGGGTCTGCCTTGCGAGTGGGACGCGCCCTCGATGACGACAAGTCCACCCAGGTAGTGCCGGGAGCTCGACGATATTCCGCCTGGCGCGGGCGCATTCTGCGTCGGCGATGTGTGGGTTTCAAGGCCTTAAGTGGGGCAAGCGTAATAGTCTTATCGGACGTTCCATCCGAACTAGGAGCAACGATCTCACGGACCACTGAGGCGTAGGAACGAGGAGCGTTCTCATCTGTCTCGCATGGTGCCGGATTCGTCCGAGTCGCCGGTTTTTCTACAATAGTGGCCGCCGGGTAGTCGGACTGGACATGACGAAGGACTCGTGCTCCGGTAATAATCTTGCTCCTTTCCCAAGCAATGGCGTAGATCGGACATGAAGGAGACGCTGATCTGTGTGCACCTCCACAGCTTGCGCATTTTGGAGCACTTTTACAGTCCTTGACTAGATGTCGGTTACTGCCGCAGTTCACACATGCTACTTGACCGCTGCAAGAGAATGCGTGATGACCTAAGCGCTGACATTTGAAGCATCTTGAAGGACGTGGTGGCTCGACTGTCACTGCGTGGGTCTGAAATCCAAGATACACGGTGGCCGGCGGGGCTCCCTTGAACTTGAGCAGCACCTTTCGTGTAGGGATGGCCGCCTGTTGTGGGCCGAGACCTGCTCGTCTGCAAATGCGTTTTACTTCTATGACACCGGCGGAGCTAAGTTCCTGCAGTATCTCTCCTTCCTGAAAGTCTGGGCTAACATGGTTGATGGCACCCCAGATGTTGTCGATATTTTTTGATGCTGCTTTGACTCGCAGCCCAGCTAGTTCGGTGATGCACATCAGTTTACGTGCGTCCTCAAGCTTATCGACGGTGGCCGAGATTTGTCCATTCTGTGCCGAGATGTTAGCGTCTGCCACTTTTAGGTGTAGGTCCTTGCACATCCCTTATACATTCCCTCCTGGCAATGAGCTGCCGTCTTCAGCTGCGCTGAAGGTTACACGGAAAACCTTGTGTGCGCCTGATTCAACCTTTTGCTTAAGTTTTGCTAACGCTTCTTCCTTTTTCCGAATATTGCGCCGTCTGCTTTTATTCATAACTTCCTTAAAACCCTCTTCTTCTGGCAGTTCTTGAGGTGCTGCCTCGGTGTTAATAGCCTGTACTGAGGCTTGGGTTTCGCTACTCGGTCTCGCGCGTTTCACCCCAAGTTGTCGGTCTTCCTTATTGTCAGTAGCTACCGTTTCGTTATCACTTTCGCATATGGGCGATGCGGTCGTCTTCGCACTAGCACGATCTGCCTCCATGTTGCTTTCTACTGAGGTGGTAACGGCCCTCAATCGTGATATATCGAGCGAGTCTGGTGGTTTATCCTGGCCGGATATCACAACCTTCGGCATGCCTGTGCCGTAACAAGCTTTGGGATACAAAGCAAGCAAATGCTCCAAATTAAATAAAATTATTAAATTAAAGTTAGAAATAAATAAATGATATTAAGTTAAAAATAAATAAATAATATGAAGTTAAAAATAAATAAATAATATGAAGTTAAAAATAAATAAATAATATGAAGTTAAAAAAATAAAATAATATTAAGTTAAAAATAAATAAATAATATTACGTTAAAAATAAATACATAATATTAAGCTAAAAATAAATGAATAATATTATATTATAAAAAAAAAAGGAGCGTGCAGGCTTAGGTATTGAACCCGGTGCTGTTAGGTTGTAGACGATAGCGCTGCCACTACGCCACGACAACCTGATGCTTCGAGTCTTCTCCGAGCTCCAAGTGGCTTAGCCAGTAACTACGAGTGTTCGGTCTACGATGACAATGGCAAATCGAACTCGATCAGCTGGAGGGTTCAAAAGGAAACCGGCTCCTGAGGGTTCGCATCCAAACTGTCCTCGAGCGCGTCGGTTCACCACTCGAGTGTTCACTACATACACAGTCGATGGTGCGATTATCACTGCCAGAAACACAGTCAAACCACATGAATCACACTGTTTTACGGGAGCTGACGGAAACACGACCGCACTCTACCGAATCGAACGTTCGAAATATATATATATATATATATATATATATAAACATATATATCGTATCTGATTACTGCGCTGTCCTTTAAGTCGACATTCGGTTTACTACAATAAACATTTACGCTAGCACGGGCACGTCGTTTTCGTCAGCTTGTCGTTCTGTTCGTGTCAGCTAGAGTTGCCTGAGCTGACGTCTGGAAAGAATTCGAAGAAAGCGGACGAATGGTACCGCCTGCAGCAGACCGAAAGGCACCATGTACGCATGCTACACGTTTGTTTCCGAACGCCCGGGGGGGGGGGGGGTAAGCGAAGGGCGTCATCAAACGTCGGCGGCTCTGTCTGTCGTGGGTCCGGCCGTCATTTAGCGTGGTGCAGCCAGCCGCCTGTGTCGTCGCGTCGTGTCGGAGATGGGAAAGTGAAACCTTTTCCCCGTTCGGCTTTTTTTCCGCCCGTCAAACGTCCACCGCCCGGCATCAGCTCAACGAGCCTACTCTTTCTTTCGTGTTTTTTCCGTTACACATTACAATTACATTGTATGTATTTCAGTGAGCAAACCGTTTTCGTTTAGAACCGGCTCTACGTACGGAGAGAAGGCGTGCGCCGAAATGAAGGCAGTAAGGACGAGTAATTTAGACAGGCAAACATCAAACAATAGGACGGGAAGACTCGCCAGGCTACGGTGGAGATGACGCTTTGATGATGCCTCATGAGATCATGAGATGCAAACGCAGGCCGAAACGAATTGCCAGTCTATTTACTAGAGAGTATTGTAGAAGCTAGCGGGTAGTGAGAGCGACAAGGTTGGTCTATGAACAACAACGTGAGTGAGAACGAATCGAGAAGCGAGAAGTGCCAACCAAAAACAACGGGTTCAATCGAAAAGCGCAAACAGAATTCGAACGGTGAGTACACAGAGAGAGAGAGAATAAGATAGTCAAAGGTGCACTGAGCCGCTAACTGAATCGGAAGTTGTGAAAGTAGTGGTGAGACGGGTCGTGGTGGCGGCAAACAAAGACAAAGAGGTTCTCATAAAAGCGCAGATACTCTACTCTAAAAAAACATATGAACTGAATGTCGAGGGAACAAAGGTCACACCCAAACAAACCACAGAGAGATGGAGGTAAACAGTACAGGTGGGCCACGTATTCTGACGACCCAATGTTAATGGCGACGACAACAACTATGAAGATTTCATCGTCATTTGTGACAACAGTCACAGCAATTTCAGTGAAATGAACAGCGAGTTAAAATCTTATCAGTATCCCCGTGTGAGGCTCGAACGTGTCATCTCGATTCCAGCAAGTGCTATTTATAATTTCATAGCGTCGATTACAGAGGAGGGGCGTTGCTTCTACACACCGCGAAAAGCAGACAGCAGCTGCCTCAGATATTCTTCCTCGCGGTGGCCCTCCATTATGTTGGTTAGGCCCTAAGTGAATCTCGCATTCTTCGAATTAAAGGGTTTAATTCTCTTTAGCTATGGATTGACGGTGGAACTGCCAGCTAGCTTGTCAGCGTAGGAATGGTGAACATCATTCGTTAGATTCGATGGGATAGGAAAGCGGGGCGCGAGACAAGAAAACACGTGACTTTTCTGCAGACGAACCTAAAGCGGCGCGCAGAGAAGGAGGTTACAATTGGCCTTCTGGCGGCACCGAGATGTGACGATTCACGAGAATATTTGGCTGCTAGCTCGACGTGCTCGCTATATGATTGATGACGCTAGCCAGATTCGAAATGTATGCACGCGCGAATTTCCAACACGATTCGTAGGGCTGGCTACATACAGACAGAAGCCCCAAGTTGCATACGTATACATACAAATGTTCTCGTGTCGTCAGACCGGATTTTCCAAGCGTACAGTGTCACACTCGGGGACACCCTCTCTAGAAAAGTTAAACAAGCGGCGTTATATTAATGCTCAATGGGAGCATGGAGTGCACTGGACCTTGCGGGCGTAGTAGGACGGGTCGCGTGATAGCGCAATATATGCCTAAATTTTTTTTCGTGTTGAACCTCAGCCAAGACTTAACGTCTACGGGACTGCTTTTCGCATTGCTTCATAGACGGATCGCCATAAATACAAATGTGCAATGGTGGGGCTCGAACCCGCGCACTTATGTGTCTTCTTCGGTCGCGAGGCGCAGGCGAATGCACCTACCACGCCACCGGGCTTGACGGCACAATATACCTGCCCTGCTCAAACCTAACATGCATTAACTATAGCACTAGCTATTTACAATTACTACGACGTCTAACCAAAAAGAGCACGAGCAAACCCCGCAGCGGAACAAGGGTTTTAAAATCGGCTACGGTCGACTGTTTACGATGCAAAACACGTTATGCCAACAACCGGGCTGCATACAGAACCCGTGCTTTTTTATGTCTCTCAATTTCTTCTTTATTAGAAAATACAACTTATTTTTCACAGGACAAACCCTATGAACGCTTTTCTGAAAAACTTCAAATAAGCGCGTAGAAGGACTAATTAAACGTATATATATATATATTTATTTATATATATATATATATATATATATATATATATATATATATATTTAAACATTTTAAAAGTCCAGTTAATGTATACATACCAGTACGTTATCTTAGAAAACAAACACTGTATCAACTTTTATTATACGGCTAGGTCCTATATGGAGATTTGCAGAACTATTAGAGAGGCTTTGCTCCTAACCGAATGATTCTGTCGCAGTCTCAAAGTACAGTTCGCGTTGAAGCTTCACTTTTTCGGCGGCACAAAAACTGGCCGAACTCGTCCGGTCACTAGAGCGAGGCCATTGCTGACCGGCACGTCATATATTCATACCTACGATCTTGTATAGCACATGCCATACGGTATACGTTAGCGTCCGCCGCTACTAAGAGGGTCTCGTAGCGCTAGCCTTTACGTTTGCTCTCCCGATGACTACAGCACCTCGACTGTTCGTTCGACTGCGTTTGTGTGTATCACGCTGTATTTAACTGCTGCTACTTCGTCCTACTCGGACGTTGAATACTGTAGGCTGGCATGAAAGCGCGTCGCCTCAATACCCTCGCCGCGTTGTCCGCTTGACCGGGCACAATTATGCCGTTGAAGGCATCGCTAGACCAGCAGACTCGTTACTAAGCTGGGCTGTTCGGACCACCGCACAGACCCTGCTGTTCGGGGGGTGAGGGTGGTAGGGTGGTAGGGCGGGAGGCGGGGGGGTTCGAATCAGGCAGGCTTTCGTCCAGCGCTCTGTCTGCCGCTCGCGTTCCAAACAATAATTTGCCGTTTCAATGCCCTTCGAAATTAATTGGAATCGAAACACAACCCTGCAGTTTCTGCAGCCTACCCAACCGACAGGGCACTTCACCCCAGGGGTGGGGAGCTTGTTCTGCTTGCCGGCAGTAAGGCCCGACGTACGACCCGGCGTGCCGTAGTGTACGTAGTGCCTGTGTCATTCGTCCGCTTTGAGTAATAGTATTCCTATGCTAGTGTTTGCTTATGTCCAGTACGAATTTACATATTATTGCCCTACAGCTGGGAGGCTACATTCAGCCGTCTATTTATCTATCATCGCCCGTCGGTGTGCTGGGCTATAGTGACGTTGGCATAGCCGAGCAAACATTCCGTGAAGTAGTTTTGCTGTGAGTTCGAAACCGACGCCGACCCACGACTCGTGCTATTTAAAGGTGCGCTGCCGGACGTAAACGTCGTGACCAAACTGATGCTGGATATCTAGATAGATATCTATTTACTTTCCTTTAAATTCTAATATGCTAAAATGGGGGCTTGGTTATTGAGTAGTCGCATGTAGCAGAACCACCTGTGTATTACGCGGTTAGTCTGCGTGGCTCTATATAATTAATAGGTTTGTCCAAATGTTTCTGTAAAGCCACTCGGGAAGTTAGAGTGTACACTGATGTAAGTGAGCGCTCTCGACAAGATGAAGGCAGTCTTCTTGAAGGAGAGTTTGGGGTCTCTCTAGAAATGCACGGAATAGGCTAACCTGTGGCCAATTGAGGACGACGCCGTTCATCGAGTAACTGGTAAACAGCTTTAAACTTCCGCCTAAGGCTTCACTACGAGAGTTCCGTAGCTCGGTATATATTCATCAGAAGATGAGACAAGTGCCAGAAGCACTACATAGGACATCAGCAATGTTAGACAGTGCATGGCTCTTTGACCAGCTCTCTGATATGAATATCCAGTGTATTCTATATATATGAACGAATGAATGAAACACATAGATGTATTCATGAATACCTGCAAATATACTAGAAAACATACAGCCTCTGTACTGAGGAGGTTGCCTAGGGGTTAGATCGGAGATCATGTGCTCGTTGCATCGAAAGATATAGAAGAATATATTAATCAAAGTAATAATCTAATAATACATAAGAAATAATAATATAAATAGTAATAATAATACTTATAATATAGGACTCGTATAATGCAATTTATTTAATTAAATGCCAAAGATTTTCATGATAACGACAATTCAAATGGTAGTGCAGTAATTTTCACTAGAGTAAAGTCAATCAAATTTAAAACTGATTTCGGTAACACGAAGGGACTCCAACAAAAGAAAAAAGAAAACTACGAGGAAGAAGCAAATTTTATAAGGCTTTTCCTGAAGCCTGAAGGATCGGGAATGCCGGTAGGAAATATATTCCAAACGATAAATAAGTGATGACGTGCTCCATTCTGAAAAAGACGTGTTGGCGGAAGAGTAATAGCGATGTAAGGTCGCCTGTTTCAGAAGGGGTATGGCGCAGCAATAGAATGAATCGAGAAAAGTAGGTTCTGGAAAAAGTGGCCAGCTTCATCAAACATATCACCATCGTCATTACACGATTGGTTATAATAAATGCGTGTAATATAACAAACATGGATGGATGTATCTATTTGGCTACTAAATACATATATATATATATATATATAACATATTCATTGTTTGATTTTTATGGTTACAGGGAAATGTGACTTGTAGGGGGCGCTACCAGTCGAGCTTATCCTCGAGGCAGCCCATCATTGTGCTTATTATTGCTGCCGCATTGGCGCGCCGAACCAATGCGGCAGCAATAATGGTAAAACGTAGATTATTTTCTCCCCTGTTGCCAGTTTGATACGTTTTTTCATATTATACTATATCACCTTTATTAAAAAAGGGGTATTAAAATAGAATTTGTGAACGAGGTGCAATTCTTCAGCAAATGAGTTGCTCACACCGTCCACACGGACCACCTTGTGAGGGTGGATGGAGACGCCGCTTCGGAGATTATCTGGTCGTAGAACAAAATACCTAGTAATAGGATTTTGACGCGTTAGCTGTTTAACCCCGCGGTAGTCGGCGTAGAATTGGTATTCGCTAACACTGGGCAATGTGATACGATCGCTTGGTAGACAACACCGACGAGCAACTCGTTTCACAAATGTTTCCTGCATAATGGCATCCGTACATGAGCGCAATATGTCTATTTTGGTACCACTAAGGTCTGATACAGCTTTAAGTACACATTATGATCCTGCATAATGAAGGACTGCATTGTGAGATTACACATTTGGAACGCGGCTTTGACAACCTCGGTTATGTGAGGCCTAAACTTCAGTTGGCGGAAAAAATTACCCCAAGGTCTTTGTAGAGTGAGACTCGATGAATCATCAGCTTTGAAACCCATCAGAAATGGGTTGGTCATTTGGCATATACTGAATAGTATCTGGTATTGTCTTGAGAAGGGCAGCCTTTATAGATATTTGCCTGCGGTTTTTCTCTGCCCACGGGGATACAGTATCAATAGTTTCCTGTAGAAAAGGTACGTTGTCATTTTTTGCCTCTACATAGATTTTAAGATAATTTGCGTACAGCTTATATGTAACACTAATATCTCGAAGCAGAGCCCCGAGATCCTGTACAAACTGTACAAAGATTGTGTACATTAGGGGGCCTAGGCATGACACACCTGCCGACGGCGGAATAGCAATCCTTAACTTTGCCGACAAATGTACGGTCTCTCAGATATGCTCTACACCAGTTTATGATTCTGGGGCCGATACCTAACGCTGACATTCTTGTCAGAAGCAGATGATTGTCAACGCAATCGAAGGCACGTGACAAATCAAAGTAAACAACATGTAGAGTAATGTTGCAATATCGGGCCAGCGCCCAATGGTGAGCTACTTTCTGTAACTGTGTACCCGTTGATCGACTTTTTGTGTAATCATGTTGAAAGGAATTCAACAGGCCTTGCGATCAAGGAATTTGTTGAGCGCAGCCACAATTCTTTTCACCATTATCAAACAAGGGATTAAACACTGAGAAACCGGTCTGTAAATTTCTGGCGCTGCACGAAAACCCTTTTTGTGCGTTGGGATGATAATGGATTGCCGAAAGAAAGTCTGTAATTCACCATTTTCAAAGGAGCGAGTAAATATCTGCGATAATGGTTCAGCCAAGCTGTCAGAGAGCTCTTTGAACACAATTGGGGGAAGATTATCGGGAGTACGCGAGCGCTTTCTCTTAGGGCTGTTGAGGTGCACTATTACCTTCTCCTCGTTAAATATAATTGGTTTTATATTTTTTATTACAAATGTAAGTGGAGCAACAAATGTCACCTGGAAACGTGTTTTGTGGGCATTTTATTTATTAGAACGGTCGGGATCTGATGAAAAAGTGTTGGGAGTGCCGGACGACTGAACATAAACGCTCTCAAAATAAATTTTCATAGCGGTCGCTTTGTCAGAATTCCCTGTGACCGTGTGTTTGCCAACTATAAATAAATGCGTTCCAGACTGCAGTGTTAAACGGCGACTAGCGTATCAAAAGAAGTATTTGGCATTACAAGTGTTTAGGTTGGCCTCCTCTCGCCGCCTTTTGCGGGTTGCGGCTCGTGCTAATTGAGTGCATAAGCGCGAGTTTGCGCGGGACAATGGCGTTAAACTATGTAAGCACCTAGATGCGTCCTCTATAAACAATTGCAAGATAGATGATCTAGGCCTACTTAACGAGGTGAACATTTCCATGAGAAATATAATTACATTCACAAATGAGGTTGTTGCATATAGTATGGCCGCGGATTGAAGTTTGTATTTGCCCGCCATGATGGCGATGATCTCTGCCTGTTAGCCACAACCCGCCATGGCGCTGTTAAACATAACCCCCCGCTACACTGTTCGCGCACTGTCACGTTGCCGGTCGCCGGCCGGATAAAAAGGGTGCGCGCCATTTCCTCAGCCATTTTTGCTACCTCGAGTGTTCGGTGTAACGCGCACTCTGCAAACCCCTAGTCCGGCGGCGACCGGTACGTCCGACGGCCTGGCAGCGACAGCGGCGGGAGCGTGGCAGCAGTACTGCACTAGGGCGGTGAGTGATTGTGACTGGCAGATGCAGGCAGATTTATATACATACACATATATATATATATATATATATATATATATATATATATATATATATATATATATAGTTAGTTGAGTGATTGTTAGCGCTAGCGTAGCGGCAGTGTCAAGTGTGTGATCTGTGTAAGTTCCGGCGGCGAAACAGCCTTGCGCTAACCGCCGGGACATTGTGTGAGCTAGCTAGGCAACAATAATAATAATAATACGAAAAGAGACGGGGCTGCCGTATCGCTTTTTTGCGTATAGTGAAATATAATAAATAAGATCGGCGTCAGTGAACCCGCGCACTTTCGACTGTTTTCATTCTCGGTTCCGTTGGCAACAGACGTGTATTGTAATTCGATGTACTCATAATTGAATAAAAAACGAACGCCATTTGTTGGCTGCATTATTAGCCGCAATTGCGCCATAGTCCAAGTGGCAGTAATTAAAGGATAGGCTAGCGGGCTTCTGAGGTGTGTCAATAAATATTTTAAAAAATACACAGCAAGTTGGTCTGACTTTACGGGTGGCCCGTCTACTAACAGGGACAGCTCGGCTGATGAGATTTTATCACTGGTTCACAAAAGAGCTTGTCTAGCTCGGATATACCGACGATAAATGAAGTTTATGTCGCAAACTTTGTTTTGATTTTGCGTACCTGCAGCGCGTGAATGTTGCTATTTGCAGGGTAAGTATTCAGTTGGGAGGCGGTGACACTACCCCCTAGTCTAGATACGAAGATCGTCTAGGTCTGAAAGTAGTTGGCTCGCGCGACTGGCGAAAAAGCTGACATGTGTAGGCTGGGTGCGCGTGAGTTATGAGGACGTTTGCCAGGTTTGCTATTAGTCGAAACTCCAATAATTTAAAATACAACGCGACTCCCTACGGTTCGGTGCAGTTTTCGGCAGAGGGGCGGACTTCTGTTGTGAATATCTTGCAGTCTTCTCCAAATGAAGGTCGGGAGTCCGAAGGATCATTGCGAGATCGTGGTCTGGCCTGGTATGAATGTTTATCTAAAGGGCTTGTCTTGTTTCCGTTAGACATACCTGCCAGCATTGTGGTTAGATGGCCAACGTCATTTTCGAGCTTTTGGTTTTTGCGTTACTGCTTCTTGACTAACGTGCAAAGTGCACGCACCTCCTTGACAAGTGAGCGCACAAGCGATGCGACGTCGCCGTTGGCATCATCATGATCTCATTCTCATTCATCTCATCATCACTAGCTTGCTCAGCGTCCGTGTCAGCTGGCGGATTGCAGCATTCACACTTATACTCAGGAAGAGCGGCTGTTTTTGCCACGACATCTTGTGTCTGTATTTGAGTGCACAATATGTAAACCAACTGCTCACATTGGGAGCAAGAAATTGTGTTTTTGGTACCGACACGGAGTTCACAGTTGGGACACTTTTTCGGCTCGTTTTTTGGGAGAGTTAAAGTGGGCATCCACTGATCGCGCCCGCTTCGAACGTAGAGGATGAATCTTCCATATATGTTGGCTTGCCCACTTACAAGGCGTGAGTCACTAAGCTAGCGCACAAGCACAACACGAAATCACCGAACTAAGAACGATTCACCACACAGTGTTCAGACAAGGATGTTTGCTTGGTACTGTAGAACTACAAAATTATTCGGGAGCATTTGTAGTAGGTGAGTTGCTCTTTCCGTAGCAGACGACAGCGAGTGCATTTGTCAATCTTCTGAAGAAGCGATTGTGCCTCAGGGTCGAATCCTCCGAGTGTCTTGAATACTAGCAATACAAAAACGAAATTGGCCAGCTGGACATATTTGTTGGTCTTTAGAGGTTCATCTTTGCGTGTTGCGGAGCCAGCGGGAGATGCATTAGCCTACAAGTTCAAGGGAGCGAGCGTGTCGGTGTTGCATCCTAAATAAACGCCTTTTCCCGTTCGAAGGAAATAAGGGTGAAAATGTCCGGTCTCTTTTTATCGCTTCTGAGGCGGTGGCTCTTGGATGCACGGCATTAAATCTGACCTGAAAGCCCAGACTGTAATCTCATTGACCTTGTTGTGACGGCTTTGGCGTCCTTTGCTTATACTGCAGGAGAGCCCGTGGGTCCCCCAGCTGTCCACTTATGTTCCGCACGGACACTGGTGCCCTTGCCCCAGCCTCAACCCAATACACAGAAAAAACTTTCATAGTCAAGTAAAGTGCTAAGGTTTAAGGAAGAGACGGCCAGAAGCCACTTGCTGGCTTCTTTCTGGACGTCGAGCTTTTTCCGCTGTGATTAGTGCGTCAGAAAGTAGACGCCGGCACTTCATGGAGACGTCGAGGTCGTTGTAGAACCTCTGCAGGTGCTTGTTTGCTCCTAGGAGTAGGCCTGCGCGGTTCTCAAATCTCGTCGTAGCAAGCTCTTTGGCGTCCCGGAAGGCTAAAGAGCTGCAGGGTGGGCTGATGAGTCGGACAGTACCCTTCGAAGCGTGTACTGATGCAATGTGACAGCTGACTGGCAGGTCTGCTGTCACAGGAACTTGTCCAAGTCTCGCAGCAGATCCTGGTTCGCTCCAATGTTCATGCTGTGGAGGATATGGATTCCTGCTAAACCCATAGACTAATATAATAGGTGACGCGGTGTGTACTGAGCAGGTTTAGCAACCTGCGAGTTCCGGACAAATGGCTCTCGATCCTACAAAAGAAGCGTTATTTCTGCTGCCTTGACGAGTTTGCACTTAAGAAGGAGTGTTTCGATAAGTTAGGCTGGCTCTTGTTGATAAGTTCGCACTTCTGGGAGTTGAGCTCAAGCCCACTCTGAATGCCGTAGTCAACAGCTCTCTTAATCTCTGCCTGCACTACTGATGCTTGTCTACCGATGATGCCATTGTCTAGTTACTAGGGGTTCAAGGGAAACTGGATAGAATCCACCAGTTCCTTAATGGCTAAGCAAAACAATGGCGGGCCAAGAGGGTCGGCCTGCTACACGCCGCTACGTAAAAAAAATCGTTGTATAACCAACAGTGAGAGTTTCGATCTTGTCGTCAATAAGTGGTCACGACGAACTTGGCTGAAGGCGTTTTTGAAATCGAGTTTGGCGACGACAAGATTTTTGAGTGCACTGGTAATAAAGGCTCTGGTAATGTGGACCGCGCCTTCGATATCATTGGGTGTATGGAAGTTAAGCTGGTGAGTACCAGGCTTCTCGCACACGAGAGCTGCTACTCATTTGACAGTTATTTTTCTGAAGACTGAGGAGGGGACGATTGGGCAAAGCGACCCGCCCGGCCCTCTGATTGCGATGAGACAACCACCAAAAGGGATAGGGCATATGGCCTCAGGTGTCGTACCACTTCTGATGATGCACTGGTGACGGGCGGCTCGGCTTAGGGTGGTCTTGGCAGGTTGGAGTCGGCTGATTCTCTAGGGAGTTTCGAAGTTATTTCCACAAAAGCGTCGGCTGCGCAGTCTAAACGCCCCATAAAAAGCAAAAGCCCAATTGCTCGCCTGGCGGCAGCTTAATTTTCGTTATGTAGCTTGTTCCGACGCACCCTTTGGGAGCGAATCGGGTGGCAACCCACGACGTGATCTGTGTTCCCTCGATTCAGTCTTCAAGGTATGTAGCTCAACTAAGATTGTTTTATTTTTAGAATGGGGTTCCGAGAACCGTATACGCAAACATTAGAACTAGAACATTAGTGCGGCCATTGTTGGTATGCTGCACTAGGGATAGTGTGTCGGCCAGCGCCGCGGCAACAACGGACCCGGCTTTTGGGAATGGTGTCAAGTCGTTTGTATGTCTTTGTGCACTCCATGAGTTTGTCGCGCAGGTGGGTGCTATCAATGCCGTCGACGTGGTTACTAGCGGCGAGTAGAAGTGAGTGCTCAGTGTCGGAGTGTGCTGTTATCATATGCCAATTGATGCCTCTGCTTGTGAAGATCTTTTGACAATGCGTGAAAGTAACCCTATTGTAGAGGGGAGCGGGGATTAGGCTCCCTGTACCTGGCCCAAGGTTAAATAGGTGGTTCGCCTGCGGGGGGTCGTACGAGTGGCCCAGACCGGCCTTAACTTCAAAGGCGTTCTGGGCATGGCGTATTTGGACCGACAGGTTTCATCACTTCAAAATATGGTCATAGTCTGATGACTGGCAGGCTTACAAAGTGCGCTGGCTGCTTGAGGGTCAAGGCCGCTCAGCATTTTTGCTGCGCTAGTGAGCCCCTCAAGGGGTCTGCCTTCCGAGTGGGGCGCACCCTCGATGACGACAAGTCTATCCAGGTAGTGTCAGAGGCTCGGCGGGGTCCTACTTGGCGGCGGCGTGTCTTGCGTCGGCCATTAGTAGGTCTCAGTGCCTTGAGTGGGGCGAGCCTAATGGTCTTATCGGGTATTCCATTTAAACTGGGGGCAACGATTTCGGACGAATTTGGCATTTGAACGAGGAACGTTTTTTCTTGCCTTGTATTCGTCCGGATTCGTCTGAGCCGGCGGATTCGTCCGAACCGGCGCAAATCGGGCATGAAGGGTGCGCTGATCTGTCGCACCTCCACAGCTTGCCCATTTTGGGTAATTTTTTACAGTCTTTGACTAGATGTCGGCTACTGCCGCAGTTCACACATGCCATTTGACCGCGGCAAGAAAATCCGTGATGGCCTAAGCGCTGACATCTGAAACACCCAGCAGGACGTGGTGGGCGAACTTTCACCGCACAAGTCTAGAAGCCAATATACACAATGGCCGGCGAGGCTCCCTTGAATTTAAGCAGCACTTTCTTTGTCGGGATAGTAGCCTGTTGTGCGCTTCTGTTAACGACGCCGAATGCACTCTCTGCCTGGGTTCTGCCTGCACAGCATTCGCCACGACACGTACGTCTACAGGCTCCGCCTAAGTCAACCAGACGACACAAGATGCTACGCAATCCTGCTCATGTACGCACGGATTGTACTACCTTGACACCATCATAGGGAAGAAGGTTCGCCAAGAAGATCTGCGCTGAAACTACTTAGCACACGCGCGGTCGGCAAACAGTCGACACTAGGGCGCCCCGCAAGGGGCCAATGTAATCCAGCCCTCATGTGAAGGATCTCGACGCACCCTCGAGTTCAGGGATCTCGACGCGCTCTCGGGTTCAGGGATTATAAATCGGTAGAGCATGAGGCTTCCCTCTTATGATCTCGAAGTATTGCTCAATACATTTCCGAACCGTGGGGGATAGGGAGGACTGGGTTTTTAGTAGGTGAGACTCCCACACTAGGTGTTGTTGATTGTTAACACCGACCGTGCATTATGCATATTCCAAACCGCCCATATAAAAAAATAGCCTGTTGTGGGCTGGGGCCCATTCTTCTGCAAATGCGCTTGACTTCGATAACGCCAGCGGGTTCTAGCAGTATCTCTTCCTCTGGACTAACATGGCTGATGGCATTCCAGATGCTGTCGATATTGCACAATGCTGCTTTGACTTACAGCCCAGCTAGATCAGTGATGCCCACCAGTTTCCGTGCATCCTTGAGCTTATCGACGGTCGTCGAGATGTGTCCATTCTGTGCCGAGATGTTAGCGTTTGTCAGTTTTAGGTGTAGGTTTTCGCACATTCCAAAGACGTTGCCCTTCAAGAAATGGGCTGCCGTCTTCATCTGCACTGAAGGTTACACGAAAAACCTTATGTAAGCCTGATTCAACTATTTGCTTGAGTCTTGCTAGAGCATAAGGCGTGAATAAATATTAATTAATGTGAATAAATAAGGCAGCGTATTTAAATACGCTGCCTTTATTTATTCACAACCTCCATGAATTTGTATTCTCCTTGCAGTTTCTGAAATGCCGCCTCGGTGTTGACAGCCTACACTCAGTCTTGGGTGTCGCTGTTCGGTCTCGCACGTTTCACATAGAGTTGTCGGCATTCCTTAATGTCCGCGGGTGCTGTTTCGCCATACCTTTCTCGCATGAGAAGTGTCCTAACTAGTGCTAACTAGTGCCAAGATAAATATATATATATATATTATTATCTTGGCACTAGTTAGGAGAAAGCTCTCTATTCAATGTCTCCAGATGTCCGGAATTTTTAAAGATTGTAAAGCTCGTTAAAGCAAATATTTTTTTAATAAAACATGCTCTCTGAAAAGTCTTTTTTTGGAGTCCCGACATTGGTGCACAAAATGTGCAATTGCGAGACAACCGTCTTCGTGTTCGTGAGAAATTGTTGCTTCCTCTAAAGGACATATAAAAACCGGCTAGAAGATGCAAAAAAATGGAGTTCTATTATTAACTTTTACGTCCTTAGTTTCTGTATAGGAGGACTGGTTGTCATGCAGTCGTACATTTTGTGATTCTATGTCGGGCAACAACACATCATTACGAATTTTAGTAATACCACTTTCACTCCGAAGCAAGATTTCTCAAAGACTATGTTCCATTAGAAACAATATTCACTTTTACGAGCTTTACAATTCCCTATGTCGATTTCTAAACATTTCTAATATATATATATATATATATATATATATATATATATATATATAGGCCCGATGGCGTGCCCAGCGCATATGTATAAACTTGACAGGGTAATTGAAAAATACAAGGAAATCCAACTCACAGCAACTGCAGATTTTTAAACAACTCACAGAGAGATAGATTTCCTTGTACGATGTTTTCAGCCATGCTCTCTATTCAATGTACTTCCTTTGCGGTAGAAGCTCATACAACGCTGATTACGCCATCGGGTCATATATATATATAAATTCTTTACATTTATAAATGTATGGTATATAAATACGATGCGGCAGTCAAAGTGCCACCTCAACAGAAGGTTTGATCGGTGCTAATGAGAAGGCGTGCATCTAGCGCCGCTATACGCAAATTTCTAAATGGGATGTTGTGGTCCTCCTGTTTAAAATCGTTAGAAATCACTGGGTGTAAGTTATGCTCATGATGCAAACAAGAATTACCGTATTTGGCTTATAAACAATCAGATGCATAATGCTGACCAGTTAAGGATACCCGGGATTAGAGAATAGAATTTGGTATGGTTTGGGCTGAGAAAATTAACGCAATTATCGGACTTCCCTCGTAATTATCCCGCATGGAACAAATTATATAAGACACATTTCTCAGAACAGCGGCAAGACTCGCCCGATCTACCTTATAAATTGACTTTAGTTGTAGCATTTGTAAGTCCAAAGTATGCTATAAGAATTCAGAAGTTTGAAAGGTTCTACGTCAGCCGTTCAAAGCGAGTGGGAAAAAATTCCACAGAGTGTCGTTTCAACCGCAAGCGAGGGGCTCGTTCGCGTCAGGTTGCGCGAGATCATAAATGCGATACTATAGGTGTGCCAAGTACCATGCAGTGGGATGCACAGCGCTGAACAAAACATCGTTACACTACTTCTCTCGCCGAAAGCGTGAAGAAGATAGAGTATTATGAAGAAACATCGTAAACTGTATATGATACTCGATCTGAGTGAAATAAATCTAATTGGAATAATATGCTTCTGTAAATGCGATACTATAATTAAATGCATATAGCCCGTTTCAAATTAATGATTATATCGGGTTATTTATAAGATGACCTATATTTCTATATATTTTTTACGATGTTTTGGCCTTGATTTGCGTGCCCAAGTGCAGCACAAGCCGTTGCAGCCTTTGTAGTAGATGCCGAAGCCGGACTTTTGTTGTTGCCTGCAACGGTCAGCGGCCATAAGTGCTGATAAATCGCAGGTAGTTCGGTTTCGTGGCTTCTTTGCCTACCTGGCTGGCCACTAGGATTATGATCACCACTAGATCGCAAACTTGCTCTCTGACACTCTCTGTCTATCTGCCTTTAATTTTGAAATTCTCTGGCTGAGTCTCTTCGTTCTACTTGAAATGCGGTGCGGCTAGGTCAAGGAAAAGCAGGACAATGCCCAGGGACGCTTTCCCAGCTCCCCCACCGGCTGGTCGCTGGTTGTCGAAGAAGTTTGTACTTCAAGCGATAGCTCGTGTGTATCGCGCCACAGGCTTCGAACTTTCGAGAAGACCGTGGTGAGGTGCGAGTTCTGGTGCAAGTGCATGTGTGCCGGCGTGTTCGCGCGCCCGTCTATATTTGGCGCTGAGGATTGGGTACAAACGCAGGGCTGTTTGCAAGTCACACACTTGCTATTTCACATGGCAAACTTTGTGGCTGTGTCCTTCGAGAATTGCCGGACTTTCGGCACAAGAGCCGCTGAAAGCAGAAGCGAACCAACGTTTGGTGGGCAGCTAGCCTTTAAAAGTTGCCCAAGTCAAACACGGGTCGTTTGAATGATTTTGAACGACACCTGTGATATATCGGCAAATCCAATATATATATATATATACGTTCGCAGATACCCAAATGTCATGTTCCCGCCTTTTATATATATATACAAGGGCAGATCGGCAAGTCTAGTACTTCGAATTTTACCACCGGCCCAAAACCCGCGGTGCCTTCCGGCCAGCTACATGCAGGACAAATTTCGTTATATAGCTCGTTTATTGTTTGAGTTGTGCTCAAACCAAAGAAGACGAAGTTTGATGATTTTTAAAGACATAAAAATGGAGGGGCAACAAACCTGCGATAAGTTCTACGTCAGAAACTCAATCATATGTTATAAAGTGGTAGAAATGTAACCAACTGCCTATGGTGGTAAAGCATGTGGTTACGATATCGAGAGCAAGGCTCAATGCTCCCAGCGGTGCTTCTAAGGAGAGTGTCGATCGAATAAACAGACAGAACAGATATTCCAATGCCAAGGTTCTTTTGACTGTTTTTTCAACTACAAGGAAATAATTTTTCACAATTTAATATAGTCAATAACAAATACCACCGCAAAATCTTAGGAACATTGCGCGGGAACTTCCGACGCAATATGCCTTAACTCTAGGTAAATTCATCTTAGATCCTCCATTACGACAACGCACCGGCCCACACATCATGAGTGATTTCGGATTATTTTCTAAAAAAAAACGATTTCTACATTTCGGTAACCACTCTATTCACCAGGTCATATATTTGTGACTTTTTCTGTTCCTACGGATAAAAAAATCGGGGCGACAACTTTCCGAAACTATAGAAGAGATAAAGAAAGACTTACAAGAGCAACTCAACTGGATTCTGAATATATATATATATATATATATATATATATATATCTATAGCCTTGCACACATCCGGTAAACTTTCGAGCGTCACACCTCAAGCCTAGTAGAGAAGTTCATTGGCGGACACTGTTGCGGCCAGTACGGGCTTGCACCAACCACCACTGTTGCCGCCGCGCTTAGGGAAGTCGAGAAACGTCGAAAGCGGATTTTTGTTCGCCATTGCCAGTAGACTTTGGCGCAGGCTGGCTTTTTTCACTTTTTTTTTTCTTGCCAAGCGACTGGCGTGCGCGCTCCCCTTGGCTTGGGTGGGCGGTTGGTGACTACCGTGTTGTCGTGAACGTTGTCGGAAGCTGAAGCTATTGGGAGGCAATTGACTGGAAGATAACGCAATACATCATTTGTACGGCTCGGCGCCGCCAGGCCGCCAGGCCGCAGCATCAGCAGCCGCGGCGACAATGAAGACCGAAAATCCACCTCACCTGGTTTCCAGCCCGCCTGAAACGCCTTCTCTATTAAAAAAAAATAAAAGAGGAAATAATGAATAATAGAGAGAGGGAGGGGGCGAAAAGGAGAGGGATACAGCAAGATCAGAACGATACCTGCGAAACTCCTAACAACAATACGAGCACGGCCACGGCGGCTGGCCCTCTGCATGAAAAAAGGTTCGACTTCTCGGTTCCTCTATGACTTCCTTTGGTATGATCGTGGCTATTTGTCAAGATTAGTTACGGGAAAAGGGAAAAGGGCAGAAGGCGGATTGGGGGCGCGGATTCTGAGCGAACAAAATCGACCCACTCCATCTTCGATTGGCTGGCAAAGGGCTACGATATGCCATCTACCTCTTGCAGTCTACCTCTACCTCAAGCGACGCTGCTGAACGGAGGGACATTCGCCAGTCTAATGAACAGCCGATGACTTTCTTCTACTCTAGATCCTCCAACCCTGTGGCTCTGTGGATCTATATGTCTCCGTCGTTCACGCTTCTGTCTGCTGGTGCAACTGCTGGACACCGGTGATATTAGCAACGTCAACGATTTATCTACAGCTCGGCGGCTTCGTCGAGACGTGCACATACAATATGTCGTGTTACAATTGTGCCAAAAAACAATAGTAACAACGACATCGCGTTTGGGAAGAAGCTCGCCGGCACCGATATTAAGGACGCTAAAAAATCGGTGCCAGGCGCTTACCTAGCCGGAGACAGGAGCAAAATACCATACGAGAAGTGTTTCACAACAAACTTTCGACAGAATGAGCGCTGCAAAAGACACGGCAACACGACGGAAGCAGAGCGATGTAAGCATTTTGCTATACAGGAGAGGAAAGGCAGAGTCAGAAACTCGACACTGTTTCAACTGAAATTCTATCTGAATTCAGACCTACCTTATTTAACAGTCCTGGGACAATTTCAAAATAACTAAAGATAGATCACCAACTTAATTGTTTTCTAGTTTAAGGAAGACCATGCGATTGACACAATCAAACGAACGCATCTAAATTAGTCTAGTTACCGCATTATAAATAATTTGGATCAGCATCTCACCAAAAGAAGGACCTGCTTATAGTAAGCAAACACACAGAGTAGCTTCAACGGCTTAATCTTCAGCAAAACATTTTGCAGAACTTATTGACGTGCAGTAAAATGCTCAATATAGATACACAATGATTATCTTTAGTAAATGCATATATTTACAATATAGATAGACAACAACGACGCATTCTATCTAAGAAGATACGACTATTTGTGGTCATAAGCAAAAAGCATTATGTACTAGTAGTATATCGTGCCAGTCAGAAACGGTCTAGTGGTCGGCTCAATAAATCTATGGCGCCGTTTGGTCGTAAGGCCTCCGCAACGACAGACTAACGTACGGCGTATTGTAAATAAGCAAGACAGTAAACCCACCGAATCAGCGACTATACGAGATTTGCATGTAGAATAGTAGCGTAGACAAACATAAAAACTACAACTGTTATCTAGCTAAATGACCAGTTTGGTAGCTAGGCAGGAAATTGCTTCATAACACCGACGTGTTGTGTTGCATTCCCGGTCATTGTTGTTCATTGTCCGGTCGGCATAAGATTTACACTGCCTCGTTGACGTTCCCAAAAATCTCCGTTGGCAATGAGGTGACCGTCGCTGTTGACAGACGGCAAAAGACAAAAGCGCCAGCATAAGCACAACAATCTAAGTAACTGTAATAGAAATTAGAGTTGCAATTGCAACTACTCAATGAGTACCAGAAACGAATGTGTGTAGGATGTAGCTGTGTGTGTGTGTGTGTGCTGCATTTTTATTTCCACGCTTCCACACTTGCGATTTAATGGCGGGGCGCATAGGCGCATTCCAAAAGTGTTTCGCTTCGTGGAGCAATTAGATATTGCTCTATTAAATGTGGTGGCGGCGTGGTCTAAGGGGCTAGTGCGCTAGTCACAGTTGGAGGCGACACCAAATTCGTAGGGGACGGTTAAAAACAACCTGCTTAAACAATGTTTGAAAAAAGCGTCGTCTAGAGGCTACTTATTGCTTAGAGTATAATAACATATCACGGCCTTATTTATGTAGTCTGAATAGAACGAAAGTGCAGTTTTATTCTCTCCTAAATACAGATGGAGTGCTGATGAGTTTTCTTCTGTCGTGAATACATTGAGTGTGGTTTCCTTCTGCCCGGGATAAATTGAGTGTGGTTTCTTTCTGTCGAGGATGGATGATACGCGGTTTCCTCCTGCCCTGGCCTTTGCCTACGGTCCTCGCTATGGGCCAGCCACAGTCTTCCAGTCGTTTCTGCTATGGAAGCCATTAGCGTAGCGAAGCTGTGCTGCATGTTACTCGCGGATGATTCATGAAAGCGCGATAGATAGAGGCAACCGCATGGCCACTACGTCAGAAAGTAAACTTTAGTAAGGCTATGCAAGATTCTTAATCATTCAGGCGTGTTTGTGTGGACTAGCTCTGCATGCGTGTTGACCGATAAATTGTTTAGCGTACTATATATATATATATATATATATATATATATATATCAACTCAATATTGATATTATATATATATATATATGTCTGTGTATGTGTCTGCTACCGGCTGTCGTTTGGTGTGATACTTAATACAAATTCTGCTGTGCTCTGACGTTCATATAACTTGGAAGGGCGATCATGGCGTTCGAGGTAGTCAAGGGGATCCGTAAGCCTGTGAAGATTAAACGGCGCTCAACAAACAAAAGCTGTGCAAATAGAGGGTGACGGAGAAGCACAGTTGCAACGATCGCATACAGTTGAATACCGAAGACCGTGCGGCGGTGATGCTGAGGAAGGGAATGGAGAGAGAACAGAGTAGATAAGTGTAAAGAGAATGGTGCCATAAGACTGACTCAAAGGAGTTGGGCTACTGATGGGGAAATGTCACCAAATAAAGGTTGTTAAGGCAAGTAAAGGAAACGACCTTACAGCGCTTAAACAGGGAAAGGGCCAGGCTTTGTTGGATACAGACGGCCCAGCAGTACTGAATACAAAAACAAGATATCCTATGAAGCAAGCCAGAAGTGTATTAAAGAGAGCACAGAAACCATTAACTATCGGGGCTTCAACTCGCATTTGTTCTACTGTGATAAAGATACCGACGAGACCAGTAAAGTTTTAGAAAACTTGTGCAGCCAAGCAAGCTTGAAGAATATAAAGCTAAGTATAAAATGCGTGGGAACATACACGTAAACAGAAACAAAGAGAAAAGAAGCACAAAATCACAAAATTGATAGACAAGAAAAAGTTTGCGAACAGGCTAGAACAGACGAACACATGGAGGTAAAAATACTGTCGTATGAAAAGGTTATTAAGAGGACACGGCAAATCTCAGATAATTCTGTTCTCAGTTTGGCCCAAAGCCACACAATCAACTCCTGGTAAAAAGTAAGATTTAAATAGAAAGTTGGAATTTAGAAGAATCCTGTCCAGGCACACAGAATGGCGGTACACCAGAACGACATGGAGTAAGCGGATAAGCTGTAGAGGAAATACATGGAAGTAAACAAAAACTCAGCGAGTATAAAGAGAGCCAACGCCATAAGATTAGACAAACTTAAAGACTTAAAAACATAACAGACAAGCACAGCAAAGAAGATGATACGCTTCTGGAAATATCTAAGCCGGAGAGAAAATATAGCTAGACATATCCAAAGAGGAAATGAAAATAAAACGCATAAGGAGGTAAATGCGCGAAGAGCGGATAATGGCCGGAACAGTTTATTAACTCAAGAGACGACAATTTGCATGTGGAACGCACATGGTGTCGCTATCGTTGATTGAGAATATTAGTGGACCAATACACCCATTCTTGGCGAGTGAATTCAATAAGATTGTTGCTGGAGAGGAAACCCTTGAGAATGGTTAGCAGGCAAGTTGCCTTCATACCTAAGTCAGAGGGGGAGAAAACGAAATTTTCTAATCGTAGACTAATACAGTAACAAGCGTAGCACGCAGAATATTTGGTGTCATCCTTACAAACATGCTTCAAGACAAGCCAGAAGAGATGAAACTAATATTGGCTAGATATTGACAATATGCAGCGAAACGGCGGAAAGAGTTCGAGACTAAAATAAATGTGCAAATGTGATATTTTGGGGGGATAGTAGGGAGATGCCGCTAAAGTCCGGTAAAGCCGGAAGAAAGGAGTCAAATATAAAACCAAACTACTCAGGAGTTATAATAGAAAACGTGTCAGATATCTTTAAGGCCGAGTTCATCGAAGGTGGATTCGAAGTCTTTAGCGACCCCCTAGGGGGAGTAACAACAATGTCCTAGGGCGAGGCATTGAGTTTTGGTGATAAATCAATGTGGCAAGAGATGATTGCTAAACTAAACTCAGACTAGGTAACCAGCATAGTCTGCAAAGGGTCACAAAAAACATTGTGATAGCTTGATAGTAACATAATCAATGTAATATTCTACTCAATCGAATAAATGCACTACAGACGAGGATGTTTGTAAACAAAGTATGCAATGACACCATACTAACAGTATAATAATATATAACGCCAGCAGCACGCTGTGTAGCATACTATACAGGGAACGCATCTGATTCAGAAGATATACAACATGTAATGGTAAATAAAGCTCATTACTGAGCAAGATGGGTTAGTGGCAAACTATTTGCCTTACATTCGGGAAGCCTTGGTTACAAGCCCAAACCGGCCACTCTTAACTTGCTTTTCATGGTTCCCAATTTAGACAAGGTGAATGCCGAAGTGGATTAAAAAACGGCCATGACATGAACAACCGTTCACGGGCATTGGCCTTACAAAAAAAATTATATATATATATATATATATATATACAGAAAAAAATCGGTTGTTCCATGTAATACGCAGGACGTCCGACTAGTTCATCCAACTCTAGCCCCATTGCTTTTGTTGTTCGAAGCTGAATAGCTTTCCTAATCGGCTTTCGTTGGCCAGACACTCTTTTGCTATAGACAGGTGCGCGATCAATTTCATTCTTGTACGCTCTCCTACGCAGTACTACGCAGCGGCTGAAGGCGGCTGGTGGTTGACCACAGCCTATATTGACTACTGCTGCCTTATTGGCTGCGGCGTAGAGAAGGCCTACCGGCCTGTCTGCGTGCCTGGCTGCCGTCGTTTACATGTGAATGCTCTGAATAGCGGTGCGTGAGCCTGAGCACGATGAGCGCGGGCAGCGCTGTGGTGGCATAGTGTGATGGCATGGTAGCGCATGAGCGTACCTACCTACCTAGCTGCATGCGTGCGTACGTACCTGCGGCGTGCCTAGTATAAACGTGTGTGGCGGTTTTGAAGAAGAGAAGAATTGCACCCCTAAAAAATCGACTGAACACCTGCTGTCGGTGTCTCGGCATAGCTCAGCGGCGGCGGATTGGCCAAGCGGCCGTTAAGTTGGCGGGGCTGTGGCCGTTAAGTTGGCGGGGCTCCGTCCGCCAACCGTGGTGTGGTGGAAGCGGGTGTGCATAACGGCCGTCTCGACCACGAAGCTAGCGGCTCGATCGAAACGTTGAAGACAAGCGATCTCAGCGATCTCGATGGCTACATCTCCTCCGTCGAAGAGCGGTTATTGCTACTTGTACTACTCGCACTTATATACTATATAAATAGCCTGCTTCTTTATGTGCTCGCTTGAAGAGAATCCATCTCAGATCGATGCATGCAAGCTACATAATGCATATATATATATATATATATATATATATATATGTGTGTGTGTGTGTGATAGAGTCTGGCCAGTATCTGTACGCATTTGCGTACATCTCCGTCTGAGCATGTTATTATAGCTACTTGTACCCGCACTCATATACTATATAAATAGCCTGCTTCTTCATGTGCTTCACGGTTGACGAGAAGCAAATCTAAGCCTACAAAAGTGACTGCGCTACACAGTACAAGATTGAAGAGGGTGCGGGTTTTTGATCCTTGCAAATTGTCATTGCATGTATACTTAATAACTGCTTCGCAGCAGAAAGTAAGGCTTACAAGACTTCATATATGACTGAGACGTTCGCTTCTTGACCACGTCGGATTACACTACTCAGGTTCTTCAGACAACAGCAAAATAGCCAGACGGTTGGAATTAAACAACTGAGTTCACAAAGCGGATTAAACGACAGAGAGAGAGAGAGAGCGCGAGACCCAGAGAGAGAGAGAGAGAGATCACACCGTGCTGGGTGCAGCTGAAACAACCTGCATGGCTTCACCGATCTGGTTCTTTATATTAACGTAATATAAGTAGCCATTAGTTTACATAAGAGACGGGTTCAAACATTCCCTGCCGAGTTCGGCTTTACGTCTACGAAAAGCGCCTTCCCCCCCCCCCCCGAAGCCTACTTGTTTGAAAACTTTTTAATGGCTCGACGAATGTCCTTGGCTAAGACACAAAGAGAGAGATGTATAGAAAGAGAAAGAGTGCTACTGATAACAGCTGTGTCTATTCACAGCGCCAACAGCAAACTTTACCTAGCAACGAAGCCACTTAACCTTTGCAGTGGCATCGTTTTTGTTGCTGTTGTTGTTTTTGTTGTTAGCAGTGAAGCAAAGTTACCAGACAGTTCTCTCTTGCTCTACTCAACATATCGTAGCAGTGGAGAGTAGATCGTCGAAGCAGTCGTCGCGCCATAGAGGAGACACACTTAAAAACGAAAGCTCTCCGGAGAGGTCAGCCATGTTTCCAGCAACAACAACAGCAACAAAAGAAGTTAAATTCTACGAGTAACAAACGCGCTTTTTGGCGCGCGCGTAGGGTAATACATGCTAGTGCAGAGGCGTTTGTGATCTTTGCGCAAAATGATGGCAACCTGGGTGTAATGACTGATATACGTCATACGACCCTTATCTACGTCATGCACGTACGTGGTCTCTGAATATAGATGTCCGCCGGTCCTTTAGACGACTGTTGGACGCGCCATCTACCGGCTAGTGAGAACATTCGACTTGGTGCAAACCATGCTTAGGTGCCGTGGGATGCGACTACATCAGTGCCGCGAGCAGATACTTCGTAGACTTCAATTGTTGATCACGTCACGCAATCACGCAGGGCAGGTTTGTGCCTGAGACAAGGACGACCCACGCAAATGATATGTACATATTCCCTACATAGGAATAGAAGCAATGTTGATTAGATACCGCCCGCGTTTAAAGCATGTTGGAGCACGCGTAAACAAGCAGGCAATTTCTCAGCGGCATTATCGCAGCAGAATTATTAGTCACAAAAGAGGAGACACGTTTGTATTTATAATCTCCAAAAAAAAAGCTTACCCCTTTATAACGGAACGGAGACGCCTTAACTGTCATGGCCTCTAAAAACGATTTTCTTTATAAAGATTCGTCACAGGATACCGGTTCTTTTATGCGCTAACAAAGCTCCTGAAGCATTATAAATAAAATGCAATTAAAAAAATGAAACACCCGCTTTTGTACATATATATATATATATATATATATGAACAGAGAGTATTAGCAGAATTCTGATAAGTGGAAAGCGACTTAGCCGTATCAAGCGCAAATAGTTCCAATATTTGCCATATATATATATATATATATATATGCGGCTGTTAAGCCGAAAAAACGAGATAATCTGGTTTGAACTTCCGCCGACTGATTTGAAACCGGCCGATCGGAATGATCGCTTCTGAGACGGGAGCCAGCAGCGTCATGCAGACCTGGCCAAGCGTTGATCCTCGTGGCTAATGGAGTTTTCTTTTTCATCGCCGCATCGAATCGCGCTCACTAATACCGTGCGTGCGAGCGCTATATTTCTTTCTCCATTCTTTCTACGGGTGGGTCTTCCTCCCTCTCTCTCTCTCTCTTGCGCTCTCTCTCTTAGTGTCTCTTTCATCTCACACTGTGTGATTAGAATGTCTGGATCGTATCTTCCGACCATTTCCCTAACAATAGCTGGCCTACGCCCTACGAAAGTACAGGATGTCATCATCACCCGGGTCCAGGCTCTAAGCCCGTGCCCTTCGGCAGGGCATCCTGACTCCGGCCCGGGCTTCCCAGGCCGCCCCGAAAGCGGCGGTGGCGGCGACGACGACACTGAGGCCAACAACAATAGCACTGACTCTCTTCCCGGCCGTTCGACAGGAGACCACCAAAGCGGCACAAAATAAGAGGAGTAAGATCGAGAGAAAGGTTCATAGAAAATAATAGAAGCCGAAAAATATCGACAGACAGGGAGAGAACTAGAGAAAGCACGAGGATTTTCGGGGCCGCAGAAGTCCAAAGCGGCACAAAATAAGGGGAGTAAGATCGAGAGAAAGGTTCATCGAAAATAATAGAAGCCGAAATATATCGACAGACAGGGAGAGAACGAGCGAGAGAGAGAGAGAGGGCACGAGGATTTTCGGGGCCGTGGAAGTCCCGTTGGCCGTCCAGTCAAGCCAGCGCTTGGGCTCACGGGGTTCGATTTTCTGCCGATTGCCGTAGTGTTAGTAGTAGTAGTTGAACGGAAGCGCGACTGCGGCCCTTCTCGGCCCGAAGAAAGAGAACAGAAGTAGAACGAAAAACGGAGAAAACGACGACGACGACAGTGACGGTGACATACTCGAAGGCAGCCAGAGGCCAGACGAACACCTCGTCGAATTGAGTTTGCCCAACGAGGAACGTAGACAGGCACCCAGGCAGACAGCCAGCCAGCCAGCCAGGCTTGTTAAGCTGGCATCAATAACACTGCTGCAGCGTTGTAGCTAGGTTAGATCGTCGTTCGTCGTAGATAAGACGGATGGATCGAGGCGGATCGACGGCTGCCTGCTATGAATAGATACTAGATAAACTTTCGATAGATCACTGCTACTCCTGCTACTACTGCTACGACGACGACAACGACTTCTACTAGTACGACCACTAGGTCTACTGTATACAGAACCCGGACATCATTATCGTCTCGTCAACGTTGAAATTCTTCTTCGACATATTGAAACGGTTTCATTATAAGTGTGAAAAGGGGAGGAGGACGGTGGCTAAAAAACGCCGTAAAGCTGTTGAGCAACAGACAATGCCTATGCCAGGGGGTACCGTTCGTGCGCCCAGAGTTTCGCGCATGACATTAAACGTATTCGTGTCGAGGTAAGCTTACCTGCGAGACGTATTCACTAGGTTCACAGTTTAGGCGTGTTCGCCTCACTCATCAACAGCAGCCCTTACTCTGTTTCGGTAGAGCAGAGTGTGTGTGTGTGAGCCTGTGTGTGTGTGTGTGGTAAATGCAAGAATAGCATACGTTGAAGAATAGCAACGTACGCAATTAGAGGTTACGCGCGAGGCAAGCCGCAGAGAAAGAAGAAGAAAAGAGTGAATTGTCAATATGCGATATGAGGAGAGAGAAAATGGTATGTATTGTAAAATACTGTGGAAACACTTTCTGAATTTTTAACACATTGATTGCACATTCGCATATCCGTCTCTGTTTGGATTTTCCAATGTTAAGCTCCTATGTGTAGAAAACTCTAACAATATCTGATACATACCCATCGTATGAATTTGGATTGCACACGCTCAATTGCTTCTGTGTGTTTCTTGAGATACGGTTGCCAGACTTCGCTAGAGTACGTAGATTAAGGTTGTGACTAGACTAGTGTACAAACCAAGATACATTTTTGCATGACACATCAATATTTCTCTTTGGCACGACACATCAAAGTATAAATAAAATAAAGAGGAACATGTAGATTTAAAGGAAAAACAATGAGAGATATCTACAGCTAGTAAGTTTCGCTGTAGATTTGGCTAAGCTTGCTTATACTATTCGTCGATTTATTTAATTCTGTCACATTCTAAAATTATAATAATTCTTGCAATAAGGTTCCCTACTCGTTAACGGGTACGAGACAAGACCGAGAAGATAAGGTTATTATTTGCGCTCTTATTTTTGCTTTAGTTTATTTGTCCGTTGTAGCCCAAACAGAGGCCGTATGCAGGGGCGCAATAACCGATAACAGTAAACTTTAACTTTTCCACAGCCGGCATATACA